>BSBN01001891.1:0-95504 GCA_027924645.1 Cunninghamia lanceolata | reverse complement strand
TTGGGATTTGGCAATTTTTATCAAATATGGATAAATTAGATGTTTTTGAAGAACTAAAAAATAACTAAATCTAGCAAATGGAAATTGCTAAATGGTGACATATAACCACTAAAAATTTCCTTGCTAGTTTAGTTTTAATATATTGAGTGCATGGGCCATATGCCAACAATAAATTAAGGTGTAGAGATGAAAAATGTATGGTTTATATTTATTCTTCTTTTTTATGCTCAATTTAGTAAATGTCCTTTTCAACATGACTTTTAATTGTTTTGGACCCTAATCTACACCCCCAACCTATTTTCACACCCTAAACTAGACGTGCCACTTTCACAGCCTCCTATATTCTTGTTCCAAACTATTCACCTGGCTTGAATAGTAGTGCACCATGATAGTGTCCTCAAATTCAAACGACATGTTTTCTTCCTAGACATTTCTCTCTTCCTTTATAAATCCCAATCTAGTTCCCCAATGACTAGTGACAAATATAAAGTATTTAAAAGAGCATATTTTATAGGAAATTAATAAGAACTTCACCATTAGGAAAGGAGCACTTGCACCACTCATCACACACCTCTAGGGACACCGTGATCACACCAAATCTACAAATCCACCATTAAAGTTATAGTGAAACCTTCATTATTGCACACATCACCATTTTTCTCGTGCACCTAGAACTCACTCACCCCAAAATGCATAAGTTTTCAATCGTTGAATCAACCTTAGGATTTGACTAAGACAAGTATTATAAACAACCCTCAAAGACCCATTTTCCCACAGAAATAGGTTGTAGGCTTGACTTAGGACACAATCAAATGTAAGGAGAAACTTAGCATGTAGATACTTTAATGCCACTATTGCACCTAGTGGAAAATGTTGCCCCTTAGTGAACACTATTATTGTCATGCTCACATTTACACTAGACAATATACATTGACATAACAAATTTCTTTCTTCAAACACATCTTGTTTTGTTTTTACCACACTACACATAGTAGTGTAATCGTGCACACTCAATGTTGTTGCACGTGCAATGTACGGAGAGCATGTTCCATTACACAAGTAAAGAAAGTTTGAATTAGTAATTGATACGGAACCCTTTCTATACATCCTATGAAGATGAAGCTAGCCTAATTAGGGTATGGCATCACCTTCAAATCGTGCACACTCAATGTTGTTGCATGTGCAATGTATGAAGAGCATGTTCCATTACACAAGTAAAGAAAGTTTGAATTAGTAACTGATGCAGAACCCTTTCTGCACATCCTATGAAGATGAAGCTAGCCTAATTAGGGTATGGCATCACCTTTAATGATGCCTTGAGGGAGGATCCTCCATGAGGAATATTCCCTCTAGGTTCCTAGGTGGAAGTGGAGCAAACACAACTCCAAGGTGTGACCTAACACCTACAACTAGAACTAATTTACTACACATTTGAAAATTAATGGAATGCATAGAATAATTAATTGGCTAGGAATAAAATATTTAATTACATTTAAATTTCAAATACAATAACATTTTATTGCACAATGCATTTTTGATTAAAAATGATATTATAATAACTAACTGCAATTTGAAACTAGTTAGTTTACAAATAGACCAATCACAAAATCTACATGAAATAATTACTTGTAATGTCACAGAAAATGTCCCCTTTGGGGCTTTTCCCTCCTAAGGTTTAGCTCCCGGGTCTTTTATCTGCATTTAGGACATCTTGCATCATATTTTGACACCCCGATGAAATGAACCCTGAGTTTCATGACAAATGGGACCTAGGAGGACCCCTTGAACCTAACCCTACCCAAAATAGGGAGGGAGGACTTGGGCGCTCGCGCCCTAGTCTTGCCCTATTTTGGCTTAGGCCCAAATTTGGAGTGTCAGCTTGTGACCGTTATTTAGGTCCTATGTCGACACGGTAAGTTTGAATTACGAATTTTTTGGCGAGAGTGTTTGTAGTTGCATATATAAGCATGTTTAGGCATTTATTTGTAAACTAGATTTCAACTAGATGACAATTTGGATTCTCAAGCTTATGTGAAAGTGATTCAAGACATTCATTGTGTAGCAAGAGCAGATTTGTGTTGTTTATGTGTTTGTATTTGTAGATTTGAGCAATCATCTCCTCATGGCATGAAGAGCTTCTTCCTTCCATGAGATCTTCACTACAAGGTGACATCATTTGTGTTTTTAAGCATTTATCATTTGGTTTTTGCCTCTGCCTCCCAAGGGCACGCACTCTCTATCTGACAACGGTGTTCGGAAGACTTAAATGTCTCTCCGAGGCTTGATTGAGGCAAGCCTTTAAACACCACAACTCCCTCCCAAAGTTTCTGTGATTGCAGGTTACAGGTTGAAGATACAGGAAAAGTGGAGTTGCAGGAGGATATTGTAGAGTGTCGGATTTGCAGATCAGAGTTGAAAATAGCACCCTGGACTTGGGCGCCCGCTCCTTAGTCCTCTGGATTCCGTGACGGGAAAATCTCTGATATAGCAGGAACATGTTACAAATCAAGCTTCCAGATCCTAACAAAAACCTAGGCATTGGACTTGGGCACCCGCTCATTAGTCCCCGACTGTTCCTCTTCCTAAACTTTGAAAGCATGTGCACATTTATTTGTCATTTTACATCTTCTTGTCGCAACATTTTCAGTAATTTATATGTTTGCTTCCGTATTTGCATAATTAGGATTTTGAGGTATAATTAAGCATAATTGAACATAATTGACAATCAAATCACACAAATCCAAATTTCCCTACATCTCACAGTGATCAAGGGCCTGATAGTGATTTGCCACTCGACCCAAGGTCCTTGAATGTTATTGGTGAAAGGAGGATAGGCATCAAACTAATCAAACATCCACTGTCCTTTAAACCTTTTATGCCCTTTACATTTTGGTGAACCCGTGTTGTTGGACTTGTTTGCACCTTGCTGAGGTTTTGCTTCAGACTTGCATTGGTTTCATTCATTTATATTATTGCATTGGAAAACTTACAAAAAAATTGAAAAATTTGAAAAATTAGAAAAAAATTGCATTCTAGGGTTTCTATTTTGCATCAATTAATTTGAATTTCATCAAATTTATGATTTTTGCATTAGATATGAGTTAAATTGCAAAAAATTATAAAAATTCAATAGCTTACATTACATTTTCATCATAAAATTGCTAGGGTTTTGTTGAAAATTGTGAATTTTGCATATAACCTAGTAATTCTAAAAACTAGGGTTTGTAGGTAAAATCTTGTTTCATATTTTTCTACTGATCTTAGACACTCATTCAAATTTGCATTTTGGCTGTAGTGTTGCATTTTAGTGTAAATTTGTATTTTGATATCAAAACTTGCATTTTTACATAGAAAATTTCAACAAAAAACTAGCATTTTCATTGATTTTCATTAGATTTGCACTTGTATTTTGCATTGTAGGTCTTGGAAATCATTTTCAGATCTGAGTACATTTAATTTTCATCATATACTATTTTGCATTAAGATCTCAAACCTAGGGCTTGAAAAACCTTGATTTTCACTAGATTCGGTCTTATCGACTCTCTAGATTTGCACTATAGGCATGTTGTAAAGAATCTTTTTTCATTAATTTGCTGTTATCAGGGTTATTATTTGCTGCCCCTCCTAAAATTCTTTACAACACCTTTTTATCGGGCCCTTGTATTAAAAATTTGGTGAAAAATTCACATTTTTGCTATATTTGCCCTAGGGTTTGACTTAGATTGCACTCCAAGCATGTTGTAAAAGATTTTATGATTCTAGGTGACTAATATTATTGCTATTATTTGCTGCACCTCATAAAATTCCTTACAACACCTCTTTTATTAGGTCTTGGAATTGAAAAATGGTGAAAATTGCATATTTTAGGGCATTTTCAATAGGTTTTAAGTTGTCATCATCTTAGATTTCCTTCAAAAGTATGTTGGAAAGGGTTTTATTGTTTCATTGGACTGAAAATAGACATATTATTTGCTTCCCTTGATCAAAATATTTACAACATCTTTTCTTTCATATATTTGCATTGAAAAAAGTACAAAAAAAACAAGCATTTTAGGTCATTTTTGCACTTGTCTTTTGCATACTTTTGGAAAACTTTTAAAAATCTGATTTTGCATTGATTTGAAAACTTAAAACACATAGATTCTAATCACAACAACAACAATATGTTCCCTCTTAGGGCTTACATGAAGAGAAAGGTCCCTGAACCTGAAATTGTGTTTACACCTCATGATAGAACAATCAGAGACACTAAACACTAAAGAACCTCTTTACATCATTGTGAAAATAATGGGAAACCCTATGGATGGAACCCTTATTAATCATAATTGCATGACTAATGTAGCTAGTGAAGAGTTCCTCTTTGTACATCAATTAATGCAAGGATCTTATAACCCTTCGGATATGATGATCAAAACACATAAGGGAACCTTTATAAACACTTCTAGGAAGATATCATTGTTGGTCATAGTATTTGAGAAACATGTAGAACAATGGTTTGATGTTGTCCCCATTTCTGACCTTTTTCGCATTAAATTGGGACACCCTTGGTTAAAGGCCATGAAAGCTGTCCCTTCAACAATTCATAATTGTCTAAAATTTCCTTTTGATGGACATGTGATTACTATCCCTCGCAATAAGTATAAACCTTTGGTTGCAAGAAAACATTGTACACTGGATTACTTTTGAGACAAATTTGAAAAGAAATCAGAGCCATGAAGAGACTTTAACTTCTTGAGCTATAGAATTTACAAAGCAAAACTATTACATCCAATGGTCGGTCCCTCCATGCAAGAAATAACAAAAGACAAGCAACCCACATTTGAAGAGAACCCTAGACTGAAAGGACAAGGTCCCTATGCTGAGGTTCCTCCTCCGCCATCCTTACAAGGATCGGGAGGTAATTGTTGACAACAAAACATTCCACCTAGACAAATGAGATTTGATCCCGGTGCTTCTTCTTCTAGAATGCAAAAACCCATGAAAGAGAAAAGCCCTATCTTACAAGAGATAAGTGGTAAGTGAAAAAGAAATAGAAAAGCAAGAGAAAGAAGGAGAAGAAGACAAGCTTATGCCATAAACCTTCCATCTCAACAAGAAAACATTGATCCAAACATTGAACCAAACAAAGATGATCCTAACAATGAATAATCTAAAGACAAGGACAAGAATTGGGCTATGGTACCTTATGTCCCACTTTCCTCTAAAATTCGGGAGTGGGAGGATGACGATGATTTGTTTGATGACGAGACTTAGCGCGAAGACCATACATGTAAGTATCTCTAACCCTTTATCTCTCTCGTGATGTGCTTCCCCCATGATGTGTTGTGTTGTTTAGGCCTCTTGGAATGACCCTTGATTCTCTTGTAAGGTCTGGGATACCAGGAGACCACCTCTGTTGTGACCTTCTTCTATTTGTATCATCATTCTTCTATATTGCATCTCTCTCTGATTTTATCGTTGTGTGTTGTGCCTTACCGACATAGTGTTGTGATTAGTGAATTGGGGGCTCCCTCCTACATGACTGTCCCTAAGACACTTGTTTCTCCTCTCTTATTTATTTTTTCCCTTCCTCTAGTGTTTCTATCTAGCGGGTGGATGACAAAAAACATTTATACTGATGCAAACCTAGTGTCCCTTTAGCGAGAAATCAAAAATTGGACTTAGTTCCTAATATGACGATGGGGTTGTTATATATCATCCGACGCTTGGCTAGTAGAAGCACTCCATTCTTTCTATGTAGTGATTTTGATGATCTTTTATCTCACTTACAAACTATAACAATACTGCTGCTCCACACACTTTGTTTGTCTTTGAATCTTGCCTTGGGGACACTCGGTTCAGAGATTTTCATGATATAGCCCCACGGTTATCCTTGATCTTTGAATTCGTAGTATAACCTTAGCTCTTTGTGTGATTAATCATATGCATTGATGTTGTTGTTTATCATGATTATGTAGACACTAACGCGTTTCTTGCAGGGATGTGTTTGTAGGAACATTTGGCGATCATAAAGTACATGCCACCTCCGGGGGGCATGGGCTTTGCAAAAGTCCATGTTCCCTTGTGTGTTTTCTTCTTACCTTAACATGCTTGATATCGATGCGTGATATCAACCACCTTAAGGTGGAGGCATATATAAGGTAAGTTGCTTGTTGTAGATGTTAGCAATGTGCTTGTCCTCAGGTGCAGTTTAAAGATTGGTGGCGATGAGACCCTCCTGCACTCTAAGTTTTTTTGCAATAAATCAATCAATCAATCAATCATCTTAAGTCCTTTGCAGAGGCGGGGATGGTGTACTTTTTGGAGCAGATTGCATCATCCTGTCATTTTTAAAAGTCCTCATCGGGAGGCGGGGAGCGGTTCTGTTACTAACTCAACCCCTAAGCATGTCTTTGGTGATTGTTGTAGTGAAGCCCAATCGTCGGTGTGTGCCTGTAATGTGCCTGAGATGGTGATGAGCCTAGAAATAGGAACACTCCATCGCTTGTCTGCCGTGTTTTCTCCGTGTCTTCAAAGTGTGTGTGTTTGGCATGCTTGATTTGATTGGCGTGTCTATTGCCCCATATGCAGTCTAAAGACCAGCATGATGAGTGCTCCCTGCATTTTGGGAGGTTTGGTGTGTCTTGCGTGTGTGTTGCCCCGTATATGCAGTTTAAAGACCAGCACGATGAGCGCTTCTTGCATTATAGGAGGTGTGTTTACTTTCCTGTACTTGCATCTGCATTTCATATATATGAGAAAAAGAAAAGAAAAGAAATCATTCACTGTCTTCTATGCATTAATTGTCTTCTATGCATTTATTGTATTCTCTGTGTTTTGCATGACTGTAACTGTCTTCTCTGTGTTTTACGTGCCTGTCATTGTCTTCAATGTGCCTGGCGTGTCTTCTCTGTGCTTGGCATGTTTGCTATGTTTGTTGATCGCACTTTAATGCATGTATTGGCCTTGCGTTTATACATACATTAAAGTGGGGGCTAAATGTAACGTCAGAAAATGTCCCCTTGGGGGCTTTTCCCTCCTAAGGTTTAGCTCCCAGGTCTTTTATCTGCATTTAGGACATTTTGCATCATATTTTGACACCCTAAAGAAATGAACCCTGAGTTTCATGAAAAATGGGACCTAGGGGGATCCATTGAACCTAACCCTGCCCAAAATAGGGAGGGAGGACTTGGGCGCCTGTGCCCTAGTCCTGCCCTATTTTGGGTCAGGCCCAAATTTTGAGTGTCGGCTTGTGACCGTTATTTAGGTCCTATGCCGACACGATAAGTTTGAATTACGAAATTCTTGGCAGGAGTGTTTGTAGTTGCATATATAAGCATAAGCATGTTTAGGCATTCATTTGTAAACTAGATTTCAACTAGATGGCAATTGAGATTCTCAAGCTTATGTGAAAGTGATTCAAGACATTTATTGTGCAGCAAGAGCAGATTTGTGTTGTTTATGTGTTTGTATTTGCAGATTTGAGCAATCATCTCCTCATGGCATGAATAACTTCTTCCGTCCATGAGATCTTCACTACAAGGTGACATCATTTGTGTTTTTAAGCATTTATCATTTGGTTTTTGCCTCTGCCTCCCAAGGGCACGCACTCTCTATTTGACAACAGTGTTCAAAAGACTTAAATGTCTCTCTAGGGCTTGACTGAGGCAAGCCTCTAAACACCACAACCCCCTCCCAAAGTTTCTGTGATTTCAGGTTACAGGTTGAAGATACAGGAAAAGTGGAGCTGCAGGAGGATATTGCAGAGTGTCAGATTTGTAGATCAGAGTTGAAAATAGCACCCTGGACTTGGGCGCCTGCTCCTTAGTCCTTTGGATTCCGTGACGGGAAAATCTCTGATACAGCAGGAGCAGGTTACAGATCAAGCTTCCAGATCTTGACAAAAGCCTAGGCATTGGACTTGGGCACCCGCTCATTAGTCCTCGACTGTTCTACTTCCTGAACTTCGCAAACAAGTGCACATTTATTTGTCATTTTACATCTTCCTGTCGCATCATTTTCAGTAATTTGTCTGTTTGCTTCCGTATTTGCATAATTAAGGTTTTGAGGTATAATTGAGCATAATTGAACATAACTAACAATCAAATCACACAAATCCAAGTTTCCCTACATCTCATAGCAAGGGCCTGATAGTGCTTTGCCACTCGACTCAAGGTCCTTAAATGTAATTGGTGAAAAGAGGATAGGCATCAAACTAATCAAACATCCACTATCCTTTAAACCTTTTACACCCTTTACATTACTAAATATTCATTTGCACATAATTCCCTTATTTTCCATGATTTAAATCTATTCATAAATAAATTTTGATTTAACATTTGAGTATGTGCATGGAAATGAGGGACCCAAAGGGGGTCAAAAGTGGTCACTTTTTTTTGAAAATAAGTAAAAAATGATCTTGAATGAGAAATTGAAGATAACCACACTCTAAATTTGAAGATGTGATAAAAACAAGATTCATAGTGCTCGGAATGTAATTTTTAAATTATTAATTTTTTTTAAATGGTGGAGATTAAGAGGTTCAAATAGAGAGTGTTGTGCACTTGTTTTTGTCAGAAAAATATAACATAACGTCTAATGTGCTACCCCTAAAATGTTGATTTTTTAAAATACTTCACAAATTGCTTTAGGAGAAAATTAGCTAACATCATGCAGTTTATGCCCGATTTTTCTTTTAAATTTTTAATGAATATATAATTTTTAATGAATTTTTAAAGTGGACACGTCTTGAAAAATAAAAAATTGAGTATGCTCCCCCTTAATTTTTTTGAAAATTAATCAATTTTTTTAATGTGTATAGAATAGAGTTTAAAATTTAAAAATATAATTTGTTATAAATTTGGATGAACAAGTAAAAAATCACACAAAAAATACTATACATAGATTTTCAACAAAAAAAGAAGACCCTAACAAAATAAATTGAATATGAAAACCATAATGTTTTCAGATTTTAGAAAAAATTACATGGTTAGAAAGTTAATAAAAAAATTGAAGTCATCCTGACATTTTTCAAATTTAACATTGAAAAACGTGTAAACCTAATGGAGAATACACTCGAGATTTTGTTGATTTTCTATATGTTTTCTTGAAAACATGTCTTTGAGCATCTAAAAGATAGGTCCAACCCAAAGGGTTGGATGTCCAAAGCAAATCCAACCCTTAGGGTTGTAAATTCCCAATGTAGTTAAAAACGCGAGTGCGTTATAACATGCTTGTGTTTCAATTGCCTAAAAAGTTGAGTAACAGTCTATAAAAAGATAAAACATGTGAATTTGGACTCACATGCTCTATTTATTCCCATGTTCTCCATTTTTGCCACATACAAATAAAATTTTGATGCTTTTGAGGACCTATAATCATTATTTGACAAAATTATCTCACCTTTTGTTCTTATATGGGCATAAAAATTCCAATTGCATGTTTTAAATCAAATTTGATATTATAAATCATTGTTTTTTTATTCGTAATAGTTTGTGGACATGGGGTCTACTCCCATATAGAAAATAGAAAATAGAAAATAAAAAATGCATCAAACCCTCTAATAGGGGTGCAGACACAAGCTCCCAACTAGGAACAAACCAAACGAGGGATACTATAGCTGCTTGCAATGTCATAGCCTAAACTAAACTCAAATAATTTCCCCTTCTTTGAAGCTGTCAAAGCCACTTGATGAGGTGGGATATATTTCTTTTTTTTACTTTTGTCCACCCTTGAGCATGAGGCTGACAATTCACTTCCAAACTTGCCGCACAACCCCCCACGACTGAGGATTCCAATGCATCATGAGGTGGAATAGAGCTCATCACCCCCAAACTTTGTGACCCCGCTAACTTAGGAGAATCTCAAGAATGAATTGTCGATGTCTCAGAAGTGATCTTATGAGAGGATCTTTGCTGTGAATCTACCTTTTCCAAACATCAAGAATCGCTCGGTTGGGACAATTTTTGATTTGCCTTAGACTATGAAGGGATCTCCTTGTCCTTTCCCACATATTGTTTCCTATTAGCCATCTTTGAAGGGGCTAAATTATGTTTGGGAGAGTTCATTACAGAATAATGCCTAGGTGAGGAATCCTTCCAACAAGAGGCCGTTCGATTTGGTTGAGATTTGACCGTTGGGCACTCATTTGCAGTATGCCCAGTTTGATAGCATCTCCTACACCTAAAGATCAAACCTTCAAAATCCAATGACTGTTTCCAACATTGTCCATTAGCTCTTAGGATAATTTCAGTTGGAAGATCCTTGGAGATGTCCAATTCCACCAAAATTCTTGCATAAGTTGTGTGGATAAATTGTTTAGAGTTGTCATTTGTAGACACAAACTTGCCCATTGAGTTTCCAATTGTTGCGAAGTAAGATTCAAACCAAAAGTGGAGGGGAAGATTTGGGAGGCGAACCTATATCAACAAAATTGAAAATGATTGAATAGTCTGATCAAAATTTGGATGCCAGGGTTTCAACTGCAACAAATTTTCTTCCCACCACCAAACATAATTCAGAATGCTATTTTTGTCTTTCATGTAATCAAACACTACAATGAAAAAACCCCTTGTGCAGGGATAAATTTCTAGATCTCCATCCATGTGAGGCAGCCAATATTTAGAAATCCAATCATGGAGATCAGGAAGACTGGGCCAATGATGGGTGAACCTATTGATTAAACCATGCTTTGAGAAAAAATCTTCATTTTCACGTAGCTCCTTCGACAGAGAGGCATCGAAGTTAAGCGATAGGGGTTCACCTGAGCATTGAATAAAGTGTCTATTGCCATTGGAAGTCTTTTGACTCCGCGGTGGAATCAGAGGGGGAGATGATCCAGACTTAATCGCCTCCAGAAATGAATAATTGAAAGCTGTTGCACCGTGCCCAACATGAGAGTCCCCGTGAATTTGGGCAGAGCACATTTGTTCCAACGAGGCAGATCCAACAGAACCATCGTGACTAGTGTAAGCACTATCATGTTTGGGCACAAGAAGAGATTTGGAGGCAGTAGAATGCATAACTGATGCATTCACATAGCCATTGGTAAACCCGCAGAGATTTTGCACCCCAAATCCATAGCCACCTTTGTTTCGGACTTTTCATTTCATGGAGGAAAGTTGCAGACCTCCGTTATAGATGCCCCATAGACCAGACTGTCTGAAGCAGTGCCAGAAGAAACCCTAGCTCTTGAAGATTTCACCAATTTCGGCATATTCGGCAGCCTTATATTTCTTATCTTATGTTGGATTTTTATAAATCATTGTTTTTATGTTTTGAAGAATTGGAATAATTGTTTGACAAAACTAATAATTATTTGTCAATCTAATTGTATGTTTTGTATATGAATTTGATAAATCGCCAATCATTGTTTATGTTTTTTTGACTAATTGTGTTAGATTGATATTGAATTCAACATTATGAAGAAAAGATAATTTTGACATAAACTAGAGGAGCGTGAAGCTGAGAATGTGAAGACAAGAAAATGATTGAGACAACTTGTATGAAAATAAGAAATTGAATTCCATAGATGAAGTTATACCATCTTTTCCAATTGAATTAGATCATAAAACATCTAAGAAAGAGAAGGATTTGGAGAAACAAAAAGAAATAAATGCAAAAACTTTGTGCAAGTAAGAAATTAAATGTGATAGTTGAAGGTGCATCATATTTGCCATCTCAATTTGATATTGTAGAAAATCTTCAATCATCGATTGAAAATGATGATACAATTTTAAACATAAATATAGATGTTACACTAACTGATCAATTGTTGAATGAGTAAAATTTATCTAATGAATCAAGTTTTCCATTGAGAACACCTCCTAGAATTTTATGTAAAAAACCTATTTTTAATTGAAATTGACGAGAATATTTTAAAACCAATGCCTAATAAGATTCTCAAACGTACTTGTAAAAGAAATGTTAATAAAATATGGAAAATATTTTTTGAAAACTTATGTGAAATTGAAAACTTATTGTTTGTTGAAATGATAAAAAATCTTAAGTCTAGATCCATCATGAAGATTCTTGGTCTAAGAACATCAAATACTAATAACAAAAATCTATTGTAAAAAATGTAATCAATGCATATCAAAGTGCGGGTTCAACCTCACATGCTAAAGAAAGTAATACTATACTACATGTCATTACATCAACTATAGTAAGTAATCAAATAAAAAAATCTCGCTTGATAAGGAAAATTAGTCAAACACTAAAAATAAGTAGAAAAACACTAATGAAAGCCATTGGGAGATATGAAAGAGTTGAGGGCCCAAATAACAATGAACTATGAACATTCTCTAATAAATTCCCACATAAAGATATAATCATAATTAAAGTGTTAAAATCTCTAATTAATTTTTTTGGAAAAATAATACAAGAGTATTTCTTAATCAAAGAGATGTCGTAAAAATTAGAATTGGTTGTCAAAACTGTGAACCACATCCAAAGTATTTTTTAGACATGGCTCAAACACAAATTTTCTCCAAATTTGTAGAGTTATCTTTAAATAAAAATTAGTCAATGGTATTTTGAAATGACAACTTTTTTATGTCAAAATAAATCACACACAATTGTTATAGAGTCCACATGAAATTTTCTATGTATTATGATTTTTTTTGACATATATGTGTATTTTTGCATACTAATAATATTTTGTAGGAGTGTATAATAAAAGCTTCACCTAAATCGGTAAGAGATTTCATTTCAAGTATTTTTTGTGAAAGAGTAGATGGACAATTATTTTATAAGAAATTATGTTTGGATGGAATATGTGATAGTTGTGGTTTTTAACATTTGAAAAATTGTGCACGCATGAAGAATACACATGTGATTGGAAATGAACTAGTATCTTTTGAGAAATATAAGTCAGTGACATACATTCTAAAATATGGTAAAGAGGAAAAAAAAGTGTGAATTGGCAAGTGAAAAAATACTAGTATATGAATTTATGTCTATTTTTTAGAAAATATAGTGTATGAGTATGTAAGAAATACACATAGAACTCAAATTTTGGACTCACAATTCAATTTATGCAAGGACACATTTCCTCTTCATATGATTGTGTCAATTGTAGACTTTGTAGAGAATTATACAATGCAACCATAGAATGAGGTCCAATTGTAGTATTACAACTCCACTCAGGTTGTTATATTTGTGCATATACCATTTATTCATGCACCTAATATTATAAAAGAAGGTAGAAATATCTTGAGGAAGTATCATTTTTTATATTAGTGATGATCGCACATATTCTATAAAACTTGTGCAAGGTTGTTTTTAGATGTTTTCTGGTAATTTGAGTATTAGGAACATTATGTTTGATTAACATATTATATGGTTAGATAATTGTACATCACAATTTAAGAATTCACAAATGTTCTATTGGTTGAGTAGGATGCATATGATGAATGGTGTTGAACATATATAGAATTTTTATGAGGCTGGACATGGAAAATGGGAGCATGATGATGTAGGAACATGTATTAAAAAAGTTTTAACATGAGAAGAGTTGAAGTACAAAGACAGTGCAAAGTTTATAGATGCAACATCCACCATCAACTGGTGTAACTCTATAATGGGTCCAAATAATAGTCTATAATTTTTTGTATAGTGATAGGATCGAGTGACCTCCACTCTTTTAGAAGCTCAAATTCTACTTCATGGACTATTCATACAAGGCAAATGGTGTGTTTTTATTCCTCATGTACATATTTTTCTTGGAATGAGTGAGTCAAAAGAGTGGACCAATGAATGAAATGCTATAACTTTAAGCTCACTTGATACATATCGACTTACAAGAGCATTATAACTCATGGAGATAGAATCATTAGTTGACTTTGACTATATTTTAGATCTAGTTGAACCAAGTATTATAGATGCATTACTGAATGAAAATTAATATATGTTTTAGATTATGATGTAGTATTTTTATATCATTTATTGAATTAACCTTTTTTGTGCAATTTAATGCGATGGAGATAATGATGAAGGAATGAAATATTATTTGTGTCATTGTGTTGAGGTAAAAAAATTGGCAGTCCCTACCATAGATGGAGAAAACATTGAGTATACTACAAGATCAATGTTTGTTACTAGAACATGGCTTAGAAGGTACCCAATGAAGAAGTCTGATGTGTGGTTGTTTAAGAACTTTGACACACAAAAGATTTTTTTCTACTATTTTAACCTTGTTGTGGAATTGAATGCTCGATTGATCAATTATGGTTGTAGACTATTGGATAAGAACTTGTGAAAAGCTTGCGAGTGTGACCATGAAGTAGTACTCAACATTATAAAGAGTACAGTGGATCCCCATGGTTCATTAGATTGAATTGGTCGAATTTGTGAGGCCCACCCTTGTGTGACAGGGTTAGTCACAATTTTAGACTTAATTGTGATTGATACACTTGGAAGTGGTATGTGGTATATGGACTTAAGATCTTATTCTTTAGACTATATTGGTATTAAGGTTGAATTAAAATAATTGATCCAACTGCATATGCAGATGAGGATTGTATTAAGAGGTAGTTGTGTTATGACTCAAATTTGTATGTGATATGCATGTCTTGACTTGATAAATCATATGTTGTTCAACTATGATGATGATGAATTAGTTAGAAGTGATTATGTTAATTCTAAATTTTAGATGAAAGATGATTTTCCTTGCCTTTGATTGTTTCAATTATGAATGTGAATGGATTTCAGTGATATAGGCAAATTGGAATGAATATATCTATGAACATAGCGATAAGTTTGTATTGTGGTTCATTATGTTAATGAATGAATATTGTACTTCTTGATTATTGCCAAATTATTTGTAATTAAATTATAATATTCTAAGTAAGATTGAATTGTTGCAATGGTTTTTAGAACACCTGATTTTGATGATTGGAAAAAAGATTGTGAAAAGTTTGAAATAAGATTATGTATTGATATTTGAAAGTGACTGTATTGTGTTTGAAACACTTGGTTATTAAGTGACTCTATGTGTGTTTAATTCTTGTCGTTTTAGCTATATATATGTTGGACATATTAATGTGTGTGTTGAAGTGTGTAGGCATTTCCATAGCTAATGAAAATTCAGAGGTCTACTAAGTAACTCATGTATTTAACCAGTAATGCCAACCTAATCTCTAAGGTGGATTAAGGTTTTTATTAAAATTAGAATGGTTGTAATGTGTTTTATTTGTACACTTTGATTTATGAGTCTTGTAAAGTTGTCAAGTAGTGAGGTGGATGATGAGCTGTCATCCACATGTCCATTTTCGTTCATGGGCTTTTGGGGCATTTTAAAATGTGTTTTTAAATCTTTTTAGTGATTTTGTGTGGGTTTAGGGACCCTAGGTAAGGTACCTATGGTATAGGTACCTTTGGGGACTCAAATCTTGTACTTTGAACAAGATACGAACCTTCAAAAAGACCATAGAAGAAAAGTGACAAGCTAGGGTTTTGGGAAGAGGAATAGAGACTTGTCTCCATCCCAATCCCACTACCCTAGGTTCATGAATGGACTTGGGGGAATCCCAAATGCCTCACATGTGTGAGAACACAATATAAGAGCCTTTGGGAAGAGAACCCCAAAGATTTCCCTTTCCCCAAGCTCTCACACATGTGTGAGAGCACTTGTGGTAAAGAGTGCTTGTGAGAGTGAATGGGAATGTGACAAGTGTCACCTCCCCATTCAAGGGAATTGGTTTTTCTTCCCTATTTATCTCTCCCTTTGGATATGAGAAAGGGATTTTTGTCTTTTTGATTTTGGGGGAAGAGCTTGGGATTTGGAGAGAAGTTTTGAAGTGTTGGAGAACTCTTGAGTAGATCTTCTTCAACTCCTTCATACTTGGAGATCTTGAGAGGTAAGCTCTCAAGAGTCTTCAATCTTTTAGTAGTTTATTTATTTTCTTATGTAATGCATGTATTGTATGTTCTTATTTGGTTGTGCCATTGTTTTGGGATGGGTTGTTAAGGCAAATGCTCACCATTTGTGTGGAAGAGCTTGCCTTGTATTTGGCATTTCGAGAGAGGTGAGAACCTCCTTGGGGAAAGCTCACTCCTTGAGAGGAGTTGTTTGACTTAAGGCCTTATTTGAGTTGTGGTTACATTTGAGAGGCAAGAGTGCCCTCCTTGTGATTATTGGAGTTATAAGGTTGTTAAGATTGAAATATGAGATGATATTAATGAGAACATAGTTAATTGAGTTATGAGAAAGGATTATTATCTCAAGTTGTTATTCGATGTCTTTCCCCTTGAGGATAGTAGTCCACTCTCTCCCCCTTGTCTCAAATCCATGGTATATGGATTTTGTTTTGTGGATAACCTTGGTTGGGAATGTGCTTCTTGTTGAGTGTGTGGTTGCATTCTTTGTGTATGTGTGTATTTCGAGCTTACTTGTAGACCTCCTAGCTCAGGGGAGGCTTGTGAGCAAGCCCATGGTTGGGTGGTGAGCACCTCCACTGGCTTTGTCATATTATTATGGCTTTTTGCAAGATTTGGACTAGTTGAGGAGAAAGGAGGAGAAGAGTCTCCTTGGCTTATTTTGGTGTTGTTTAAGAGAAATGTTCTCTTATTGTAAGGCTAAGTGCAAAGCCTTGAGCATTGACTACTCTTGTAAAGGGAGGGAGAAATGTGTTATTTCATTGTAATGTTAAGTTTATTATTCATGCATTGAGGAATGTTAATGTATTTATGAAAGATTGAAAAGAAATAAAGTATATGATTTATTTAACATTGAGTTGATTTGAAAAGAAAAGAGAAAATGAGTTTATCATGTATATTCCTCTCTCTTCTACTCCTTTGCTTGTTCATGGAAAGAGAAATAATCATTGGTGAAGGAAAAATATTGGTTGGCATTTAATAGTTACTATTGAGTTCATCTTAGAAGCATTTGAAAATAAATGAATAATTTTACTTTTGAAAGATATACATTGTCACAAAGAAAATTTCCCCCCTCTTAGAAAATGTTATAAAGTTAGAGGTAAAGGTGGAAGAGGTTTGATAGTTGCATTATTTTGAAAACAACTTATTTACCCTTATTCTCCAAAAAAAATAAATTCAATAATTTTCTATCTATGCATTTAAAACCATATGTAGTTCTATTTTATTATGCTTTATTTTCCAAAGAAAAAAATAAATAAATAGATCAATAATTGTTAATATAGGCATTTATAGCTATATGTAATTTCTATGTATTTATGCTAGAAAACAAAAAAATATTAAAAAGGTAGTGTTCTTATAAATTTTATGCTCCTATATATATATATATTGATAAAGTTATATGTCAAAGTTTTTAGGGTAGTGTTGTGTGGTTACACAACACACCCCATTTTGCCTTAGCAAAATAGGGACCCAACTTTTTTCCTGCTTTGCTTGGCTTGTTTTGCTTCCCTTTGCTTTGGGCGGTATGGTAAATGCAGTATCGGATGTATGTCAGGATCTTGTCCTAGGCATATCCGGATCTTGAATTATGGATCCAAATTTTTAAAGTATGAATTTCCCCTCATGAACCCTGCCAAATGAAAGAGAATAAAATTCTAAGCAGGTTTGCCTTTTGCATCACATGGAGATCCCTTAAAACCAGGAAGTTATGCATGATCAAAGATTGGTCAACCGGTCATAGGGATGTTCACATTGATCTTAATATCCGGATATTAACTTAATGTCCTGATGTGAGAAATTACCGAGTAAATGGTAATATCCCGACATTCACAAAGATGCACATGTCAAATTTTATACCGCAACGTGATAAACCATCATCCGCACAATCACATAGTATGGATATTCAATTCTAATATCCTAATCTTTCTTAATATCTAGACATTCGTTAATATCCAGACTTGTTCGAATATCATGATGACATGTCCCATTTGACTTTTCAAATGGACATTGGACTCTGGACATTTTGTTTAAACATTTAACATCCAGACTTCCCTCAACATCTAGATGATGTCATATGATCTCGTATCAAAAGGAATATTATAAAGTCATGACATCATTTGGATATTGAGGGCATAGGACATTTTACAAATCTTAATATCCAGACATTCACTAATGTCTAGACCTTCTCAAATATCCCAATGATGTCACTTCCCAGCATACTTAACGAGTCACTTTAAAAGGCTGACGTCATCAGGACATTTAGACCTAGGGATATATTATGAACTTTAATGTCTGGATGTTTCTTAATATCCATATCTAGGTCTCCTATGACTAAAATTTACAGCTTCCCACAAACCAATCAGATGGTGCCACATGGCACAGGTTTGACTTTTAAGACTGGACATTTTTTAATTTCATTAAAATTTGAAGATCAAAGGCAAATGTCTTTGGATCTTAAAATCCTGATATTCACCCTCGTTCAATGTTGACCAATATGATGACATCATCTAGGTATGCATATGCACATTTCAAAAAGTAAGCACATTGCTTAAATATCCAGACATATGTTCATATCCAGACCTCGCAATAAATGCCGCGAAAGGGAGTCATTGGCCTTTTGAAAATTCAAATTAGAAACCGCCACATGTAATGATCTCCCAAGATCCTTAATCAGATGTCCCTAGTCGATGAAATTAACATTTATTATGCCCTAATCTTCTGATTTAAACACATAAAAGGTGAATTTTGGTCATTTTTATACTCACCTAAGCATTCATAAGAGAAAATTATAGAGCTCCAACGATTTTACAGAGATTGCATGGTGATCATAACCCTAAACGAAACAATGCAGATGGCGAATGACGAATAGTAAGAGGCGATTGCACAGTAGAACACATCCATGCATCTATTAAATCAGGTTTAAGCTCTAGAAATAGGTATGTAATGGTAAAAACTATTTTTGTCGTTTATGGAAATGCAGTAAAAGGTAAAACCAGATGCTTAGGGTAATATTGTTTGCATATGCACATATAATGCTCTGTGAACTATAAAGTGTCAGGATATTGAGAAAATTAACTGTTATACTTGATATATAGAATATATTTTGAGATATGCATATCTGCAATTGCAAGGCACGATGCAGGATTGAAAGAATAGAAGTGAGGCGGAGTTCAAGACTCCCATGTTCCCAAATCCTAGAGCTTCTGGTTTCAGATTTGGATGGATTGGAGATACTCACTCAGGGAACACAAACATTGATGAATGGACTGCCAAATCAATACAAGGGAGTGGACATATGATGGTACAAAATATATACAACTTTGGGATGTGGCATGCTGGTGGTTTTCCTTATGCTACAGAGGCTATGGAGTTGATTGTTGCATGTGCAGAGAATTACAACAAAGATAACAGATAAGTGGAGAAAGATGGCCGAGTATATGTTGACTTTTCCATCCGAGGTATTATGGAGGCATTCCAATTGCCTACAGTTTCCAATATGTTCAAGATAAATCTTGAGGGTCTGGAGAACCAATATAAAAGTAAGACTACTGACTGTAAAAAGATCATGTTCACATCTTGGAAATGCAATGGACATCACTCATCAGTGATAGCCTAGATGAGGGCATGAAGAGGTTTGGAGGTAAATTATGCCTTTTCTATATAAGGTTAAGGCAATGGCCAAGATACGACAAAATATCTATAAGTTTGACTTCACCCTAGAGGTGTAGTATATGATGGTAATGCTAAGCCAGATGGCTAGAAAGCCTGATGCAGGGAATTTTGAGCCATGGATGTATGGGCTCATCAAGATGGTAGAGACCTCTGATATGGAAATGCAATGGACATCACTCATCAGTGATAGCCTAGATGAGGGCATGAAGAGGTTTGGAGGTAAATTATGCCTTTTCTATATGTCTTCATATGTTGTTTATGCATGTGCTACACAGTCTACATTCTCTAGTCTACATATAGTGGGCAAAATAGGAAGAAATCTAGGAGACAAGACTTATGGGATCATTATCCCCAGCTGGAGAGGAAATCCTCCATTTAGAACTATAAAAGAGTAAATGATTGTTTTGTTATGCATTTGGTTAGATTAACGGATAATGACAAAGAAAAAAGATTGATCACTGAGGCTCAGGAGGTCATTGCCAGAAATGGAACTTGGTTTATCCAGTTCTGAACCTTCACCTACCTCAGGATGGAGGGATTCAGTGGGCAACCTCTCATGTTGCCAAGATACCCAACAGATAAGATAATTCTGCTAGAGTTAACTAGGCATATTATACCTTCATATGAAGCATATGTGAAAAGAAACAAGAAAGGTAATGTCAGGTTTCCTTTCATCTTTGGATGGTATGCATGTCCAACTATTGATGCATCTAAAAGTTTAGAGGCAGAGTGTTAGGAATTGCATGCAGAAGATATCAATTAAATGCAAATAAAGATTAAATAGAGGAATGAATATACATAGAAATAATAACAGCGAGAGATAATTTTTAACATGGTTCACCCAAACTTGGGCTACATCCACCAACAGAGAGTCTAATATTATTATCCAGTAAATCAAACCGATTACAACTAGCGATCCTTTACAACTCAATACCGCTGCAAAAGCTACAATATAATATCCATAGAAACCCTAACCCTTAGTCATTTTTATTAAGACTTATGTCAGTTACAAAATAGGGTTTTTTTTTAATGTATGCCAATAGAAAAATAACTCTCGATGCCTTTATAAAATAATAAAAGTCGTTTGAGGTTTCGAGGGCACTTCCCCTCGACCCCATCCTGTATTGCGAAAGGGAGCATGCTAGGGGCGCTGCCCCTTGATCCCGTCTTGGGGGCGTTGCCCCCAAACCCTCGTTAAATAATTTGGGGGGAAATTGTGGTGATAAAAGTGGGGAAAATTTAACCTTTGTGTCTGATTAGGCTCCATTTAACAACAATCTCCCACTTGGAGACTGATTAAACTCCACAACATATCATCTCCCACTTGGAGACTGATCATAACACCGCTGACCCTGTAGCTCCTACTAGAAATAAACACCATGGACCTTGTTGTTCTAATTTTATTGTTTTCAATCTTGAAGACCAATCGAAGCTAAAGAGGAGCTCAACTTCTCCCTTGTCACTGCCTTCGTAAACATATCCACTGGATTTTCATCTGTATGTATCTTTTCTAGTTGTAACTGTCCATCATCCAACACCGACTGTCCTTTCTAGCCGTATTGTTTTCAGTCTTGAAGACCAACTAAAGCTGAAGAGGAGCTCAACTTCTCCCTTGTCACTGCCTTCGTAAACATATCCATTGGATTTTCATTTGTATGTATCTTTTCCAGCAGTAACTGTCCATCATCCAACACCAACTGGATGAAGTGATACCTTAGCTATATGTGTTTGGCCTTTGAATGCAAGGCATAATTCTTTGCAAGATGTATGACACTTTGACTATTTGTAAACAAATAACTATTAGCCCATTATTTTCCCAATTCTTCCATGAAAGATTGCAGCCATATCATCTCCTTTCTTGCCTCTGTTGCAACTACATACTCTGCTTCCATGGTGGATAAAGCAACCACCTTTTACAACCTAGAGATCCAACTCACTGTTGTCCCACCTACAGTAAAGACATAACTTATAGTACTCCACTTGGTATCAATATCCCCTACCAAATCTGAGTCCACATAGCTTGCTAAATCAATATTAGAGCCCCCAAAACATAAGCGTTTAGTGGATGTACCTCTCAAATATCTGAGAATCCATTTTATCGCATTCCAACATGCTCCAATTCGGGATTACTCATATATCTACTTACGACTCCTACAACATGTGCAATATTTGGTCTCGTGCATACCATGGCATACATTAAACTTCTTATAGCTAAAGCATATGGTACCTTGGATATTTTTTCTTCCTCTTCTTGTGTCTTAGGACACATCTCCTTAGTCAATTTCAAATGACTAGGCAAAGGTGTGCTGACAGCTTTTGCATTCTACATATGGAATCTCTACAACACCTTTTCAACATAATCGGCCTGAGATAGAGTCAATTTTTTGTTTTTCCTATCTCTACAAATTTTCATACCAAGGATTTGTTTTGCTACCTCCAAACCTTCATAGAAAATGATTGTGCTAACTATTGTTTTAACTCTCTTATGTGATCCATGTTAGACCCTGCTACAAGCATGTCATCAACATATTAAGATAAAATAATGTAGTTGTCATTATCCAACCTCTTAAATTAAACACAATGGTCAGAATTACACCAGCTATAGCCTTGCTCAGCCATAAAACTATCAAATTTCAAATAACATTGCCAAGGTGCTTGTTTCAATCCATATAAACTCTTCTTCAATCAACACACCAATTTCTCATTACCTTGGACCTCAAATCCTTGTGGTTGTTCCATATATATCTCCTCCTCCAAATCACCATGGAGAAAAGAAGTTTTCACATCTAGCTGTTCCAAATGCAAATCTTCAGCAACCACAATAGTTGAATAGAAGTCATCTTAACAACCGGAAAAAAAATCTCATCAAAATCAATACCTTTTTTCTGTGCAAATCCCTTTACAACTAACCTGGATTTAAATCTTTTCTTACCTCCATCTTCCTCTTTTAGCCTATAAACCCATTTTTTTGGTAAAGCCTTTTTACCTGTAGGCAACTTACATAATTCCCAAGTCTAATTTTTTAGCAAGGAGTCCATTTCTTCTTTCATTGCAAGCTCCCACTGAACCTTTGTATCCACCTACATAGCTTCATCATACCCTTTCAGTTCACCAGCATCTGTTAACAAAATAGAATACAAAGAGGGAGAAAACCTTTCAAGAGGTCTAGTTAGCCTTGTTGACTGTCTAACATTCACTGGAGTTTGTGGTATTTCTTGTTGCTATTGCGGAGCATGAGAAACCACTGGAACATCACTATTTGGAGTATCATCCAACACCACATAATCCTTTTCTTTCTTCTCATACTATTGCAACTGATCTTTGTACAACACCTTCTCATTGAATACAACATCCCTACTTCTCACAATTTTCATATTTTCAACATCCCAAAGCCTATAACCAAATTCATCAATGCCATATCCAACGAAGATAAACTTTTTTGATTTTGCATCCAACTTGGTTCTATTTTTAGAATCTACATGTGCAAATTCTTCACATCCGATGGTTTTGAGAAAAGAATAACTCACCTTCTTACCTGTCCGTGCTTCCTCTGGAATACCACAACCCAAATGAACTGAAGGACTTCTATTAATTAAATATACAACGGTATTGACAACCTCTTCCCACATGTTTAAATGTAGCCCAACATGCAATCTCATGCTCCTTGCACACTCCATTATTGTCCTATTTATGTGCTCAACCACTCCATTTTCTTGTGGAGTCCCTGAAACCGTTTTCTGCCTATGAATTCCATTAAAGGAACAACAATCACCACCATTATCAGATCTGAGACATTTTAATCTTTTACCTGTCTCATTCTCAAGCAAGCTTCTCCATTTCTTAAATGTTTCAAATACATCAAATTTCTACCTAAGGAAATAAATCTAAACCTTCCTAGTTGCATCATCTATGAATGTAACATAATACCAAGAGCCACTAAGAGAAGATACCTGAGCTGGTCCCCATACATTTATATACACAAGCTCCAACTTTTCATCTTTCTTTTGCTTCCCATCCTTGAGAAAACCAACTCTCTTTTGTTTTCTATACACACAACTTTCACAAAAATACATATTAATACATTTCAGACCTAGTAAAACTTTCTTAGAATGAAGTACCTTCATACCTTTTTCACTCATATGCCCAAGTCTGTTATGCCACAGTGTTGTCTCAGAACTTGCATTAACTGTTTTAATCTCTTCCTGGGAACCCGCATCAATTGTTCTTGAACCTATTTATTTTTTCTCTGCAACAACTAAAGTAGAAGGAACAATATTACCTATACAAAGATATAAGGTGCCTACTTTTACACCTTTTGCTACTATTAAGGCACTTCTTGAAACCTTCCGATTTTTATCATTAAAAGTAACTAAGCAACCTTCATCACCTAGCTGCCCTGCTAAAATTAAATTGCTACTTAGCCTTGGAACGTGCCTTACCTCTTGTAGTATCCAATGATTCCCATTCTGTAACTTAATCTTAATTCTTCCCTTTCCAACAATTTGACAGGGTTCGTTATCTCCCAAAAAAACTAGCCTAAAATCCCCTTGGACATAATCAAGAAAACAACTTCTATGGGGCGTAGCATGAAATGAGGCCCCTGAATCTAAAACCCATGAATCATTAGCATTATCTAGGGAAAGAATCAAAGCATCATCTTCAGATTTATTACTTACCACATTTGCCTCCTTATTGCTTTCTTGTTTGTCTCCTTTATTCTTCCGAGACCAACAATCTTTCTTCAGATGACCTGGTTTACCACAGTACCAACAATCCTTCTGTCCTCTGGATTGGGACCTCTTGTCCTTTGATTTTCCTTGTGACTTCCCATGACCTCCAGAACCTTTTCCTCTCTCTTTTGATCTGCCCATGCTTTATGTATTCAAAACACTATCTGATGTGGACCGTCCTGAGCTTTTCTATTGCATTTTCTCGCTAAGGATAACACCAACAACATCATCAAATTTCAAAGCATTTGAACTAGAGACAGAGTTACTTACAACCATTACCAAGCCATTCCAGCTTTCTGGCAAAGAACATAAAACCAAGAGAGCCCTCACCTCTTCATCAAATTTCACTTTTACAGAAGTTAACTTACTGGTAATCATATTAAACTCATTTAAATGATATGTCACAGATCCACCTTCAATCATTTTCAGATTAAACAAATGCTTCATGAGAAATACCTTATTTGAGGCTGAGGGTTTTTCATACAATTTAGCCAAAGCTTTCATCAGTTTATTTGTTGTCTTCACTTCTATTATATTGAATGCTACAGATGGTGCTAGGCACAACCAAATGGTTCCCAGTGCCTTTCTGTCCAGAAGTTCCCAATCCTCATCAATCATTGTTGTCAGTTTCTTGGCTATTCCTTCTAATGGCCTCTATAAATCCTTCTGATAGAGATAATCCTCCATCTGCATCTTCCATAATTGATAGTTCTACCCATTGAATTTATCTACCTTCAATTTACCCTCATCTGACATTGCTCCCACTTAACTGTGAGACTCCCACTCAACTGTGAGACCTTCCTACAGACGATAATCAAACACAACCCGCTCTGATACCACTTGTTAGGAATTGCATGTAGAAGATATCAGTTAAATGCAAATAAAGATTAAACAGAGGAATGAAAATACACAGAAATAATAAGAGCAAGAGACAATTTTTAACATGGTTTACCCAAACTCGGGCTACATCCACCAATAGAGAGTCCAATATTATTATCCAGTAAATCAAATCGATTACAACCAGCAATCCTTTGCAACACAATACCGCTACAAATGCTATAATACAATATCCACGTAAATCCTAACCCTTAGCTATTTTTATCAAAACTTATGTCGGTTACAAAATAGGGTTTTTTTAGTGTCAGCCAATAGAAAAATAACTCCTGACGCCTTTATAAAATAATAAAATTCATTTGAGGTTTCAGGGGCATTGCCCCTCGACCCTACCCTGTATCACGACAAAGAGCGCACCAGGGGTGCTGCCCCTGGACCTTGCAAGGGGCACTGCCCCTTGACACTGTCTTGGGGGCGTTACCCCCAAACCCAAGTTAAATAATTTGGGGGGAAACCACACTGATAAAAGTGGGGAAAATTTAACCTCTGATTCTGGTTAGGTTCCATAGAACAACACAGAGTTGTACATGGTGAATTTGCAGCCATTTCCCTTGGCAAGACAATATGAACCTTATCATAGAATGGAAAGATTTGTGAGAAAGAAATCAGTACATCAAGTGTACTTAGAAGACTACTGGGCAGATTGTCCAGATGATGTGGAGGTCAGGAGGAGTTATCAAAGGTTAACTTTGAATTAGATCTAAACATTAGACTACTTTGATGTTCCTCCACAATTGCATACTAATAATGGTATGAGAATATCCAAATAATATGAAGATAAAAAGATTTATGATGAGACAATCTCCCCTCCTGATTGGAGCCAGCCAGAGGTAACATCTATTGACCTCATTACAACCAGAGTCATGGAGCTAACTAGAAAGTGGGTGGATCAACAGTTGGCTACCCTGAAAGCCAAAGGAGTGGCTTTGACTGTGGACAAGAAGAGAAAAAGGCAAGAGGTGCTTGATGCAGAGTTTGATGACTTTTTGATTCACAAAAGGAAAATCATGGAGGTCAAGCAGGCTAAGCTAGATTCCTCAAAAGAGGCTGGAGAATTTACTGATAGTGGCATCACAATAGCCACAAGACCATCCTCTCAGAAAGAAAATCCTGTCCCTACTATCAAAATAACCAGAAGATAGGAAGAAGAGCCTAGGGTTATGAGGATACAGAGGAGGAGGATGATGAAGTGCCTTTGATAAGGAGAGGTTGGGATATTTTAAAATGAGCTAATATTCCCAAACAAAAGAGAGGACAAGTACCTGTGATGAGAGGATCCACAAGTAAGCAACCTGATGTCCTACTCAAGGAAGGTGAAGAGCTCACAAAGATGGAATAGATGTTTTCTACTCAGCAACCTACAACAAATAGAGCTGCAAAAACCATGGTGCTAAAGAATAAGGATGTGGAGACGGTACAAACAGGGTTTCAACATGATGTCCCCATCCCTACCATTGTTAAGTTTAAATCAGATTTGGCTCAGGAAGCAAGGGAAGAGGAAAAGAAGAAGATGGATGGTCAAGCTCTGTCACTGGATAAAACCATTGACTTGATAGATGATGAGGTGACAAAGGATTTGACAGCCAATCCACCTGGGGACTTGCTAAGACACACAACACTAACACCTCAGGGTACGCCACAAGCGCTAAAGAGTACTAGAGATGAGGATGAATCTGAAGATCCTGAGATAGTGGTGAAGAGTATTGGCTTGGATGTGTTAGTGGGAACAATCACCAGCCAAGCAATTATTGATCTATCATATGATGGAGGTGAAGATGAAGATAGGGATAAAGCTATGGATGATGTGCATACTAGAAATGATACAACTACAGACATGGATATCCATAAAGAATTGCCTGAAGGACATGCTAAGGTAGAGGACAAAGAACAACCAATGTTAGCATATGGACAAGTAGGTCCAATGGCCACATCCAAATCAGAAGATCCAAAAGATAAAGAATTACCAACATCTGGACATGAAGGTCTAAAAGACAAGAGTAGTGGGGAAGAGATGAAAAGAATAGAGGCTGGTGGAGATGAAAGTACACATCAGGATATTCAAGATCTTGGCCACCAAAGGATTAATACAAATAATCCTCAATGCCAAGATGATCAACATGTATAGGGACAGAATGTAGAAACATATTAGGAGTTACATGTTGATGCAAATAAACAAGATGGGGATGTCTAGATGAATGTGCCTAGTAGTCAAGAGCCAGAAAAGGAAATAACACAAGATCAGGACATGACATCCAGGGATGCTGCCCAAGATCAGAATCAATAGAAAGTGCATAAGGAGGTTCCTACTGATGGGGACCAACAATAGAATGTGAATCTAGATATTCCAAAAGAGAAGGAGGTGGAAGTACATGATGCTCATATTGAGCAGACATGCGAGCAAGGGTCCATATCCAGTGCACCACATTGTCTTGCACATGAGGTAAGTCAGCCTCCGGCTATTGATTCATCCAATTTTGATATTTCTTTATTATTTTCTCTCGAGGAACCAAGCCCAAACAAAGAGCAAGGGCCACCTTAGTAATAAGGCGTGACCCCGCCACAGGAAAGAGGACAACTCAACTAACTGTGCCTATGGTTGACAAGGTAAAAGGTGAAATAAATGCCAGTGAGTTTCAAATAACAACAATAGACCTAGGGTACACTACAAAGAAGCAAGAAATCCAAGGGTTAAGAGATCATACAAATGCAGTAGAGGCTAGGATAATGAAGGTCGAAGTTAAGAAGAAGATGTATAAAGAGCAAGTTGCTCAACTCCAAGCCTTTATGAAGGGACTGGTGACACCTACAAATGTCCCTATCACAACTACTGCATCCTTGGCATTAGTATCTCAGTAGGAGATCACTGAATTGGATGCATTGAAGCATCAATCACATGTGATGAACGATTTGTTCACCAAGTTCCTGCAGGAGGGAGATGAAGTAATAAAGACCTCATTGTCAAATTGGGACATGATGAGCAATATGAAAAGCAAATTAGATAAGTCAAAGAAGGAGGTCGACCAAAGATTGATTAAGAGTAGTCAGGATTTGACTACATTGAAAGATATGAGGAGAGTGGATATTAATACCCTCATGACAAAGAAGATTTTGACACCTCAAATGCTCCCATGGATGGATACCTGCTTTGAGGACCTAAGATTTGAGGTCAACATTTTGAAAAGATGCAAATTAAAGCAATTGACACAAGCATAAAGGCAAATTAACTTCTAGCGGAGGAGTTGGCTATTTTGGAAGTTTTGGAAGGCGAAGTTGAAGGTAAGATTGAAAATCAGGATAATGACTTTGCAATTAAGGCATTTAGAGATAACTTCTGTTTAAGGTGAAAATTGATTTGAGAGGATTTGTTTATGTTTAGGGTTAATTTGTGTGAATCCTCCTTTCACCTCAAACGTTCAAGGACTTCAACCGAGTAGGAAGTCTACATAAGCTCATGAATCAAAATTGCCATCTAGTTTACAAATGAATGTTTGAACATGCTTATATATGCAACTACAAACATTCCCGCCAAGAATTTCATAATTGAAACTTACCGTGTTGACATAGGACCTAAATAACGGTCACAAACTGACACTTTGAAATTGGTCCTGACCTAAAATAGGGCAGGACTAGGGTGCGGGTGTCCAAGTCCACCCACTATTTCAGGCAAGGTTTGTCATAAGTGCATCCCCTGAGTCCAAATTGCCATGAAACTTTAGGGTTTTCTCATTGGGATGTCAGATTAACATGCAAGATGCTCTAAATGCATAAACAAGACTCGTGAGCTAAACCTTAAGAGGGAAAAGCCCCCAAGGGGATATTTTCTGACGTAACATTTAGCCCCACTTTAATGTATGTAATAAATGCAAGGCCAATACATGCATTAAAGTATGATCAACAAGCACAACAAACACGCCAAGCACGGGGAAGACACAACAATCACATAGAAGATAATAATAGGCACACAAGACATGGAGAATACAGTTATAGTCATGCAAAACATGGAGAATACAGTATTGAAGACAGTGAATGCAGAGAAGACGGAGATGATTTCTTTTCTTTTTTCTTTTTCATTTTTATATGAAATGCAAATGCAAGTACAGGAAAGTAAACACACCACCCATAATTTAGGAGGGACTCATCGCCACCGGTCTTTAAACTATGCTTGGGAATAAACATGCAATACACACACACTTGGAAGACACGGAGAAAACATGGCAGACAAGTGATGGAGTGTTCCTATTTCTAGGTTCATCACCATCTCAGGCACATTACAAGCACACACCGACGATTGGGCTTTGCCAAACAATCACTGAAGACACGCTTAAGGGTTGAGTTAGTCATAGAACCACTCCCTGCCTCATCACAGAACCACTCCCTGCCTTGTGATGAGGACTTTTGAAAATGATAGGATGTGCACTCTCCACGAGAAATACACCATCCCTGCCTTTGTAGAGGGCTTAAGATAGAAAATGGATGCGATATCCCTGCCTTGCAATGAAGGCTTAAATGATTGTAATAGATTTCAAACAAATCTCAGAGTGCAGGAGGGACTCATTGCCACCAGTCTTTAAGACTGTACCTGAGAACAAGCACATTGCTAACATCTAGAACAGACAACTTAACTTATATATTCCTCCACCTTAAGGTGGTTAATATCAGGTATTGATATCAAGCACATTAAGGTAGGAAGAAAACACACAAGGGAACACGGACTCTCGCAAGGCTCATGCCCCCCAGAGGTGACATGTACTTTACGATCACCAAATGTTCCCACAAACACATCCCTGCAAGAAAAGTGTTAGTGTCCATATAATAATGATAAACAACAATGCATGAGAATTGAGGAATGTAAGATTCAACATAGACAAAGTGCACAGAGCAGAAATATTGTTATGTTTTGTAAGTGCGATAAGACACCATCAAGATCACATGGAGTGCTTCTACTAGCCAAGCATCAGATAATATATAACAACCCCATCATCATATAGGAACTAAGTCCAATTTTTGATTTCTCACTAAAGGGACACTAGGTCCGCATCAATATAAAATGTTTTTCACCATCCGCCCACTAGATAGAAACACTAGAGGAAGAGAAACAATAAATCAAGAGAGGAGAAATAAGTGTCTTAGGTATAGTCACATAGGAGGGTGCCCCCAAGTCACCAACCGCAACACTATGTCCGTAAGACACAACACACAATAGTGAAAATAGAGGAGAAGCAATATAGAAAAATGATGATACAAATAGAAGAAGGTTCACAATAGAGGTGGTCTCCTGGTATCCTGGACCTTACAAGAGAATCAAGGGTCATCTCAGGAAGCCTAAACAACACAACACATCACGAGAGATAAAGGGTTAGAAATACTTACCTGTAGGATCATCGAACTAAATTTTAGAGCCTGTGAACCTCTTGGAGAGGTACTCAATCAAGTTTTGCATGAATGTCAAATGGTTCTTATGAGAGTCTTGTTTATTGTCAAAAAATCCATGTAATGCTTGTTTCTCAGATTCTTGTGTAAGTGAGACCTTTTATTCCTTGTGAGGAGGAGAACCACTATTATTTCCAAATGATGATAATCGTCTTGCTCTTTTCCAATTTTTAGCAAGTTTTCGTTGTTGATTTCATCTATTGTAGTACCAAGAATCATCCTATACTATCTTTCTCTTTTTCTTTGTTATAGTTGTTTGTATTAGTTGTTCTACTTGTTTTTCTGATGCATTTTGGTTATCTCTCGATCCTTGTAAGGATAACGGAGGAGGAACCTCAGCATAAATTCCTTTTCTACATGGACGAGGTGGGTTATCCAACTTTTCCTTAGCCACTTCTATTATGCCTATGATGTTGTCATATTCCAAATAATCATCATCGTCTAGTTCCACTAAGCCCTGTTCCATCATATTTGTATCGGTATGCTTAGGGAAAGGATTAGTAAAGATTTGTAAATTCTGATTCGGCGGAGCAACCGACTTATTTCCATTGTCATTCACACCCGATACCTGTATCACATTCAAGTCGATGAGGTCTTGTATTTCATGTTTAAGACATATACATCGTTCAATATCATGTCCTTGTGTCCGATGATAATGACAAAAGGCATTAGCATCAAAATAATGTCCTTGTGCTCTACTAGGATCCAAAGGCTTAATCGGGAGAAGTTTCATAAGATTATTACTCACATCTTGATTCATGATAGAATGATAAGACTTAGATATTGGAGTAAACTTTCTTTGTTGATATGGTGCCTTCTTTAGATTAGTGATAGCAAACACTTGAGAAAAGCTATTCAAATTCGGTCCATTAATCTTGATGAAACTCCTATTATTATTCCTCTTAAAGTTGTTTTGTGACAATCCACCCATGGATTGACCAAGTTGAGCCGATGAGTTTTAATTTTCATACTGACTAGACGAGAGTTGATAATCACGAAGGGTAGTGCATAAATGTTGAAAGGAGTTATACTTCATGAAGAGAATCTTATCATAGATGTTAGACTGTAAATTTGTAATAAATATTTTCTAAATATCGTCATCTTTCATCTTATATTGAATTTGCGCATAAAGTGATTGATACTGGCTAATAAACTCGGTTAACTTCTCTTTTGGACCTTGCTTGCAATGAACTAAATCAATCAAAGAAACTTGAGGTCCAATATTTGCTTGGAAATGTTGTAAAAATTAATTAACCAATTGTGAAAAGGAGTGTATTGAATTCGGAGGTAATGAGCAAAACCATTCTAAAGCAGTATCTTTGAGAGATCATGGGAAAATTTTTGCTAACAAGTCCTCTTCAAAGTAGAAATCGCTACACATAGATGTGAATGCTGCCACATGAATATTAGGATCACCTTTTCCACCATATTTTTCAAAGCGAGGGGTCTCAAACCTTTCAGGCATAGGAGTTCTCAAAATTGCATAAGATAGGGGATTATGGGCATGATAAGTTGGTATATTAGGTTGTGAAGAATTTGTCAAATTTGTCACTTTTTGTTGTAAAGCAGTCATGCCCTGTAGAAGTTGGTTTAGGATGGCATCATTAGGAGATGCAGTTTTCTGCGAGGAATTAGAACCAAAGTGAGGAGATGATTGAGCCTGAGTTGTAATAGGTGGATGTTGTGAATAGGTCAATGGTGGTTGGACATAGTGATAGGTGGAAAATGGTTGCAAATAGGTAATAGGTAGTTGGGAATAAGTGGAATGGATATGTGGTTGAGAACAATTATTCATAGAAGAGGTCCCCTTAGAAACCAAATTCTAATAATTAAATCCCACAACTTTGTAATTTTGTGAACTTGTTCCATTAGATAATCCAATACCAGTGGTAGCATTACTACAAGCATTTGCATTGGTTGTTAAAATTGTTGATGTGAATGTAGATATTCCCATGGTTGGTATAAATGTTGATACTTGCGTATGAGATGGTGACGACATGTTGTTAGTAACTTTTGTACATTTAGTTACCACCATGACATTAGTTTGTAGAATATGTGTTAAACCCTGAATAACATTAATACCATCTTGTCCTTCTTTTATCAATTCTCTTACATGGTAATTCACAGGTACAACTTCTTCTGATATTCTTTCTGTTTCAACAAATGCTTTAAATTTAGCTAACTCTTTATCAAGTTTGTTTATTTGCTCATCAGGTACATGTGCAACTACTTTGAGAGTGCCATCAATATCATGAAATACTTGATCCTCCATAGTGGTTATAGGAGATATAATATCTTTCAAAATTTGTCTCTCCTTTTGTAAAAAATGTATTTAATGGATTTTCAGAGGTAGAGATGTCAACTTTTTCAAGAGCACTAGATCCCATGTGTCTTATACTTCTTCTTAAAGGGATATTTCTATTAGGGCAGAGAGCTATAAGACTCATATATAGGAATGCAATGCTCAATGCACAAACTAATAGAACAAGCCCTAAGAGAAAGATATGTTTAAGATCCAAAAGTGCTTGATTTTTTCAACTTTTTCAATGCAAATAAGTGAAAGGAAAGGCGTTGTAAGGAAATTGATCAGGGGAAGAGAATAATATGTCTAATATTAGTCCAATAAAGCCATAAAATCCTTCACAACACACTTTTGATGCAATCCTAGAATGATGACAAGTCAAAACCTAATGAGAATGCACTAAAATATGCAATTTTTCACAAATATTCAATGCAAAGACCCAACAAAAGGAGTGTTGTAAAGAATTTTAGGAGGTGTAGAAAATTATACTAGTAATATCAACCACCTAAATCTATAAAATATTTCACAACATGCTTTGAGTGCAAATCTAGGTCAAACCCTAGGGCAAATATAGCTAAAATATGCAAATTTTCACCAAATTTCAATGCAAAAGAGTATGACAAAGGGTGTTGTGAGGAAAATGATTATGGAAATAAAATTATAACAGTAATAACAGCCACCTAATGCCAAAAAATATGTCACAACACACTTATAGTGCAACTCTAGATCAAACCCTAGGGAAAATATAGCTAAAATATGCAAATTTTCACCAAATTTCCACTGTAAGAGTCCAATAAAAAGGTGTTGTAAATAATTTTAGGAGGGGAAGTAGATAATAACCCTGATAATAGCCAATTAGTGTTGTAAAGTAGATAATAACCCTGATAATAGCCAATTAGTGTAGAAAAATCCTTTACAACACGCATATGGTGCAAATCTAGAGAGACAATAAGGCCAAAATCTAGTGAAAAATCAAGGTTTTCAAACCCTAGGCATAAAATTTTGCAAGCAAATCACTATGATGCAACACTATAGTTAAAAATCAATCCTAATGAGTGTTTTAAAAGGGTAGTAAAATCTGTAACAAGATTTTAACTACAAACCCTAGCTAATGCAAAGCTAGGTTATATGGAAAAATGCGCAATTTCAAGCAATTTCTAACAATTTAAGCATGAAAATACAATCTAAATTAATGATGAATAGAAAATTTCTGTAAATTAAATCAGGTATGATGACAATGATAGAAATTTATTGAAATTAAATGCCAACTAATTTAAATTATATGAAAATGCAAGCTAAAAATGCCAATTTTTTTGTAATTTTCCAAATGCAATAAAATGAACAATGAAATGAATGAATGAAATGAATACAAATCTGAAGAAAAACACTCAGCAAGGAACAAATTTTCTTAAAAACATGGGTTCACCAAAATGTTTAAGGTGAAAATTGATTTGAGAGGATTTGTTTATGTTTAGGGTTAATTTGTGTGAATCCTCCTTTCACCTCAAACATTCAAGGACTTTAGCTGAGTAGGAAGTCTACTATTAGGCTTTCAGTCACTTGGAATGTAGGGAAAATTAGAATTGTGTGATTTAGTTGTTCAATTAAGCCCAATTATGCTCAAAACCCTAATTATGCAAATTTGGAAGTAAACAGACAAATCACAGAAAATGCTCACACACAGAGATATCAAATGACAATCAAATGCATACCAGATTTCAAAGTTTGAAAAGTGGAGCAATCGGGGACTTATGAGCGGGTGCCCTAGTCTAGTGCCATACTTTTTGTTAGGATCTGGAAACCTTGTCTACAACCTCTTCCTGCTGTTCCAGAGATTCTTCAGTTCCAGGATCCGAAGGACTAATGAGCAGGCACCCGAGTTCAGGTCCCTATTTTCTTCTTTGATCTACAATTCTAACAGTCTGCACTGCTCTCCTACAACTCCACTTTTTTTGCTCTTGCAACCTATAACTTGTAATCATGAAAAAATGGGTTGGGGGTTGTGGTGTTTAGAGGCTTGCCTTAGTCAAGCCCCGGAGAGACATTCAAGTCTTCCGAACATCATTTTCAGATAAAGAGTGCGTATCCTTGCGGGATAGAGGCAAAATCCAAATGATAAATGATTGAAAACATAATTGATATCACGTTGTAGTGAAGATCTCATGGAAGGAAGAAGGTCTTCATGCCATGAGGAGATGGCTACCAAATCTACAAATACAAACACAATAACAACACAAAGTTTGCTCTACAACACACAATGAATGCCTTGGATCACTTCTACACAAGCTCATGAATCAAAATTGCCATCTAGTTTACAAATGAATGTCTAAACATGCTTATATATGCAACTACAAACATTCCCGCCAAGAATTTCGTAATTGAAACTTATCGTGTTGGCATAGGACCTAAATAACGGTCACAAACTGACATTTGAAATTGGTCCTAACCTAAAATAGGGCAGGACTAGGGTGGGCGCCCAAGTCCACCCCCCTATTTCAGGTAGGATTTGTCATAAGTGCATCCCTTGAGTCCAAATTGCCATGAAACTTCAGGGTTTTCTCATCAGGATGTCATATTAACATGCAAGATGCTCTAAATTCATAAACAAGACCCGAGAGCTAAACCTTAAGAAGAAAAAGCCCCCAAGGGGACATTTTCTGATGTAACAACTTCAGCTCAGCAATATAAGATCCTATCCAACATTTTTCAGGGGACACTATAAATCAGGCTATGCTTATGAAGTCCAAGATTGATGCATACAATGAAGAATTGGACAGTAGGACCAATAGGTGGATATCCTTGAAGGAGCAATCGAAAGCTCAAGAGCATGCAACTGAGAAGGCTAAGGTGCAAAATAGAGTAGAGATAGATACAACTCTCAGAGCATATGATCTTATCCAAGGCATTGGATGCAGGATATCAGAGGAAGCATCAATAGAAGAGGAATATGATGAAAATGCTGAGTGAAGAGGTTGTGAAGACCAAGTCAAAGATTTGGAGAATATGCCATTTTTGCCAGCTATCCTCAATTAAAGATTGCCAAATGTGCAATCATGTGCCACATTTTCTGACCATCAGATCATCTTAAGTTGATCCTGATCATTGGATCATTTGTAACCACATCATATCCTGGGTCTATAAAAGGAGATGGATTGCCATTTGTAAACTATTCGAAGCTTAATTGAGATAGATTTGGTGATTAGTGGACACTTAGTGAACATTCTGTTACTCAGTGTTTCCTCATTATTCTCTCTTGAGATCATATGTATATGTGTATTCTTTTTGCATACTTAATGAAGATGGAGACTTAGGTTACTTCAAATCCATATATCTTGAGTAATTTGGTGAATGATTTCTAGATGTGTAACTATGAATTACTGCACTCAATAGAGGTGCATTCACAAAGTGCATGTTGTCATCATTCCTTCTTTTACCTTTGAAGATTCACACCTGTCATGTGTAGTCGTGGATTGTCCTGGCAAAGTATGGTTTGGTTTTTATCTCCTTTCATGAAAGTGTCAAAGATACATGTGAATCAATGATCAAACTTCAATTAATTTCATTAAATTTATAATTTTAGTTTGTTTTCTTTTAAATTTCATAAATCATCATCACAACTCCAAATATTGACAAATGATAAGCAGAATACAAAGTAATATGTAGAATTCTCGTAAATAACTGAATATCTTAGCATATTTGAGAAAATTGTATGTAATGTTGAAAATATCATGCAAATATTTGGAAATAATGGCAAAGAACATGGAAATATTAGCTTGTAGGCATAATATTTAGAAGAATTCAAAGTGCAAAAGTAAAATTGAGTGAGGATTAGTCCAATTTTAAGAAGAACTAATTAAAGTTAGAATAATCATCATAAATAATCTTAGCTGGAGTAATTAATAAAAGAATTGATCAAACTTATGATAAATATTCACTCATACATGCATATCCTAGCTAGGAATTATCATATTTGATGCAATTTGTTAAGATGCATGCAAAGCAGGTACACAAGACAAATAATTTGGACAAGATTTCTTCAAATCAAGACGTAAGGCCCCTGAATGGTTAACATCATCATCACATCAAACCATTGAGTGATTGTCAGAAGGTCATATCCTAACTATCAAAACTTGGGATCATAAATTCATCTCGAATTTATCGTATCTTTCAAGATGATAAAGGTTTGATGTGTAAACTAAATTATTTGTATTAATATGACTAACAGTTGTATCAACAGGTAGTAGATAAAGGTTATATTAAAAAAATGTTAAATTTTTATTGAGGATCCACAGGGCAGGCTAGAACCCTAACCCTACGGCTAGGCCTATGGGTTGGAGTTGAGGCCCTGCCCCCACAGGGCCAGTGGGTCGGGGTTGAGTCCCAGTTCCCACAAGGATCATGGTTCGAGCCTGAGGCCCCATCCCTATAGGGCCCGTGGGTCCTGTGGGGAAGGGAACCCTCCCCACCCATAGTCCCAACATTGTGTAGGGCGTGGGTTGAGGCTCGCCATCTTACATAGGGTACAATCTGTGGGCTAATAGGGGCCTCCCCTCTGCGGGACCTTGTGTCGACTGTTAAACCCCCGAATGCCTCTATTTTTGTTGTTGTTGTTTTAACCTTTTGCATTAATATTTATATGTATATACATATATGTATGTAAATATATATTATATAGCTATCTCTGTGTGTATACACAGTGTTGTGTATACATAGTATTATGTATATAATAGAGATTTTCTTTTATTGCAATATATATATATATATATATATATATATATATATATTTATATATGAATGATGAAATATCATATGTTATATATTGCTTGTCTATAACCATAGGGAAATGATTTTTTAATCTACATAAATAATAATGAATTATTTCATTCTTGAAAGAAAATAGTAAAACTATGGTAAACCTTTAGTGTGGAAATTAGAACAATAAATCATTAGAATACTTCTAAAAAGAATTATACCAAATCTTCTTAGAGTAAACATTTAAACAAATTGTTTTAGCACCTAATGAAAAAAAAAAATAGCTTGAGGAAATAATCTTTCTCCTATGGAAATAGATTTCCTCCTTGTAGCTCTCATCAAATATGCAAGCAAATTATGAGCTATTCAGAAGACCTTAGGAAACTTATAGGCAAACATTAGGGTTGAGAGTTGCCCTAATTCATTTAGGCCCTAATTTGACTTTAAATTTAACTAATTTCACTTTAAAATAATTAAACTGCCTTCCTAACATCCTATAGTTAGGAGTTTGATATTTGGCTAATTAATAACTAATCTTAAACCTTAGGGAAAATTAATTCCCTATAAATTTTAATTAATTTTCTTGAGTTAGGGATTGATTCCCTAAGTAAATTTTTATGGCTTTTTAATTGTCTTTTGATGGCAATTATTAACCCTTGTGTTGGATCTACTTTTGAGGCACCTTATGTAGGCTAATATTGGACCTTAATTTATTAAGAATGCTAGTCTTTTTAATTGATTAATGTCGTATTTTGATAATGTTAATTTTATAATGTTTTCCTTTGGTGCGTATTTAATTTAATCTGAGAGCATGAATTTGAGTGTAAACATTTCCACAATTTAATTAATTAAATCTTCAATTTAATTAATTAGATTTAACCATTTTAACTAAAGTTTTAGGTCCTACTTTTAAAATGGACCATCTTCCACTTCATCATTTAGAAGACCCTAGGGGAACATCACCTCGTAGTAGGGACTTCTCTTAAGGCAACACACATTGTGTAACCTAACCCTAACTAGATTGCCTTCTTAATCAAAGGAGTGCAAAAAGGAGTTTCACACTACCCATCCCACATATCATTCTTTCTGACCTTAGGGCGGTGTGCCAAATGTACGTTGCATGTGCAATGATGTTAGGTGCGTGTGTTCAACTTATGCGCATGTTGCACATAAGTGAGTTATGTGATGTTTAACATGTCATTTTATGAGAAAAAAATGTTGGTTGTGTTTCTTGTCCACATGTTAAATTGTGGGCATGACAAAATTACAAAAAGGTATGTTATGTACTTCTAAGTTTTGTGATTTGAGTACATTTTTATTTTCTTTTATTTATTTATTTTTACTAGTGTGATTAATATAGGTTAGTGGTGTCAAACAAGTTTCCACCTTCTCGTGGTTGGTATTGTTAGTAGAGAATTTTATATGCTTAAAGTAAAGAGAAGTTTTTAAAACTAACAATAAACTATTATGTCTTCATTTTACTTTCTATATGTTTAGTTAGGGAGAGAGATATTTGGCATGATTTTCTTATCCTCACACCATCTTCTATATGGTTTACATGCTTTGCATATCCTTATTTCAGGGTCAACACACAATAATGTGTCCCACTTTTTGGCCAAAGTGGGACATTTAAATCAACATTTTAAACCAAATTTTCACTTTTTGACACTTATAGTAACTAATCCATTAAGAATTTGAAAATGATGTGAACTAGTGATTTTTGAGATTTTGTGTGTAGATTCTAAATGTAATTTTTTTTTAAATAAGAAATAATTTATGAATATTTTTACATAACTTTTAATAACTTATTTTTATAGTTAACATCATTTTTAAAAAGTGACATTTATACCATACAACATAACTTTTTTTTTTGCTCGGTAAGTGAGGGATTTTTAGGCTGGCCCACTCCAGCGGAGGTCACAAGGGGGACCTCCTCCCCTATCGAATTGCCACCACCACCGTAGCGTGGATCACCAACAGTGTGACCTTGCTAAGTTTGCCACCACTATAATCATGCCGCTTGTGGCACGGATCGCCACCAGTGGATTTGTCATTGTACACCACTACTGCCATGACCTGTCGAGTTGCAGAGACTAGAGTACATCTAAATTTGAACACACTCCACTTAAGGACCATGGAGTGCCAAGAGTCACCTACATAGAGCCACAACCATTTAGAAGCCAAGATGTCTTTGGGGGGATTGAATCTTGGTCTCCACAATAATGACCAAGTGGTCTTAACCACTAGATCACACCCACTTGACACAACATAACGTTTTTAATAGAAAGGATAAAATTATAAATTTTTAAACATAGATTTGTAACACCAATATCTAGTACGTAGATATTTTTTCATAATTTTTTACATTGCATATTTTTTTAATTAATTTTTGAAGTGAGATTAATTATAATTCAAACACAGGTTTATACCATACAACATAACTTTTTTTGCATGTATCCAAATTAACTTCTTTTTTTTGTTGAAACAAGGACATCAATACCTAGTGTGCATATATTTTTTTAGAAAAAAAATCTCTATTTTTTTAGTTTTCCGCGTGTGTGGAATAGACCTTGATGTTCGATGAAAAACCTATGTTCACTAGAAAATTAAAAATAAATATAACAATCAAATGAAATATGTTCAATATCATACTTTTTGGAAAGCTTATACTACGAGATACATAATTACAAAATAGAATTTCTAAATGACTTCATTTGATCCCCCAAAAGGCGAAGCAAAATTAGTTTTTTGTCAGCATTTTGACAGGGGCAGAGGAGACTCCATTGAGGGTTTAATTTAAGATTAGGAGGTTATTTCCAAGGGGGTTCGATCTAAGGGGGTTTTATCTAACCCCCTTCAATTAAACCCATTTATATGGAACCTCTCAAGGCTTAAATAATTAAATTTTCTAAAAAATATGTGATTTTAGACAAAAATTAGGATGTCCCATAAGTGGGATACACTATTGTGGCAGCACCCTTCACCTTCTACATGTTTGAAATGATTTTCTTATCTCATTTAACCTTCTATATGTTTGACATTATTTGTTTACCTTCATCTCACCTTATATATGTTTGACATTATATGTTTAGTCAAGGGAGATAGAGAGAGAGACTTTTGACATGATTTGCATATCCTCATTTCACCTTCTACATGGTTTCCATGCTTTGCATATCCTAATTTCACCTTCTACATGTTTAACATGACTTTCTTATCCTCATTTCACCTTCTAAAGGTCTAGCATATCCTCATTTCACCTTCTATATGTTTGACATTATTTTCTTAGCTTCATCTCACCTTCTATATGTTTGACATTATTTTCTTATCTTTATCTCACCTTCTATATGTTTGACATTATATTTAGTTAGAGAGAGAGAAACTTAAAGAGAGAGGAAGAAAGAGAGACATAGAGATAGATTTTTGACATAATTTGGATATCCTCATTTCACCTTCTATATGGTTCCTATGCTTTTCATATCTTCATTCACCTTATACATGTTTGACATGTTTTTCTTTTCCTTATTTCACCTTATATAGGCCTAGCATATCCTCATTTCATATTTTATATGTTTGAGATTATTTATTTACCTTCATCTCACCTTCTATATGTTTTGCATTGCATGTTTAGTTAGAGAGAGAGGGAGTTAGGGAAGAGTAGAAATGAGGAAGAGAGGATGAGAGAGACTCAAGGAGGGAGGAAGAGAGATAAACATAAGGAGAGACAAAGAAAGAGATATTTGGCATTATTTGCATATCCTCATTTCACCTTATATATGGTTTCCATGCTTTGCATATCCTCACTTTAAATTCTATACATTTACCATATTTTTCTTGACTTGTTGATGACTATGTAAGACAACAAAAGACCTCTTCATTTACTCCTTTCACTACCATGACAATATTTAATTCTTTTTATGAAAGCTTCCTATTGTTATGGCACCATTTGGATGACCTTATCATGATAATATATTAATTGATAACAACTCTTGTTATGTTTGTCATGTCAATAATCCTCCATGAAACCCTCATGTAACTTGTTGAAATCTTGAATACATCACCTAACTTGCAACCACAAAGAGAGCCATTAGACTTGTCATGAAACTATGTCAATCCAAGAAAATGCATATGCAATAAGGTTATTAAAACCCTAGGAAGACAAGCATATTGAGGAGAAAACATAGTAATAGTCTTATGGTACTTTACAACACATCTAAAGGAGTAAAATAGAGTCAAGGCTGCTCCTAAGATTGCTACAACAATAATCCCTTAGGAATGGACAATTGTCATGGAAGAAGAGGTAAAAATGACTCCATGACACTGTTATAACATCAATACAAACACTGTAACATCAATATAAACCTCTTTTCTAGGGTTTGGTGAGTTACCATGGGCAACCAAACCCTAGGTCCTCATCCTCCACTCATGCTATGAAGCTATTTTGACCAAAAAATGCCACCATTATCACTGTAGAACCCTCAAAATTTTTAATACCTTATGATCATGCAAAAAGTCCTCAAAAAAATCTATGTGCATCAAAAATCATGTAAAGCAATTACGAAATCCATACTCAAATCAAGCTAATCAGTCAGGACTTAAAGCTCGCAAGACAAGTTGAAACTTTGATGAAGTAGTTCTCGAAGTTTGTGACACCTAGGAATGATTTGTTTGGACCTATAGTTGGATGTCAAGTCCCTCCATAATAACCTATCTCAAATTTCATCAACTCAAAACTATTTGACCATCCAACAACAAATGCATTCTTGCAAAATGTTTCATTTACATTCAACATAATGTTGCTAAGAGTAATATTTTATGTTCTTCACCTAATGAGACTGAATAAACTACACCAACATGTCAAGTTGAGTGAGTGTATGATAGATGAGGCCTCATTTCATTCCCCAAGTGTGTCCCAACCCTTCCAGGCTATATGGTTCCGACAAAGTCTCTAAAGAGACCTAAGATTAAAAAACTATCAATCTTTGGCCCAATGGTTCTTAGAGTCCGTGGCACCTAGGAATGATTTTCTCAGACCTACATCTATATGTTGATTCCCCCCACAATAAACTCTCTCAGATTTCATCAACTCAAAACCATTTGACTATGCCAACAATGGATGCATTCTTGTAAAATATCTCATTTATGTGTAACATAATGTTGCCAAGAGCTATATTTTACATTCTTCACCTTATGGGACTGAAACTACTATGCCAACACATTAGAGTGGATGGGTGTACACTAGGGGAGGCCCCATTTCATTCTCCAAGTATCTCAATCCTTCCAAGCTAGATGGTTTTGACAAAGTCTCTTAAGAGACTTAAAGAGCAAAAACTACCAAACTTTGATGCAACAGTTCTCAAAGTTCATGGTACCTAGGAATGACCCGTTTGGACATACAGTTGGATCTTAGTTCACTCCAAAATAGTTTATCTCATTTTTCATCAACTCAAAATTGTTTGACCATGCTAAAAACATATGCATTCTTACAAAATGCCTCATTTATGTTCAATATAATGTTGCCAAGAGCCATATTTTACGTTCTTCACCTTGGGATATCAAATTGACTATGTCAACCTATTGAGGTGGGTGAGTCTATGTTGTATGAGGTCCCATTTCATTCCCCAAGCATCTCAATCTGGTAAAGTCTCTTAAGAAACCTAAGAGCAAAAAATTACCAAACTTTGGCGCAACAATTCTCAGAGTTCATGGCACCTAAGAATGACCCATTTGGATATACATCTAGATATTGGGTTCCTCCACAATAACCTCTCTCAATTTTTATCAACTCAAAACTATTTGATCGTGCCAACAATGAATGCATGTTTGCAACATGTCTCATTTGCATTCAAGATAATGTTTCCAGGAGCCATATTTTACATTATTCATCTTATGGGACCAGACTAACTATATCAACATGTCAAGTTGAGGGGGTATATGCTAGTGGAGGCCTCCTTTTGTTCCCTAGGTCTCCCAATCCTTCCAAGCTACATTGAACCAAGAGAGTCTCTTAAGATCCCCAAGAGCAAAAAGTTATCAAACTTTGATGCAATGATTCTCAAAATCCATGTCACCTAGAAATACTTTGTTTGCACCTATAAGTGGATTTTGGGTCTGTCTACAATAGTCTATCTTAATTTCTATCAACTCAAGATTGTTTGATCATGTCGACAATGAATGCATTCTTGTAAAATGCCTTATTTGAGAGTAGTATAAAGGTGCCAATAGCCATATTTTTCTTCTGCACCTCATGGGATTGAATCAATAATGAAAACACATCACGGTGGGTAGGTGAATGCTAGTGGAGGCCTCATTTTATTCCCCAAGTCTCCCAATCCTTCTAGGCTACATTGGAGCAAGAGAGTCTATTAAGATCCCTAATAGTAAAAAGTTGTCAAACTTTGATGTAATGATTATTGAAACCTGTGGCACCTAGAAATGTTTTATTTGTACCTACAGGTGGATGTTAGGTTTATCTACAATAGCATCTCAATTTATGTCAACTCTAGACTATTTGACCTTATCAACAATGAATGCATTCTTGCAAAATACCTCATTTGAGAGCAGTGTAAAGGTGCCAATAGCCATATTTTTTTCTTCATCTCATGGGACCAAAATGATAGTGCCAACATGTTAAGGTGGGTGGGTGAATGTTAGTGGAGACCTTGTTTCATTTTCTAGGTTTCCTGATCCTTTTGGGCTACATTGGACTGAGAAAGTCTCTTAAGATCCCTAAGAGCAAATTTTTTTCAAACTTTGATGTAATGATGGATGTCAGGTGCGACACCTAGAAATGTTTTATTTATACTTATAGATGGATGTCTGGTCCACCTATAATAATTTATCTTAGTTTTTTTCAACTCCAAACCTTTTGACCGTGTCAACAATGAATGCATTGTTGCAAACTTCATTTGATAGTAGTGTAAAGGTGCCAATATCTATATTTTTTCACACCTTGTGAGGTTGAATTGATAGCACCATCACATCGAGGTGGGTGGGTGAATGCTAGTGGAGGAATCATTTCATTCCCCAGGTCTCCTGATCCTTCTAGGCTACATTGGACCGAGAGAGTCTCTTAGGAGTGTTAAGAGAAAAAAGTTTTCAAATTTTGACGTAGTAATTTTCATAATATGTGGCACCTAGAAATGTTTTGTTTGTACCTACAGGTGGATGTCAGGTTTGTTTACAATAGCCTATCTTAGTTTCTATCAACTCTAGACCATTTGACCATGCCACTATCCATATTTTTCTTTTGCACCTTATGGGATCAAATCAGTAGTGCCATCATGTTGGGGTAGGTGGGTGCATGCCAATGGCAGCCTTGTTTTATTCCCCAGGTATCCTGATCCTTCCAAGTTACATTGAATCGAGAGAGTTTCTTAAGATCCCTAAGAGCAAAAAAATATCAAACTTTGACACAGTGATTCTCAGAATCTATGACACCTAGAAATGTTTTGTTTGCACCTATCTAGGTGGATATTAGATCTGTCTAAAATAACCTATCTTAACTTCTCTCAATTCTAGACCATTTGACCGTGCTGACAATGAATGCATTCTTGTAAAATACCTCATTTGAGAGCAGTGTAAAGGTGTCAATAGCCATTTTTTCTCTTTGACACTTTGTGGGACCAAATGGATAGCACCAACATATCAGGGTGGGTGGGTGAATACTTTTGGAGGCCTTATTTCATTCTCCATGTCTCTTGATCCTTTCAAGATGCATTAGATCAAGAGTCTCTTATGACCCCTAAGAGCAAAAATGTTTTTTCTTCATTACTTTTCATGGTAAATTCGATGGGTTGGGTTTGTGTCTAAATCCTTTACCTGATCCCAAGTCCTAATAACTAGCACCTAGAGTTTCCAACCCATGTAATAGTGGTATCCACTATTTTTAGGCATATACCTCCCTTGTCAAATGAGCCTCATTGACTTCCTCCAACTAGCCATTATGAGTCAATTTAAGCACAAAAACATGATAACTTATGTCTTAGGGTTTTGTATTTAAGGATAAGCCCTAATTTATTTCAAATAATCCAAGAGTTATCTAAGGATCAAGAGAGTAGTACATATACATCTATAGCATGATAGATCTTTAAGGATAACACATAATTCATTTCAATTCTACATTCATTGTGGTGAATGAAATTTTTCACTTCCATAAGTTACCATTCTCCACAATAAACTTGCATTCATCACTACAAAATTCTTATTGGTAAATCAATCCTTTTGAGATAGACAACAAGCACGCAAAAATTGATAATTTCTACAAATTTTCAACCAAGATGATAAGGGATGGTTTTTCCTATTGAAACAATATATCATATATAGTTCATTCCTATATAAAATGAAATGAAACTTTATATTAAATGTTTAAAAATAAATTTAAGGTTTATGTGGTAAATGTGATATGGGAAAATTAACTCTAACTAAACTTTATTTAATCAGAACAACTTCCCATTACACATTAGGATACTAACCACTGAAGATGTGTATCTTGCTGCTATCCAATTTGGAAGAGCAAGAATATCCAAGCTTCTGCAATTGGAAATGAAATGTTTAAACACTATTGACTAAAATTAATTAAGACGAGAGAAAACATAAAAATACAGAGATTGATAAAATATATAATAGAAATAAATGCAAAAACAAAAATGAAAGATCACGAGGAACTTGGCACCAGGAAGACAACCTCACTGTCCAGGATGATAGCACATGGCATGGAATTTTGCACGTCGTGTTGTAGTTTGTATAGCATAGAAAAACAAGATCCTGGATCTATATGGCCTCACATAGATTTTGAGAGTTTTTTGTTGATAGCAAACATAATGATCACTACATAGGGGTTGACAGATAGAATACATATACGGAAATGATATGATAAGAATGAAATAAAGGAAATGACAAGAAAGGGGAAAGGAAATGCAAACACTCATACGTTTAAAACCTTTTCTTGTGCAACTTGTAATTAAAAAATAGAGAAGAAGGGTTGGGCTATATAGGAGTTTACCTCAGTCAAACCTTGTTTTGGTGTTTCCACCTCAATGACAAGGTCAAAGATTGTTATATTGATAAAATACCATGTACACTTAATTCTAAGTGTGTATAGAATTGTAACGAGAAATGAAAAGATAATATTGCAATATTGATAAATGAATAAGCAAGGAAATGATATTTAACCCACAAGATAAATGCTAATATAAATGGATTGACAAAAATAACGATAGGAGTTACGAGGATCTCATTGGAAGACTATCGCATCGAAGAACAAAATGAAGCTTTTTTTAGGAGGATAGCGATCTTGAATTAGAGACTTTCAAAGAGTGCAAGGAACTAAAATAAATCACATCAATTGATTGTTTTCAATAACCTGCAATGAACAATGAGCACAAAATAACACTAGCACAAGTAAAATGATAGTGAGCAATAATTTTGGTAGAGCTTTGCTAGAGTGAGAGATCAATCTTTTCAAATGACAAAGTGATAGGGTTTTATAGAAGATGCAAGAGTCCAAAAACTTGTGAAAGGAGCCCTTTGGGCACAGATAGACATCAAGAAAAGCTTGGAATGATGCGCAAGTAAAAATGCACCTTCTAAAAATGATTAACAAACTGAAAGACACTTTCAAGATGTCAGCGCACTGCAAAAATGTTTGCGCATAGTGGTTTTGTCCATGTAACTTCAATTCTTAAATGGTTCAGATGACTTGAGGCATTTCCAAGGTTAAGGTACTTTTACAATTTTTGGATAGGATAAGTAGAAATGGTCAAAGTATCCTTTAGAACATCTCTTATGGGTTGAGGGTAAGGCTAAGGCTAGCAAGTGGTCCTAAAAACACACTAGGGGAGTGGATATTAAAGCGAGTGCCAAATAAAGCATGAAATTGTGAGCGAGCACAATTTATGATGCTACATTTAGCCCCTACTTTAGTGGGCGTATGACACTACGTTTATATGCATGCTAAAGTACAAAGAGAAAATAACATAAAAGGAAACTTTTTACCCAAGGATTGTAGAGGATGCAGAATGTCGCTAAGTGAGAGATATGAAGCTCCTAGCCTAGGATCATGCAAAATCATAATGTTAGGCCAAAAATCTACACATGAAACAAGTGTCAGAAGCATATGTATATATAAAGCTAATAAAAATGAGGATTAGACCAAATATTATTTATCGAAACCCTTGTGGTTAGAAAATAATATAGTCTAATACACATTAATCTAATGAAGAAACATATACAACATACATAAAGGTCAAATGAAGGGCATGGTTCTAGGGCTAGCAAATTCTGTTGTTTGCTAGAAACCATACTGAAAAACTTCTATAAGTCACTAGGGCTAGCAAAGTTCATTGTTTTCTAGGTGGCTTATGAGAAGTGTTGATAGAGTAGCAAATGAAGCATCATAGACTAGCATTGCTTGGCTAGGTGAGCTACATGTCAAACAATATCAAAGATTACATGGCTAGTATGGCTAGGTAATTCTGATAAAGGTGGTCAGTCTAAACTAGTGCATTTTCTTAGGACCATGAATGCCACAAAAAATGCTACAGAGAGCATACCATTGGTGTGGTGTGTGATTAAGTGTGATAGATAGAAAATATATGCTCCCACCTTAAAATAATTGCTTACATCATGGAGGAACAATTAATTTTAACGTAAAAAGAGGGAAAAAGACATGAGAGCTTTTAGGAAGCATATTCCTAGAGGATATGTTCCAGAGAGCTACATCGTGAAAGGGGTCGCCCCCAAGAAGGAAAACCAAGGCAATTCTACAGGCATGATACACAATGGCTTGTGTAAGCATGGTATGATGCCAAGCAATGCAACAAGGTGTCACATAAATGTAAGGAACATCACAATAATACAAAGGGATCTAGGTGATTCAGAGTGACTATAAAATACAGGAGGGGAATAATCAGGGAAATCTAATTTTGAATTGTCATCATCCCCCTAGGCATGTAGAACTACAAATGCAAAGGGAAAATGTCACATGAAGATAAAATAAAATATTTGGGTAAACATGGAAGCATGCTAAATCATCCAACACTTTGCATCATCCCCAAAATATGGAAAATTTCAAGTATGACATATAGAAGAATGCAAAAACATATAGAGGAATGTCGCGACATTTTTGCTCCCCCTGTATCCATGTGTCTACAAGGGCATCAAGGTTCCTCTAGGGGGATCTAAGAAACAAACAAACATACCACGCAAAAAGTATGGGGATTACCAAACATACAGGTAAACCACAAACAATAACAAATGAAATGAAGGGTATTGCGCTCAAGGATCAGGCTCTAGTAGGTCATCTGCCTCCCAATCTTTCTCATCATATAGGGATGGAGGATAGGCCGCTAGAAGGACCACATTGAGAGTAGTACTTGGTACTGTGCCTGGTGCATCATAAAGAGGATCAATAGACAAGGGAGGATCTTGACACAACTCACCGAAGGCAAGGTCCATCAATATTATGAAGATCGATGATATATATTGTATCTTTTCCAAGGACTCAAATATGTCTTCCTTGGGGAAAGAGTGATCTGAATCAATATCAAAATAAATGACAATAGGTGGTTGCCCAATGCTAACAACAGGATTATGATCACTGATGATCATTGGTGGAATAGAGGTCTCTATAACTAGAATGGATGATGCAGAAGGAATTGACGATGACGAGGGAGGCATGTGCTTGGGCTTGTAGTAGGGTGGGGTAGGATAATGCTTGCATTTACACTTTGGCAATGGGGGTGGAATGTCAATGTCAATGGTAGTGGGATGCAAGACATTAGTGAACACTTGGTTTTAGGTATGCTGTAGTGGGATTGACTCTAATACAATGGTACTAGATGTGATGTTGACATTAGGCTAAATCGGTGGAGAGACAAGAGTTGGTGATGATAGAGAATCATGTTGAGGAGAGGGTGTAGAAAGCTGAGAAAGTGGGGCCAAGTCTGGGGTCAACTTCCTGGGAGAAGGGTGTGTAGGAAGGGTTTCATCTCCTACTACACACTCTTGAGTTGCAGCATGTCATCTATGCTTGCAATCTCTCAGAAGTTGGTTATGCCTAGTGTAGCTCAAAGTGTCCATAGGAGGAACTAGAGGGTCTCCCAACACAGGTTCCTTTTCTTCCATCACTCTAGGAGTGGTAGAAGGAACGTAAGGAGCCATTGAAGGCTAGGGTACTACTAGGGGAGGTTCTCTCAATATGCATTTCCTTCCTCGAGACATCAAAGGGCTGGAGGAATAAAGGCTACCACTAAAGATTGAGGGACTAAGGGAGAAGGGATCCACACCATGGGCTACTTTTCTTGAGTCTTTAAAGAGGTAGGAAGAATAGGAGTAGCTGTTAAAAGCTGAGAATGTATAGATTTTGTGGGTCATGTGCCTCTAGGTCTTGGATAAGACACTATAGATGAGACCTCTCCATAAATTCTAGATGCTCGGGGACAGGGAAGGTCCGTCAATTTAGTTTGTTTTCCCTTCTCTGCCTATGGGATAGGAGGATGGACAAAGACAACCACTAGAGATTGAGGGACCTCAGGGGTAGTAGCCAATTGGGTCGAAGAGGAGGCATTGACAGATAACTAAGAATTACAACTCACTTTGAATTTCTAGTATGAGAGAAATAAGAAACCATTACATAGTTGTAATGGTTTAATCAATGTTAGCCAAAAGTAATCCAAGGAGAAGTTTCCACTTAACGGGAAGGTTTAAACCCACTATGATGAATAATATGCACCTGACCATTGTGAGGAAACTTTAGGCACTTATGGATTATGGAAGGCATCGCTCTCATTGAAGAGAACTATGAATGGCCCAACTTCACATGAAATTGGTTGAAAATGGGAATGATAGAGAAGGGAACGTCCATGAGTTTTGGTCCTACCCGGATAGGAAGGGTAAGAAAACCCAAGGTGCAACAAGAGGACCCATCATGCACTCATATCTAGACTTGTGATTGCTCATAATTGTCCTAATAAAGTTCACATACATATAAAAATTTGTTTGTGATTACATTCACCATGCACACAAGGTCAATTAGTATGCCCTTGGTTGGCTTTTCATTGACTAGGGTAGTGATGTATAGAGGTCCATCATATATGTGCATGGGTGCATCGATGGGTGTGAAAGAGATGACTGGTTTGGGAATTGAATGTGCTCAACTAGGGTAAGGTTGATCATCCATTGTAGTAATCATCTAGACTAAGAAGTTGGTAGGATTGTCAACAGATACAGTAGTAACCACAAGATCAGAGGGAAGTTCAATTAGATTTGTGGAGTGATGTGGCAATGGGTTTGTGTAAATCTGGAGGTTATGATGAGGTAAAGCAATAGATTTGTTCCCTCTTTTTTTCACTCCAGAGACCTAGATGACATTCTGGTCAATGAGGTCTTGCACATTATGTTTAAGATGCATGCATCACTTGATGTCATGTCCATTCACTTTGTTGAACTGATAGAAGGCCTTCGAGTCATAAGAAGGTGACAAGGGTTTGGTCGTGTTGACATGACAGATAGGTGGAAACTGGATGAGGTTATTGTTTAAGAGATTTTGCATGATAGCATAGAGAGATTTAGAAAGTGGGGTGAACTGTCGAGTCCTTGGTTTATTTTGTGAGGAGAGGGACATAACGCTTTGAGTTGGTGCAGTGGTTGCTACTTGTTTAAAATTATTAGAAGAATTTATTTTGATGATTTTTTTTGTTTTTCTTGTAATTTTGGAATGAAGAAGGTGTTAGGACTATCCAAAATCCATTTAGTCCGATCTTTTTTCATTTGCACATATTTATCCTAGGAGGTCTAAGTCCTTATCCCATTCATAAAAAAGTCCTTTGATCATTTCTCATAGGTCCTTCCTATCATGTGCATAAGCTAACTCTTTGTATTTTTCCCCAAAAATGTGTTTTTATTGATTATCACAATCCCACAACATGTCCTAATAGTCCCTGCGGGTGAGTGGGAGCCAAAGGAATCAATAGTGTTGTTTACCGCATCCCTGCAACATGAGAAACATTCACTCGCGGTATCATGGTGAAAGCAATGACAAGTTTAGGTATCTCACAGCCTCGTAACAATTCTAAAATAGACCTATGGGCTAGCGGTAAAGTACTATAAGCAGTATATGTTATACATCGCAGTCCCATGACATCTTCAAAACTGACTTGTGGTATTGTGGTAAAGGCTAAGCTGACAGTGATAATGTTCACCGTAGCCCCGTAGTAGCTTTAAAGTGGAGTTGCAGTCTTGCAGTAAGGGGTTTCAAGTAACATATGATATACAATACGATCCCATGACAGTTAAGATGTGAACTTGCGGGAACACAGTAAAGATTGAGTTAATGACAAATGTCACTGCGCTCCTGTAATAGTCAGATCAAGGGCTTGCAGTAGTACGGTAAATGGTAAAGATGGTGCTAAAGGTCACCGTGGTACATCAACTGAGTTCAATCTGACTTGCGATAGAGCGGTAAGAGTTAAAAGGATCAAAACTGATCTCATGGTCTCATGACAACAACCTAAAAGGTTTGCGGGAATGTGGTAAACATAAAATTTAACTCTCAACCGATCTCGTGGTCCCACGATGAAATCAAACATGGTCTGCGGTAATGCAGTAAAGGGTAAGTGCAAGAAGATGGGGGACCAAAAAGGGGTCTTAGGTGGCCACTTTTTTTGAGATCAGGAAATGCTAGCCTTGGATGAGAAATTGAGCATAGTTACACTCAAAATTTTAAGATGCAACAAAAACAATGTTCGTAGTGCTCTGAGTCTACTTTCTAAACTACTAATTTTTTTTGAAAATGGTATAGATTAAGGGGTTGAAAAGAGGGAGCCACAGAAATTGATGTTGTTTCTGTCAAAAAAACATTAACATAGCATGTTTTGTGGCTCCCTCAAAAGGTTAACTTTTTTTTGGTATTTTTAAAATCACTTGGGTGAGAAATTAGCTAACAACATGTACTTTATGCCTAATTTTTCTAATAATTTTTAATGAATATTTGATTTTTTACTAATTTTCAAAGTGGATACATTCTGAAAAATAGAATTTTGGCCGTGCTACGGCTATAAATTTTGAAAACTAATTTAAAATCAATTTTTTTAATATGTGTAGAATGGAGTCTTGTTTCTAAAAATGTATTTTTTTTGAAATTTCAATGAACAGTTAATTTACAATGAAAAAAAGACCAAACACTAGTTTTTGCCCAAAAATGGACACACAAACAAAAGAAATTAAAGATGAAAGGCTTAACATTGTCAAAATGTGAAAAAAATTATATCGTTAAATAGCTAAGAGAAAGCCTAACATTACCCAAGTGTTCGATTTGTTCGACCTTGAACACATGCAAATCTAAGGGTTAGCACGAATAAAATAATGTGAAACCCTGTAGAATATGTAAAAACACGTCTTTGGATGTTGGGAAGGCACTCCAAGCCTTTGGGTTGGAAATCCAAAGCAAATCCCAAGCCTAAGGCTTGGGATTCCCAAAGTAAAATATAACATGAGCACGTTATAACGTGCTCGCGTTATGTCTCCCTTGGAATGTTTTATGTTCAAGGTTATTAAGCATGTATGTATGTATGTATGTATGCCTATATGTATGTATGTATGTATACTTATATGTATGTATGTATGTATATATGTATGCTTGTATGTATATATGCATGCTTGTATGCATGTATGGTTGTATGTATGTATGCATGTTTGTATGTATGTATGTTGAAAGTTTAGGGTTGAGGGATTAGGGTTTAGGGTTGATGGCTTAGGGATAAGGGATTAGGGTTTAAGGTATAGTGTCGAGGGTTGAGGGTTTAGGAATAGGGATAATGTTTAGGGTCTAGGGTTGAGGAATTAGGGTTTAGGGTTTAGGGATTAAGGTTTAGGGTTGAGGGATTAAGGTTTAAGGTTGAGGGTTTAGGGATAGGGTTTAGAGTTTAGGTATAAGAGATTAGGGTTTAGGACCTTGAGGGATTAGGGTTTAGGGTTTAGGATTTAGGGATAGCATTTAGGGTTGAGGGATTATGGTTGAGGGTTTAGGGACAGGGTTTAGATTGTAGGGATAAGGGATTAGGGTTTAGGACCTTGAGGGATTAGGGTTTAGGGTTGAGGGTTTAGGGATAAGGGATTAGGCTTTAAGGTATAGTGTCGAGGGATGAGGGTTTAGGAATAGAGATAGCGTTTAGGGTTTAGGGTTGAGGGATTAGGGTTTAGGGTTGAGGGATAAGGGATTAGAGTTGAGGGTTGAGGGATTAAGGTTTAGAGTTGAGGGATTAAGGTTTAAGGTTGAGGGTTTAGAGATAGGGTTTAGAGTTTAGGGATAAGGGATTAGGGTTTAGGACCTTGAGGGATTAGGGTTTAGGGTTGAGGCTTTATAGATAGCATTTAAGGTTGAGGGATTAGGGTTGAGGGTTTAGGGATAAGGTTTAGAGTTTAGGGATAAGGGATTAGGGTTTAGGACCTTGAGGGATTAGGGTTTAGGGTTGAGGCTTTAGGAATAGCATTTAGGGTTGAGGGATTAGGGTTGAGGGTTTAGGGATAAGGTTTAGAGTTTAGGGATAAGGGATTAAGGTTTAGGAACTTGAGGGATTAGGGTTTAGGGTTAAGGCTTTAGGGATAGCATTTAGGCTTGAAAGATTAGGGTTGAGGGATTAGGGTTGAGGGATTAGGGTTAAAGTAGAGTGTTGAGGGTAGAGGGATTAGGGATAGGGTTTAGGGTTGAAGGTTCAGGGTTGAGGGTTTAGGTATAAGGGATTAGGGTTTAAGGTATAGTGTTAAGGGTTGAGAGTTTAGGAATAGGGATAGAGTTTAGGGTTTAGGGTTTAGGTTTTAGGGTTGAGGGTTGAGAGTTGAGGGTTTAGGGTTTAGGGTTTAGGGATAAGAGATTAGGGTTGAGGGTTGAGGGATTAAGGTCTAGGGTTGAGGGATTAAGGTTTAAGGTTGAGGGTTTAGGGATAGGGTTTATAGTTTAGGGTTGAGGGTCGAGGGATTAGGGTTAAGGTAGAGTGTTGAGGGTAGATGGATTAGGGATAGGGTTTAGGGTTTAGGGTTGAGGGTTTAGGGATAAGGGATTAGGGTTTAAGGTATAGTGTCGAGGGTTAAGGGTTTAGGAATAGGGATAGCATTTAGGGTTTAGGGTTGAGGGATTAGCGTTTAGGCTTTAGGGATAAGGGATTAGGGTTGAGGGTTGAGGGATTAAGGTTTAGGGTTGAGGGATTAAGGTTTAAGGTTGAGGGTTGAGGGTTTAGGGATAGGGTTTAGAGTTTAGGGATAAGGGATTAAGGTTTAGGACCTTGAGGGATTAGGGTTTAGGGTTGAGGCTTTACGAATAACATTTAGGGTTGAGGGATTAGGGTTGAGGGTCAAGGGATTAGGGTTAAGGTAGAGTGTTGAGGCTAGAGGGGTTAGGGATAGGGTTTAGGGTTGAGGGATTAGGGTTTAGGGTTTAGGGATAAGGGATTAGGGTTTAAGGTATAGTGTTAAGGGTTGAAGGTTTAGGAATAGGGATAGCATTTAGGGTTTAGGGTTGAGGGATTAGGGTTTAGGGTTTAGGGATAAGAGATCAGGGTTGAGGGTTGAGGGATTAAGGTTTAGGGTTGAGGGATTAATGTTTAAGGTTGAGGGTTGAGGGTTTAGGGATACGGTTTAGATTTTAGGGATAAGGGATTAGGGTTTAGGACCTTGAGGGATTAGGGTTGAGAGTCAAGGGATTAGGGTTAAGGTAGAGTGTTGAGGGTAGAGAGATTAGGGATAGGGTTGTAACTTTCATCCTACCCCTGATGGGACCAAACTGATAGTTCAAACACATCCAAATGGGTACGTTTATGCTAGGTATGGTCCTATTTTGCACCCAAACATGCTGAAAGAGTTTGAGCTACATTGTATCGACGATATCCTTTAAGAGTCCAAAGTGCAAAAAGATAACAATCTTTAATGAGTTGTTACTCAGAAACCTTGATACTTAGAAACATTTCATCTAAGGAAACACGATCATGTAGAACCCTTCTATAATAACCTCTCTCAATTTTTTATATCTCTGATATGTTTGCCTGTGGTGAAAGGTTTTCTGTTGCCCCAAAATGGTCAGAAAAAGGTAGTGTAAAGTTGCAAAGGGGTGTAACTTTCATCCTGCTCCTGATGTGACCAAACTGATAGTTCCAAAGCATCTGGATAGGCATGGTCCTATTTTTCACCCAAACATGCCAAAATAGTTTGAGCTACATTATACAGGCAATATCCTTGAAGACTCCAAAGTGCAAAAAGTCATCAATCTTTGACAATCTGTTACTCGGAAACCCTGACACTTAGAAACATTCCATCTAAGGCAACGTGATTACATAGAACCCCTCTACAATAACCTCTCTCAGTTTTTGATATCTCTGAGGCATTTTCCATTGGTGAAAGGTTTTCTGTTGCCCCAAAAATCGTCAGAAGGAGGTATTGTAAAGTTGCAAAGGGGTGTAACTTTCATCCTACTCCTGATACGACCAAATTGATAGTTCCAACACATCTAGATGGGTACATTTAAGCTAGGCATGGTCCTTTTTTGCACCCAAACATGCCGAAATAGTTTGAGCTACATTGTACCGACGATATCCCTGAAGAGTCCAAAGTGCAAAAAGGCAGCAATATTTGATGAGTTGTTACTCTAAAACCATGTCACTTAGAAACATTGCATCTAAGGCTATGAGATCATGTAGGGTCCCTCTACAATAACCTCTCTCAATTTTTTATATCTCTGAGGCATTTGCCCATGGTGAAAGTTTTTCTGTTGCCTCAAAAATGGTCAGATGCATGCAGTGTAAAGTTGCAAAGGGATGTAACTTTCATTCTACTCCTCATGCGGCCAAACTGACTGTTCCAACACATTAGGATAGGTATGTTTAGGCTAGGCATGGTCCTATTTTGTACCCAAACATGACGAAACAGTCTGAGCTACATTGTACCGACGATATCCTCACACATTGCCTTTGCTATAATTGTTATAGTCTTCACATGTCAACATGCATCTTATGGCTATTAACCTATTTGTTCTAGTAGTCAACACAACCATATATGAACTTCTTGTTCTTTTATCTTAGTTCACCTTAACTTTGTTCTCTAGTACTATCACTGTAGGGTTTGTTTTAGTCCTTCAATGCATTGTTCCATCATTGCAATCTTAGACCCCTATTAGGCTTGAAATAGACCTTTGTTAGGCTACTCTCCTAAACCTTAATATCATCTTCATGTTGTCATAGCCATGTTGTTCAACCCTCATCTTCATCCACCTTTAGGTCACTGTGTTATTAGGTTTGAACTTAGACTTCTGCGATATTTGAAAGCCTCTACACTTCATGGCTCTATTATTATGTAATGATCTACACTGCACCTATCTTGCTTATCGTATTTCATAGCAATCTTGCAAAGAGTTGGGGTAGTGGTATGCAACCTTCTGCAAGATCAATACAATGTCGTAACAAGTTTTTGGGTAGGGAATTACTTTATGTAATTAGATTCAAATTGGTAAATGTGATGACATGATACATATTAACATGGTGAGATGTAAAGTATACATTTATAATATTAACCACATTCTCAAAGGGATTGCTGATGACTTATGGAAGCCTATAGCCCCAATGTTATGTTGCATACTCAAATTAGGTAAGACTCAATGTACTCTCATAACGTCACCTTATATGCAAGAGGAATTACATTTAATAACCACAATGGTCATCAGGTGCTCATAAGCATATGATTTTGACTATCTTATTCAAGACAACAAACATACTCTTTGCATCCCAATATGGTATAATAACAAGGAGTTAAGAAATATTTTCAATTGAGCAACTCATAAAGAATACGGATCAGCATACCAAGGAGCAACCATAAGAACATCCTTTTGGAACATAAGGAATTGCAAATATCTATGTTACAACAATCAACCTCTTTTCAATATACCAACATGAGATATTTGTAGAGTATTATTTTGGTTATATGATGCACCCAAATTGGGCTAGCAAGACCAATTCATGGTATTATCATGCCTTTTGGTCACTAAAATAAAACAATAAGCACAAAGATGTTTCACAAGAGTTTGACAACATAGAATGCAATAATTACAAAACTACTAAAAAAAGATGCATTGAAATAGCCAAAAAAATATGGTTTCATTTATGTAAAATGGGATTGCTAGGGAAAACCATAGAAGGTGTTTTTATACATTTATTTCAGTCCCCATATAGTCCTCTGCAACAATATTAAAACTTAGGCATATGCACTCAAAATAAAATCATTTTACAAGATCTAACACAAGTCCTTCATGAGTTTAATGTCCATAAAGGCCAAGCTAAAATGAGTGTAAAGACCATTTAGACTCACAAGGTATGGGGGTGTCCCATGCTAAAATTATCATATAAATATTATTGGAATATCCCCTTGGTCACTTGCAAAATTAGATAGAGTTGTTTGTGAAACTATGAGACATGATCCTTAGTGTTGTACAAATGGCACATGATCCAAAGGGTTGTGTAAGATTTATAGGGTGTCTTTTGAGTTGTACAAAATGATTCCTATCACTATGTGAATTATGCATGGTGCAAAGAACCATGAACATTGTGTTGGGTCAAGTGGCATTGTTTAGGTGGCACATGATGCAAGGACTTATGCATGAGGTTGTACATTGTTGTGTGAGTGACTAAGACTAACATGCAAGCTTGTGCAATAGCATGTAGATCATGATGTGAACAAAAAAATTGCTTTCCATATATCCATTTAACCAATCTTCCTTTCTCTATTTTCTCAGGCATGTCTAGTTTTGAGAGACTAAAACTTTCAACCCAAAACTCAAATTCTCTTATCATCAATTGGGATGGATTCTTTAACAATTAAACTTTGAAGCCTAAAGGCATACAAAAATGATCTACACTACACCTATCCATATTACATATTGATCAACAAAAATGATTTGTATTAACCAAATATCCATATAGGCATACATTAATATCTGTCAATATAAGTATAACATATATACAAAATAGCCATATAGGCTTACAAGAATGCCATATAGGCATACAATGTCAACTATATGTAATACAAAATATATGTCCACAAATGCCATATAGGCATACAACAAAGGAACACAATAAAAAGTTAGGCCCCTCTATCTGGTGAAGATAATAGATCATGGGAAACCTTTGATCTTTGAGGGGATGGAGACGTGTATGAGGGTGGTCTACTACGAACCCGAGGGCTCCTCCTCCTATTTAGTTATTCATGGATTTGTAGTTGTTACAATAAAAAGTGTAGACATTAATATATATAAATTACATTATAAAAAATGAAACATTTAACAAAATAATCACTTACCACTATCCAAAAATCTGTCTCCTCATTTGCCTTAGTACCAGGATTAGGTTGTGGCGATGTCATGTCTTATAGAAACCATCCAGATAGAAATTAAACTTCAAATCAATAATCATTTGATTTTTCATAAATAAACAACTATAACAATGAATGTAATTTGAAATTTACTAATATGCCTCATACCCCCGTCAAAGACATGAAGCTATGAATCGCAGAGGACACACCATGCTCGATTGCCCTATGAACATCGGGAGGTGCCTCCGCAGCCTGCATCATTTGAAAATAAAACAACATTATTCAATTATGAAAACTATAATAGTGATGCAAGTCATGGCTCCTAACATACACACATATTCACCTAAACATGGAAGTACACACAATAAAGCACACAAGTCACATGCATATATACAAATTAGATGAAGATTCATGACTTTTGTGTGGTATTAGGGTCAACAAAGGAGGGACCATAGTAGTGTAGCACATTTCACAGTTCAGGATGTTGTCTTTTCATTGATGTCAAAATATCAGGATATCAGGATGTTGCATTTGACAGGTTATGCAATCAGTGTTGTGAAGTATGCAAACAGTGTTGTGAAGTTGCAATCAGTGTTGTGAAGGTTTTTTCATAAGGTTGGCTTTATGAATGGTCTTCATCAGTGACATGGTCTTCATCAATGGCAATGGTTTTCTGTTCAGTGACATGGTCTGCATCAGTGACAATGGTTGTTAGATCTCTCAGTTTTGATCTTTCAGTGGTCCTTCATGATAATGACATCAATGTTGATCTTGTGTGAAGTTGTTCTGTGACTTAGTCATTTCAGTGGATGACATTCATTGCATATTATCAATTTTTGGATTAGGGCAAGGGCTTGCATCATTTGACAAATGTTAATATGCATTATATTAACTCCATCTACATTGAGTTCATTACAGTGACAGTCTGATGAAGCATGGTGTTTCATTTCAGTATTTTAGTATTTGGAGTATGTGATTTTTGACAAGGTATATAATATTTAATATGGTAAGTGTGGTTGTTTCAACATTGACTAAGTCTTATACATTGTCTATACATTGTTTAACCTCTGCCCGTCATAACTCTATGCACTTTATGTTATAAACTTAAATTGACCGGTAAAAGAGGTCATCGGGGCTTTAAGTTATAATGAAAGGGTATCAAACTCGTCGATGTTACCGGCCCCTTGTGCTAGGCCTCGGGTGAGCGCCGGTGGAAGACTCAATAGCGGGCGCGAAAAAGCCGATCAACGGCTAAGGTTTGAATGATGGATGGCGGGCCGCGCGAATCGGAGGGATAAGGTTTAAACTGTTAGTTGCTTCCAACGGTCGGCCTTCTGGTGTAAAATTGACGGTTGTTTTGTTGCTTTAAAGCTAAAACATGCCTTTTTAGTCTTTCCTCACCGAAGTTTAAGAGAGTGTGAATTTAGAAAGTTATGTAAAGGAAAGAGTGAGTTGTAGAAGGTTTCCAATTATGAAGAATATGAAAAGGCAGTGTTGTTAGAAGAGGATTCATTTTTTTTGTTTTGTTGTTTGATTTTCATGTGAGAAGATGATAAGTTTGAGAAGAAAAACAAAGTTGAAGTTGAACCGGTTATTGAAGAATTTTTGTTTTTTCTATTGAAATCATTTTTGCAAATAGAGATTTTTGTAATGACAGATATAAAAAGTGTTGCAGATGAGTGAAGATTTGACTTGAGAATTTTTGAATGTGAAGAAGTATGGTTTGAAGTAAGATAATCTTTTGCAGAGAAATTTTTTCATGAAGAGACATTTTTGATAGAGAAATTTGCTCAGTTTTGGAGATGTGTTGGTGAAATCAAGGATGGAGATTTTTGATCATAATTGAACAATGTTTTCTCAGAGAAGAATAAAGCTTTGAAAAATGATTTTGGAGAAGGTTAAAAGTTTTTCAATATTGCAGTGAAAGAATCTATGAATTTGCAGAGTATGAATTGATTTGTTGATTTGCATAGACAGAGGTATGAAATATCTTAAAGATCAAATTTGATTGATTGTTGTAAAGATGATATGATAACAGTTGAAGGTTGATTACAGAAAATATACATTTGATTGTTTTTGAAAAGGAGAAATAAGGTATTGATTTTATTGAAACAGGAAAATCCCTGTGTTGTAATGGTCATTGAATTTTCAGATGTTGAAATGTCAGTGAGACATGCATAGTGATACAATATGCCAGTGAGGCAAAATTGTAATGTCAGTGAGACAATTGTAATCAGAAATTTCGAGTTAAGCCAGTGAGGCAGTTGAGTGGTTTTTATACCCCAGGAGGGTTTTCCACTCGGGAAATTTCTTGTGTCAAGTTTTTGTTTTTGATACTCTGCATATGTTTTCTGGTTCTATCTGAAGAATTCTGAATTTAAATTAAAAAGGAGCAAAAATTGTTAAAATTGTTAAACAACACTGATTCACCCCCCCTCTCAGTGTTGATTGTATTCCTACAATTGGTATCAGAGCCTGGTACCCTGTCAAAGCTTAATCAGCTTGGGTAGATCATATTTCTGGAATACTTATCATGGCAAGTCAAAAAGGTTACTCAAATTATAAGGCACCTATGTTTGATGGCTCTAACTATGCTTTTTGGAAATTCAGGATGGAGTCATATTTGTCATCTCTGGGCTATGATGTGTATGATGCTATTGTTACTGGATATACTGCTACAAACCCTCCTAGCACAGCTGATGAGAAAAGGGCATATGAAAATAATGCTAAGGCTAAAAATGCATTATGTTGTGGTCTTACCAATGACATACTTGTAAAAATCATGGAGTGTAAAACAGCCAAGGAAATATGGGACAAATTGTCTAATATTTATCAAGGAGATGATAAAATCAAAGAAGCAAAACTGCAATCCTACAGAGCAAAGTTTGAAAGTCTCAGAATGAGTGATGATGAGAAAGTGGCAGAATATCTTCTAAGGGTCCAAGAAATTGTAAATGCTATCAGAGGACTTGGTGATACACTGGAAGAGAAGACAGTTGTTACAAAAATCTTAAGGACCTTAAATCCAAAATATGAATCCAAAGTGTCTGCTGTTGAAGAAAGAGATTTAAGCAAAGTTACTTTTGATGAACTTCATGGCACTTTCACAGCTTATGAGATGAGGATTAGTAATGACATACCTTCAAGCAAAGAAGCTGCTTTCAAATCAGTCAGAAAAGAAAAGGAGATTTCTGATTCAGATGATTTGGATGATGAACAAGAAATATCTCTTGCAAGCAAGTTAAAGAAGGGATCTGTTGGTAAGTACAAAGGTAAGCTTCCATTCAAATGTTTTGAGTGTGGAAAGATTGGACACTATGCAGCTCAGTGTCCTTACAAAGATCCAGACAGTGATGAAGATGAAAACACGAAGCAATTCAAAAAGAAATAGTTTGTTTCTAGAAGGAAAAATAATTTCAGAAAGAAAAGAAGTCTGTTCATAAAAAATGTTGATATGACTGAAAGTGATTCAGATGATTTTCTTGATGAAAATGCACAGACTTTGTTTATGGCTATTCTAAATGAAAATGAAAAATGTGAAGAACAATCAAACAGTTGTGAAGCTGTTATTGACTTTGAAGGAGAATTGATATGTGCATTAAGTCAAGTCAAGAAACTTAAGAAGGAAATCATTGCTCAAAGAAGTCAGTTTCAAAAAGAAAATGATATCATGAATAACAAGTTAACTTGCTATGAGAAACAGATTACTGATCTAATTCTTTCTCTTGAAGAAAGTAAGAAAATTATTGATGATAAAGACAAAGAATTGAATAACAAGGACAAGGAATGCCATACACTTGAAGCTGAAATTGTTGGTCTAAGAAGAAGACTTGATATGTGCAGAAGCAGTGATAAATTAGATGATCTTCTTGATAGACAAAAAGGATTCAAAGATAAATCAGGTCTTGGATTTGAAGAGGGACAATGTTCTCAAAGGGCTAGTATAAAAGGCAAATCAATCATAAGGACAACAAACTACAACAGAAGTGATACTTTCAGGTATAATGCTCACTTTACTGGATATTGTTTTTGTTGCAACAGGTTTGGACACAAAGCCAGTGAATGCAGATTTGGAATCAGAAGAGAAATGCATCCATTCATGTTCTTAAGAAGTTTGAAGTGTCACAATTGTAAAAATTTTGGGCATATTGCAAAATTCTGTAGACCTTCATTGCAAATGCAGCAAACAACAAGAAATACTGTCTCAGGTTTGTCTTCTTTGGGTTCTGAAAAGAAATTGCTTGTTTGGAAACCTAAGGTAATCAACAAGAGCTTAGATGTTATGATTGCACAAGCTGCTTTTCATGCCAAAAAGAAGGAACAGTGGGTGATTGACAGTGGTTGCTCCAACCACATGACAGGGGACAAAGATAAATTTGTTAAGTTTGAAGACATTAATGAAGGCTCTGTTATGTTTGGAAATAATGATTGTATTATGATCAGAGGCAAAGGTACAATTCTTCTTGATGATGAAACACCACTAAATGATGTGTATTTTGTAGAAGGACTGAAGCACAACCTGTTAAGTGTCAGTCAAATATGTGACAATGGTTTTAGTGTGGTTTTTGATGCACATGGATGTGAGATCAAAAAGAAATCAGGTAAAGTTATTGCAGCAGGTCTAAGGACTAGTGGTAACATCTACAATCTTCATAATTCAGAAACTAAAAGTGTTGATAGCCATATCTGTTCCATGGGTCAAATTGAGGAAAGCTGGTTGTGGCATAGAAGACTTGGTCATGTGAATTTTGACAATCTTGTGAGAATTAGTAGGAATCACAATGTCAGAAATATGCCTCATATTTCAAAACCAAGTAATACTATATGCAAAGAGTGTCAGCTGGGTAAGCAAACCAAAGTTAGTTTCAAGCCTAAGGAGTATTTTACTTCAAAACCTCTGCAGCTGGTACATTCAGATTTGTGTGGTCCTACAAGGACTAAAGCTCTGGGAGGAGAAAAGTATTTTATGCTTTTCATTGATGACTTTTCAAGAATGACATGGGTAACATTCTTAAGGCATAAATCAGAGGCATTTGATAGATTCAAAATCTTCAAGAAGATGGTTGAAAAGGAATCTGATTTCAAGCTAAAATGTCTAAGGTCAGACAATGGAGGAGAGTACACTTCAAAGGAATTTGAGGAGTATTGTGAGAAACATGGGATAAGAAGACAATTCTCCACTCCTAGAACTCCACAGCAAAATGGAGTAGCTGAAAGAAAAAACAGGACTGTAAAAGAAATGGCAAGAACTTTACTACATGATGCAAATCTGCCTAATGTCTATTGGAGAGAAGCTGTTCATACAGCTGTATATACTCTGAACAGAGTTCAATTAAGGGTAAAGTCAAATTATACTCCTTATGAACTGTGGTATGGTAAGTCAGCTAATGTTGGGTATTTCAAAATTTTTGGAAGTAAGTGTTACATCAAGAAAGATAATGATAGCTTATGTGGTTTTGAGTCTAGATGTGATGAAGGCATTTTTCTTGGTTATTCTACACATAGCAAGGCATATAAATGTTTTAACAATAGGCTCAAAAGAATAATTGAAAGTACTAATGTTAAGGTGGATGAGGATTTGCAGCCCTGTATGCAGTTGATTCATGACATTGAAGTTGATCATCATTCACAAAAGGAAGAAGAAATTCAGGAAGAGAAAGAAGATCCTGAAAAATCTGTTGATGTTAAGACAAAGACTCTTTCAAAGGCATTTCAAAGAGATCATCCTCATGAGTTGATCATTGGGGATAAGGACAGTGGTGTGTTAACAAGAAGAGGAAAGCAAGTTGCTGCACATAATCAAGCACATGTGTGTTTGATATCTGAAATGGAACCAAAGAATTATGTTGAGGCCAGCAAAGATGAAGCATGGGTTAATGCCATGGAAGAGGAGTTAAGCCAAATAGAAAAGAACAAAACATGGGAACTTGTTCCAAGACCAGAAGGTAAGAATGTCATTGGATCAAAATGGGTGTTTAGGAATAAGCTTGATGATAAAGGTAAAGTTGTTAGAAACAAAGCCAGACTGGTTTGCAAAGGGTATTCACAAATTGAAGGTATTGACTTTGAAGAAACATTTGCTCCTGTTGCTAGATTAGAAGCTATAAGGATGTTTTTAGCTTTTTCAGTTTATAAAAATTTCAAAGTTTACCAAATGGATGTAAAATCAGCATTTCTAAATGGAGATCTTGAAGAAGAAGTCTACATGGAACAACCAGAAGGTTTTGTGAATAAAGATAATTCAGATCATGTTTACAGGTTGAAAAAGGCTTTATATGGTTTAAAGCAAGCTCCAAGGGCTTGGTATTATAGACTGGATAAGTATCTGCAGGAACAGGGGTTCACAAAAGGAGGGGTGGATAATAATTTGTACTATTTAATCAAAGGTGAGGATATTCTGGTTGTTGAAATTTATGTAGATGATATCATTTTTGGTAGTAACAATGATGATATGAGTCATTCATTTCCTAACATCATGAAATCAGAATTTGAAATGTCTATGTTGGGAGAATTGTCTTTCTTTCTTGGTCTTCAGGTATCTCAGCTTGAAAAGGGAATATTCATCTCACAAAATAAATATGCCAAAGAGATGTTAAAGAGGTTTCAAATGGATGATTGCAAACCTTTGGGTACTCCTATGGAGACAGGGCATAAGCTAAGTAAAAATGATGAATCACCTGAAGTAGAACAATCTCTGTATAGATCTATGATTGGGAGTCTTTTATATCTCACTGCTTCTAGGCCTGATATTATGCAGGCTGTTTGTTTGGTTGCTAGATTTCAAGCTTGTCCTAAACAATCACATTTGAATGCTGTTAAGAGAATCTTTAGATATATTAAGGGTACACTTGATCTTGGTTTATGGTATCCTAGACACAATGATTTTACACTTCTTGCCTATACAGATGCAGATTGGGCAGGGTGTCCTGATGACAGAAAAAGCACAAGTGGGGCAGCTTTCTTTCTAGGTGGCAGATTGGTTGCATGGCATAGTAAGAAACAAGATTGGGTTTCTCTATCTACAGCTGAAGCTGAGTACATTGCTGCTTCATCATGTTGTACACAGGTACTTTGGATGGTACAATCACTTCTTGATATTAAGGTTGAGGTTAAAAAGCCTGTGTCTATTCTTTGTGATAACACAAGTTCTATCAATATGTCAAAGAATCCTATAATGCATTCAAGAACTAAACATATTGCTATTAGATATCATTTTCTAAGGGAAAAGGTGATTGAAAATGAAGTTGCTTTGGAATATGTGCATACAAGTGATCAGTTGGCTGACATCTTCACAAAGCCTTTGCCAAAGGAGACATTTGAAACTCTGAGACAGAGACTGGGAGTTCTGTCTCTTGTCTCTCTTCAGTAAGTTACAGAGATATTAGATTCAGGGGGAGTTGTTTTCTAGATTATTTTAATGTCCTGAATCTCATTTGTACATAGCCTGTATATAGTTTTTGTACATATTTTTGTGGTTGGTAGTGGTATAGTATTGTACATTTGATCAGTTTGAAGTAAAGTGTTGGTTTTGACAAAAGTTTTTTCAGAGGATTGTATTTACAAGAACAGGAATCTATTGATTGTGGTGTTATTTTTTTGCCTTTGACATTTTTATGTCAAAAAGGGGGAGAAATCAGTTATGGTTTTGCCATCAATGTCAAAGACAAAGGGGGAGTTTTGTAGCACATTTCACAGTTCAGGATGTTGTCTTTTCATTGATGTCAAAATATCAGGATATCAGGATGTTGCATTTGACAGGTTATGCAATCAGTGTTGTGAAGTTGCAATCAGTGTTGTGAAGTATGCAAACAGTGTTGTGAAGTTGCAATCAGTGTTGTGAAGGTTTTTTCATAAGGTTGGCTTTATGAATGGTCTTCATCAGTGACATGGTCTTCATCAATGGCAATGGTTTTCTGTTCAGTGACATGTTCTGCATCAGTGACAATGGTTGTTAGATCTCTCAGTTTTGATCTTTCAGTGGTCCTTCATGATAATGACATCAATGTTGATCTTGTGTGAAGTTGTTCTGTGACTTAGTCATTTCAGTGGATGACATTCATTGCATATTATCAATTTTTGGATTAGGGCAAGGGCTTGCATCATTTGACAAATGTTAATATGCATTATATTAACTCCATCTACATTGAGTTCATTACAGTGACAGTCTGATGAAGCATGGTGTTTCATTTCAGTATTTTAGTATTTGGAGTATGTGATTTTTGACAAGGTATATAATATTTAATATGGTAAGTGTGGTTGTTTCAACATTGACTAAGTCTTATACATTGTCTATACATTGTTTAACCTCTGCCCGTCATAACTCTATGCACTTTATGTTATAAACTTAAATTGACCGGTAAAAGAGGTCATCGGGGCTTTAAGTTATAATGAAAGGGTATCAAACTCGTCGATGTTACCGGCCCCTTGTGCTAGGCCTCGGGTGAGCGCCGGTGGAAGACTCAATAGCGGGCGCGAAAAAGCCGATCAACGGCTAAGGTTTGAATGATGGATGGCGGGCCGCGCGAATCGGAGGGATAAGGTTTAAACTGTTAGTTGCTTCCAACGGTCGGCCTTCTGGTGTAAAATTGACGGTTGTTTTGTTGCTTTAAAGCTAAAACATGCCTTTTTAGTCTTTCCTCACCGAAGTTTAAGAGAGTGTGAATTTAGAAAGTTATGTAAAGGAAAGAGTGAGTTGTAGAAGGTTTCCAATTATGAAGAATATGAAAAGGCAGTGTTGTTAGAAGAGGATTCATTTTTTTTGTTTTGTTGTTTGATTTTCATGTGAGAAGATGATAAGTTTGAGAAGAAAAACAAAGTTGAAGTTGAACCGGTTATTGAAGAATTTTTGTTTTTTCTATTGAAATCATTTTTGCAAATAGAGATTTTTGTAATGACAGATATAAAAAGTGTTGCAGATGAGTGAAGATTTGACTTGAGAATTTTTGAATGTGAAGAAGTATGGTTTGAAGTAAGATAATCTTTTGCAGAGAAATTTTTTCATGAAGAGACATTTTTGATAGAGAAATTTGCTCAGTTTTGGAGATGTGTTGGTGAAATCAAGGATGGAGATTTTTGATCATAATTGAACAATGTTTTCTCAGAGAAGAATAAAGCTTTGAAAAATGATTTTGGAGAAGGTTAAAAGTTTTTCAATATTGCAGTGAAAGAATCTATGAATTTGCAGAGTATGAATTGATTTGTTGATTTGCATAGACAGAGGTATGAAATATCTTAAAGATCAAATTTGATTGATTGTTGTAAAGATGATATGATAACAGTTGAAGGTTGATTACAGAAAATATACATTTGATTGTTTTTGAAAAGGAGAAATAAGGTATTGATTTTATTGAAACAGGAAAATCCCTGTGTTGTAATGGTCATTGAATTTTCAGATGTTGAAATGTCAGTGAGACATGCATAGTGATACAATATGCCAGTGAGGCAAAATTGTAATGTCAGTGAGACAATTGTAATCAGAAATTTCGAGTTAAGCCAGTGAGGCAGTTGAGTGGTTTTTATACCCCAGGAGGGTTTTCCACTCGGGAAATTTCTTGTGTCAAGTTTTTGTTTTTGATACTCTGCATATGTTTTCTGGTTCTATCTGAAGAATTCTGAATTTAAATTAAAAAGGAGCAAAAATTGTTAAAATTGTTAAACAACACTGATTCACCCCCCCTCTCAGTGTTGATTGTATTCCTACAATTGGTATCAGAGCCTGGTACCCTGTCAAAGCTTAATCAGCTTGGGTAGATCATATTTCTGGAATACTTATCATGGCAAGTCAAAAAGGTTACTCAAATTATAAGGCACCTATGTTTGATGGCTCTAACTATGCTTTTTGGAAATTCAGGATGGAGTCATATTTGTCATCTCTGGGCTATGATGTGTATGATGCTATTGTTACTGGATATACTGCTACAAACCCTCCTAGCACAGCTGATGAGAAAAGGGCATATGAAAATAATGCTAAGGCTAAAAATGCATTATGTTGTGGTCTTACCAATGACATACTTGTAAAAATCATGGAGTGTAAAACAGCCAAGGAAATATGGGACAAATTGTCTAATATTTATCAAGGAGATGATAAAATCAAAGAAGCAAAACTGCAATCCTACAGAGCAAAGTTTGAAAGTCTCAGAATGAGTGATGATGAGAAAGTGGCAGAATATCTTCTAAGGGTCCAAGAAATTGTAAATGCTATCAGAGGACTTGGTGATACACTGGAAGAGAAGACAGTTGTTACAAAAATCTTAAGGACCTTAAATCCAAAATATGAATCCAAAGTGTCTGCTGTTGAAGAAAGAGATTTAAGCAAAGTTACTTTTGATGAACTTCATGGCACTTTCACAGCTTATGAGATGAGGATTAGTAATGACATACCTTCAAGCAAAGAAGCTGCTTTCAAATCAGTCAGAAAAGAAAAGGAGATTTCTGATTCAGATGATTTGGATGATGAACAAGAAATATCTCTTGCAAGCAAGTTAAAGAAGGGATCTGTTGGTAAGTACAAAGGTAAGCTTCCATTCAAATGTTTTGAGTGTGGAAAGATTGGACACTATGCAGCTCAGTGTCCTTACAAAGATCCAGACAGTGATGAAGATGAAAACACGAAGCAATTCAAAAAGAAATAGTTTGTTTCTAGAAGGAAAAATAATTTCAGAAAGAAAAGAAGTCTGTTCATAAAAAATGTTGATATGACTGAAAGTGATTCAGATGATTTTCTTGATGAAAATGCACAGACTTTGTTTATGGCTATTCTAAATGAAAATGAAAAATGTGAAGAACAATCAAACAGTTGTGAAGCTGTTATTGACTTTGAAGGAGAATTGATATGTGCATTAAGTCAAGTCAAGAAACTTAAGAAGGAAATCATTGCTCAAAGAAGTCAGTTTCAAAAAGAAAATGATATCATGAATAACAAGTTAACTTGCTATGAGAAACAGATTACTGATCTAATTCTTTCTCTTGAAGAAAGTAAGAAAATTATTGATGATAAAGACAAAGAATTGAATAACAAGGACAAGGAATGCCATACACTTGAAGCTGAAATTGTTGGTCTAAGAAGAAGACTTGATATGTGCAGAAGCAGTGATAAATTAGATGATCTTCTTGATAGACAAAAAGGATTCAAAGATAAATCAGGTCTTGGATTTGAAGAGGGACAATGTTCTCAAAGGGCTAGTATAAAAGGCAAATCAATCATAAGGACAACAAACTACAACAGAAGTGATACTTTCAGGTATAATGCTCACTTTACTGGATATTGTTTTTGTTGCAACAGGTTTGGACACAAAGCCAGTGAATGCAGATTTGGAATCAGAAGAGAAATGCATCCATTCATGTTCTTAAGAAGTTTGAAGTGTCACAATTGTAAAAATTTTGGGCATATTGCAAAATTCTGTAGACCTTCATTGCAAATGCAGCAAACAACAAGAAATACTGTCTCAGGTTTGTCTTCTTTGGGTTCTGAAAAGAAATTGCTTGTTTGGAAACCTAAGGTAATCAACAAGAGCTTAGATGTTATGATTGCACAAGCTGCTTTTCATGCCAAAAAGAAGGAACAGTGGGTGATTGACAGTGGTTGCTCCAACCACATGACAGGGGACAAAGATAAATTTGTTAAGTTTGAAGACATTAATGAAGGCTCTGTTATGTTTGGAAATAATGATTGTATTATGATCAGAGGCAAAGGTACAATTCTTCTTGATGATGAAACACCACTAAATGATGTGTATTTTGTAGAAGGACTGAAGCACAACCTGTTAAGTGTCAGTCAAATATGTGACAATGGTTTTAGTGTGGTTTTTGATGCACATGGATGTGAGATCAAAAAGAAATCAGGTAAAGTTATTGCAGCAGGTCTAAGGACTAGTGGTAACATCTACAATCTTCATAATTCAGAAACTAAAAGTGTTGATAGCCATATCTGTTCCATGGGTCAAATTGAGGAAAGCTGGTTGTGGCATAGAAGACTTGGTCATGTGAATTTTGACAATCTTGTGAGAATTAGTAGGAATCACAATGTCAGAAATATGCCTCATATTTCAAAACCAAGTAATACTATATGCAAAGAGTGTCAGCTGGGTAAGCAAACCAAAGTTAGTTTCAAGCCTAAGGAGTATTTTACTTCAAAACCTCTGCAGCTGGTACATTCAGATTTGTGTGGTCCTACAAGGACTAAAGCTCTGGGAGGAGAAAAGTATTTTATGCTTTTCATTGATGACTTTTCAAGAATGACATGGGTAACATTCTTAAGGCATAAATCAGAGGCATTTGATAGATTCAAAATCTTCAAGAAGATGGTTGAAAAGGAATCTGATTTCAAGCTAAAATGTCTAAGGTCAGACAATGGAGGAGAGTACACTTCAAAGGAATTTGAGGAGTATTGTGAGAAACATGGGATAAGAAGACAATTCTCCACTCCTAGAACTCCACAGCAAAATGGAGTAGCTGAAAGAAAAAACAGGACTGTAAAAGAAATGGCAAGAACTTTACTACATGATGCAAATCTGCCTAATGTCTATTGGAGAGAAGCTGTTCATACAGCTGTATATACTCTGAACAGAGTTCAATTAAGGGTAAAGTCAAATTATACTCCTTATGAACTGTGGTATGGTAAGTCAGCTAATGTTGGGTATTTCAAAATTTTTGGAAGTAAGTGTTACATCAAGAAAGATAATGATAGCTTATGTGGTTTTGAGTCTAGATGTGATGAAGGCATTTTTCTTGGTTATTCTACACATAGCAAGGCATATAAATGTTTTAACAATAGGCTCAAAAGAATAATTGAAAGTACTAATGTTAAGGTGGATGAGGATTTGCAGCCCTGTATGCAGTTGATTCATGACATTGAAGTTGATCATCATTCACAAAAGGAAGAAGAAATTCAGGAAGAGAAAGAAGATCCTGAAAAATCTGTTGATGTTAAGACAAAGACTCTTTCAAAGGCATTTCAAAGAGATCATCCTCATGAGTTGATCATTGGGGATAAGGACAGTGGTGTGTTAACAAGAAGAGGAAAGCAAGTTGCTGCACATAATCAAGCACATGTGTGTTTGATATCTGAAATGGAACCAAAGAATTATGTTGAGGCCAGCAAAGATGAAGCATGGGTTAATGCCATGGAAGAGGAGTTAAGCCAAATAGAAAAGAACAAAACATGGGAACTTGTTCCAAGACCAGAAGGTAAGAATGTCATTGGATCAAAATGGGTGTTTAGGAATAAGCTTGATGATAAAGGTAAAGTTGTTAGAAACAAAGCCAGACTGGTTTGCAAAGGGTATTCACAAATTGAAGGTATTGACTTTGAAGAAACATTTGCTCCTGTTGCTAGATTAGAAGCTATAAGGATGTTTTTAGCTTTTTCAGTTTATAAAAATTTCAAAGTTTACCAAATGGATGTAAAATCAGCATTTCTAAATGGAGATCTTGAAGAAGAAGTCTACATGGAACAACCAGAAGGTTTTGTGAATAAAGATAATTCAGATCATGTTTACAGGTTGAAAAAGGCTTTATATGGTTTAAAGCAAGCTCCAAGGGCTTGGTATTATAGACTGGATAAGTATCTGCAGGAACAGGGGTTCACAAAAGGAGGGGTGGATAATAATTTGTACTATTTAATCAAAGGTGAGGATATTCTGGTTGTTGAAATTTATGTAGATGATATCATTTTTGGTAGTAACAATGATGATATGAGTCATTCATTTCCTAACATCATGAAATCAGAATTTGAAATGTCTATGTTGGGAGAATTGTCTTTCTTTCTTGGTCTTCAGGTATCTCAGCTTGAAAAGGGAATATTCATCTCACAAAATAAATATGCCAAAGAGATGTTAAAGAGGTTTCAAATGGATGATTGCAAACCTTTGGGTACTCCTATGGAGACAGGGCATAAGCTAAGTAAAAATGATGAATCACCTGAAGTAGAACAATCTCTGTATAGATCTATGATTGGGAGTCTTTTATATCTCACTGCTTCTAGGCCTGATATTATGCAGGCTGTTTGTTTGGTTGCTAGATTTCAAGCTTGTCCTAAACAATCACATTTGAATGCTGTTAAGAGAATCTTTAGATATATTAAGGGTACACTTGATCTTGGTTTATGGTATCCTAGACACAATGATTTTACACTTCTTGCCTATACAGATGCAGATTGGGCAGGGTGTCCTGATGACAGAAAAAGCACAAGTGGGGCAGCTTTCTTTCTAGGTGGCAGATTGGTTGCATGGCATAGTAAGAAACAAGATTGGGTTTCTCTATCTACAGCTGAAGCTGAGTACATTGCTGCTTCATCATGTTGTACACAGGTACTTTGGATGGTACAATCACTTCTTGATATTAAGGTTGAGGTTAAAAAGCCTGTGTCTATTCTTTGTGATAACACAAGTTCTATCAATATGTCAAAGAATCCTATAATGCATTCAAGAACTAAACATATTGCTATTAGATATCATTTTCTAAGGGAAAAGGTGATTGAAAATGAAGTTGCTTTGGAATATGTGCATACAAGTGATCAGTTGGCTGACATCTTCACAAAGCCTTTGCCAAAGGAGACATTTGAAACTCTGAGACAGAGACTGGGAGTTCTGTCTCTTGTCTCTCTTCAGTAAGTTACAGAGATATTAGATTCAGGGGGAGTTGTTTTCTAGATTATTTTAATGTCCTGAATCTCATTTGTACATAGCCTGTATATAGTTTTTGTACATATTTTTGTGGTTGGTAGTGGTATAGTATTGTACATTTGATCAGTTTGAAGTAAAGTGTTGGTTTTGACAAAATTTTTTTCAGAGGATTGTATTTACAAGAACAGGAATCTATTGATTGTGGTGTTATTTTTTTGCCTTTGACATTTTTATGTCAAAAAGGGGGAGAAATCAGTTATGGTTTTGCCATCAATGTCAAAGACAAAGGGGGAGTTTTGTAGCACATTTCACAGTTCAGGATGTTGTCTTTTCATTGATGTCAAAATATCAGGATATCAGGATGTTGCATTTGACAGGTTATGCAATCAGTGTTGTGAAGTTGCAATCAGTGTTGTGAAGTATGCAAACAGTGTTGTGAAGTTGCAATCAGTGTTGTGAAGGTTTTTTCATAAGGTTGGCTTTATGAATGGTCTTCATCAGTGACATGGTCTTCATCAATGGCAATGGTTTTCTGTTCAGTGACATGTTCTGCATCAGTGACAATGGTTGTTAGATCTCTCAGTTTTGATCTTTCAGTGGTCCTTCATGATAATGACATCAATGTTGATCTTGTGTGAAGTTGTTCTGTGACTTAGTCATTTCAGTGGATGACATTCATTGCATATTATCAATTTTTGGATTAGGGCAAGGGCTTGCATCATTTGACAAATGTTAATATGCATTATATTAACTCCATCTACATTGAGTTCATTACAGTGACAGTCTGATGAAGCATGGTGTTTCATTTCAGTATTTTAGTATTTGGAGTATGTGATTTTTGACAAGGTATATAATATTTAATATGGTAAGTGTGGTTGTTTCAACATTGACTAAGTCTTATACATTGTCTATACATTGTTTAACCTCTGCCCGTCATAACTCTATGCACTTTATGTTATAAACTTAAATTGACCGGTAAAAGAGGTCATCGGGGCTTTAAGTTATAATGAAAGGGTATCAAACTCGTCGATGTTACCGGCCCCTTGTGCTAGGCCTCGGGTGAGCGCCGGTGGAAGACTCAATAGCGGGCGCGAAAAAGCCGATCAACGGCTAAGGTTTGAATGATGGATGGCGGGCCGCGCGAATCGGAGGGATAAGGTTTAAACTGTTAGTTGCTTCCAACGGTCGGCCTTCTGGTGTAAAATTGACGGTTGTTTTGTTGCTTTAAAGCTAAAACATGCCTTTTTAGTCTTTCCTCACCGAAGTTTAAGAGAGTGTGAATTTAGAAAGTTATGTAAAGGAAAGAGTGAGTTGTAGAAGGTTTCCAATTATGAAGAATATGAAAAGGCAGTGTTGTTAGAAGAGGATTCATTTTTTTTGTTTTGTTGTTTGATTTTCATGTGAGAAGATGATAAGTTTGAGAAGAAAAACAAAGTTGAAGTTGAACCGGTTATTGAAGAATTTTTGTTTTTTCTATTGAAATCATTTTTGCAAATAGAGATTTTTGTAATGACAGATATAAAAAGTGTTGCAGATGAGTGAAGATTTGACTTGAGAATTTTTGAATGTGAAGAAGTATGGTTTGAAGTAAGATAATCTTTTGCAGAGAAATTTTTTCATGAAGAGACATTTTTGATAGAGAAATTTGCTCAGTTTTGGAGATGTGTTGGTGAAATCAAGGATGGAGATTTTTGATCATAATTGAACAATGTTTTCTCAGAGAAGAATAAAGCTTTGAAAAATGATTTTGGAGAAGGTTAAAAGTTTTTCAATATTGCAGTGAAAGAATCTATGAATTTGCAGAGTATGAATTGATTTGTTGATTTGCATAGACAGAGGTATGAAATATCTTAAAGATCAAATTTGATTGATTGTTGTAAAGATGATATGATAACAGTTGAAGGTTGATTACAGAAAATATACATTTGATTGTTTTTGAAAAGGAGAAATAAGGTATTGATTTTATTGAAACAGGAAAATCCCTGTGTTGTAATGGTCATTGAATTTTCAGATGTTGAAATGTCAGTGAGACATGCATAGTGATACAATATGCCAGTGAGGCAAAATTGTAATGTCAGTGAGACAATTGTAATCAGAAATTTCGAGTTAAGCCAGTGAGGCAGTTGAGTGGTTTTTATACCCCAGGAGGGTTTTCCACTCGGGAAATTTCTTGTGTCAAGTTTTTGTTTTTGATACTCTGCATATGTTTTCTGGTTCTATCTGAAGAATTCTGAATTTAAATTAAAAAGGAGCAAAAATTGTTAAAATTGTTAAACAACACTGATTCACCCCCCCTCTCAGTGTTGATTGTATTCCTACAATTGGTATCAGAGCCTGGTACCCTGTCAAAGCTTAATCAGCTTGGGTAGATCATATTTCTGGAATACTTATCATGGCAAGTCAAAAAGGTTACTCAAATTATAAGGCACCTATGTTTGATGGCTCTAACTATGCTTTTTGGAAATTCAGGATGGAGTCATATTTGTCATCTCTGGGCTATGATGTGTATGATGCTATTGTTACTGGATATACTGCTACAAACCCTCCTAGCACAGCTGATGAGAAAAGGGCATATGAAAATAATGCTAAGGCTAAAAATGCATTATGTTGTGGTCTTACCAATGACATACTTGTAAAAATCATGGAGTGTAAAACAGCCAAGGAAATATGGGACAAATTGTCTAATATTTATCAAGGAGATGATAAAATCAAAGAAGCAAAACTGCAATCCTACAGAGCAAAGTTTGAAAGTCTCAGAATGAGTGATGATGAGAAAGTGGCAGAATATCTTCTAAGGGTCCAAGAAATTGTAAATGCTATCAGAGGACTTGGTGATACACTGGAAGAGAAGACAGTTGTTACAAAAATCTTAAGGACCTTAAATCCAAAATATGAATCCAAAGTGTCTGCTGTTGAAGAAAGAGATTTAAGCAAAGTTACTTTTGATGAACTTCATGGCACTTTCACAGCTTATGAGATGAGGATTAGTAATGACATACCTTCAAGCAAAGAAGCTGCTTTCAAATCAGTCAGAAAAGAAAAGGAGATTTCTGATTCAGATGATTTGGATGATGAACAAGAAATATCTCTTGCAAGCAAGTTAAAGAAGGGATCTGTTGGTAAGTACAAAGGTAAGCTTCCATTCAAATGTTTTGAGTGTGGAAAGATTGGACACTATGCAGCTCAGTGTCCTTACAAAGATCCAGACAGTGATGAAGATGAAAACACGAAGCAATTCAAAAAGAAATAGTTTGTTTCTAGAAGGAAAAATAATTTCAGAAAGAAAAGAAGTCTGTTCATAAAAAATGTTGATATGACTGAAAGTGATTCAGATGATTTTCTTGATGAAAATGCACAGACTTTGTTTATGGCTATTCTAAATGAAAATGAAAAATGTGAAGAACAATCAAACAGTTGTGAAGCTGTTATTGACTTTGAAGGAGAATTGATATGTGCATTAAGTCAAGTCAAGAAACTTAAGAAGGAAATCATTGCTCAAAGAAGTCAGTTTCAAAAAGAAAATGATATCATGAATAACAAGTTAACTTGCTATGAGAAACAGATTACTGATCTAATTCTTTCTCTTGAAGAAAGTAAGAAAATTATTGATGATAAAGACAAAGAATTGAATAACAAGGACAAGGAATGCCATACACTTGAAGCTGAAATTGTTGGTCTAAGAAGAAGACTTGATATGTGCAGAAGCAGTGATAAATTAGATGATCTTCTTGATAGACAAAAAGGATTCAAAGATAAATCAGGTCTTGGATTTGAAGAGGGACAATGTTCTCAAAGGGCTAGTATAAAAGGCAAATCAATCATAAGGACAACAAACTACAACAGAAGTGATACTTTCAGGTATAATGCTCACTTTACTGGATATTGTTTTTGTTGCAACAGGTTTGGACACAAAGCCAGTGAATGCAGATTTGGAATCAGAAGAGAAATGCATCCATTCATGTTCTTAAGAAGTTTGAAGTGTCACAATTGTAAAAATTTTGGGCATATTGCAAAATTCTGTAGACCTTCATTGCAAATGCAGCAAACAACAAGAAATACTGTCTCAGGTTTGTCTTCTTTGGGTTCTGAAAAGAAATTGCTTGTTTGGAAACCTAAGGTAATCAACAAGAGCTTAGATGTTATGATTGCACAAGCTGCTTTTCATGCCAAAAAGAAGGAACAGTGGGTGATTGACAGTGGTTGCTCCAACCACATGACAGGGGACAAAGATAAATTTGTTAAGTTTGAAGACATTAATGAAGGCTCTGTTATGTTTGGAAATAATGATTGTATTATGATCAGAGGCAAAGGTACAATTCTTCTTGATGATGAAACACCACTAAATGATGTGTATTTTGTAGAAGGACTGAAGCACAACCTGTTAAGTGTCAGTCAAATATGTGACAATGGTTTTAGTGTGGTTTTTGATGCACATGGATGTGAGATCAAAAAGAAATCAGGTAAAGTTATTGCAGCAGGTCTAAGGACTAGTGGTAACATCTACAATCTTCATAATTCAGAAACTAAAAGTGTTGATAGCCATATCTGTTCCATGGGTCAAATTGAGGAAAGCTGGTTGTGGCATAGAAGACTTGGTCATGTGAATTTTGACAATCTTGTGAGAATTAGTAGGAATCACAATGTCAGAAATATGCCTCATATTTCAAAACCAAGTAATACTATATGCAAAGAGTGTCAGCTGGGTAAGCAAACCAAAGTTAGTTTCAAGCCTAAGGAGTATTTTACTTCAAAACCTCTGCAGCTGGTACATTCAGATTTGTGTGGTCCTACAAGGACTAAAGCTCTGGGAGGAGAAAAGTATTTTATGCTTTTCATTGATGACTTTTCAAGAATGACATGGGTAACATTCTTAAGGCATAAATCAGAGGCATTTGATAGATTCAAAATCTTCAAGAAGATGGTTGAAAAGGAATCTGATTTCAAGCTAAAATGTCTAAGGTCAGACAATGGAGGAGAGTACACTTCAAAGGAATTTGAGGAGTATTGTGAGAAACATGGGATAAGAAGACAATTCTCCACTCCTAGAACTCCACAGCAAAATGGAGTAGCTGAAAGAAAAAACAGGACTGTAAAAGAAATGGCAAGAACTTTACTACATGATGCAAATCTGCCTAATGTCTATTGGAGAGAAGCTGTTCATACAGCTGTATATACTCTGAACAGAGTTCAATTAAGGGTAAAGTCAAATTATACTCCTTATGAACTGTGGTATGGTAAGTCAGCTAATGTTGGGTATTTCAAAATTTTTGGAAGTAAGTGTTACATCAAGAAAGATAATGATAGCTTATGTGGTTTTGAGTCTAGATGTGATGAAGGCATTTTTCTTGGTTATTCTACACATAGCAAGGCATATAAATGTTTTAACAATAGGCTCAAAAGAATAATTGAAAGTACTAATGTTAAGGTGGATGAGGATTTGCAGCCCTGTATGCAGTTGATTCATGACATTGAAGTTGATCATCATTCACAAAAGGAAGAAGAAATTCAGGAAGAGAAAGAAGATCCTGAAAAATCTGTTGATGTTAAGACAAAGACTCTTTCAAAGGCATTTCAAAGAGATCATCCTCATGAGTTGATCATTGGGGATAAGGACAGTGGTGTGTTAACAAGAAGAGGAAAGCAAGTTGCTGCACATAATCAAGCACATGTGTGTTTGATATCTGAAATGGAACCAAAGAATTATGTTGAGGCCAGCAAAGATGAAGCATGGGTTAATGCCATGGAAGAGGAGTTAAGCCAAATAGAAAAGAACAAAACATGGGAACTTGTTCCAAGACCAGAAGGTAAGAATGTCATTGGATCAAAATGGGTGTTTAGGAATAAGCTTGATGATAAAGGTAAAGTTGTTAGAAACAAAGCCAGACTGGTTTGCAAAGGGTATTCACAAATTGAAGGTATTGACTTTGAAGAAACATTTGCTCCTGTTGCTAGATTAGAAGCTATAAGGATGTTTTTAGCTTTTTCAGTTTATAAAAATTTCAAAGTTTACCAAATGGATGTAAAATCAGCATTTCTAAATGGAGATCTTGAAGAAGAAGTCTACATGGAACAACCAGAAGGTTTTGTGAATAAAGATAATTCAGATCATGTTTACAGGTTGAAAAAGGCTTTATATGGTTTAAAGCAAGCTCCAAGGGCTTGGTATTATAGACTGGATAAGTATCTGCAGGAACAGGGGTTCACAAAAGGAGGGGTGGATAATAATTTGTACTATTTAATCAAAGGTGAGGATATTCTGGTTGTTGAAATTTATGTAGATGATATCATTTTTGGTAGTAACAATGATGATATGAGTCATTCATTTCCTAACATCATGAAATCAGAATTTGAAATGTCTATGTTGGGAGAATTGTCTTTCTTTCTTGGTCTTCAGGTATCTCAGCTTGAAAAGGGAATATTCATCTCACAAAATAAATATGCCAAAGAGATGTTAAAGAGGTTTCAAATGGATGATTGCAAACCTTTGGGTACTCCTATGGAGACAGGGCATAAGCTAAGTAAAAATGATGAATCACCTGAAGTAGAACAATCTCTGTATAGATCTATGATTGGGAGTCTTTTATATCTCACTGCTTCTAGGCCTGATATTATGCAGGCTGTTTGTTTGGTTGCTAGATTTCAAGCTTGTCCTAAACAATCACATTTGAATGCTGTTAAGAGAATCTTTAGATATATTAAGGGTACACTTGATCTTGGTTTATGGTATCCTAGACACAATGATTTTACACTTCTTGCCTATACAGATGCAGATTGGGCAGGGTGTCCTGATGACAGAAAAAGCACAAGTGGGGCAGCTTTCTTTCTAGGTGGCAGATTGGTTGCATGGCATAGTAAGAAACAAGATTGGGTTTCTCTATCTACAGCTGAAGCTGAGTACATTGCTGCTTCATCATGTTGTACACAGGTACTTTGGATGGTACAATCACTTCTTGATATTAAGGTTGAGGTTAAAAAGCCTGTGTCTATTCTTTGTGATAACACAAGTTCTATCAATATGTCAAAGAATCCTATAATGCATTCAAGAACTAAACATATTGCTATTAGATATCATTTTCTAAGGGAAAAGGTGATTGAAAATGAAGTTGCTTTGGAATATGTGCATACAAGTGATCAGTTGGCTGACATCTTCACAAAGCCTTTGCCAAAGGAGACATTTGAAACTCTGAGACAGAGACTGGGAGTTCTGTCTCTTGTCTCTCTTCAGTAAGTTACAGAGATATTAGATTCAGGGGGAGTTGTTTTCTAGATTATTTTAATGTCCTGAATCTCATTTGTACATAGCCTGTATATAGTTTTTGTACATATTTTTGTGGTTGGTAGTGGTATAGTATTGTACATTTGATCAGTTTGAAGTAAAGTGTTGGTTTTGACAAAATTTTTTTCAGAGGATTGTATTTACAAGAACAGGAATCTATTGATTGTGGTGTTATTTTTTTGCCTTTGACATTTTTATGTCAAAAAGGGGGAGAAATCAGTTATGGTTTTGCCATCAATGTCAAAGACAAAGGGGGAGTTTTGTAGCACATTTCACAGTTCAGGATGTTGTCTTTTCATTGATGTCAAAATATCAGGATATCAGGATGTTGCATTTGACAGGTTATGCAATCAGTGTTGTGAAGTTGCAATCAGTGTTGTGAAGTATGCAAACAGTGTTGTGAAGTTGCAATCAGTGTTGTGAAGGTTTTTTCATAAGGTTGGCTTTATGAATGGTCTTCATCAGTGACATGGTCTTCATCAATGGCAATGGTTTTCTGTTCAGTGACATGTTCTGCATCAGTGACAATGGTTGTTAGATCTCTCAGTTTTGATCTTTCAGTGGTCCTTCATGATAATGACATCAATGTTGATCTTGTGTGAAGTTGTTCTGTGACTTAGTCATTTCAGTGGATGACATTCATTGCATATTATCAATTTTTGGATTAGGGCAAGGGCTTGCATCATTTGACAAATGTTAATATGCATTATATTAACTCCATCTACATTGAGTTCATTACAGTGACAGTCTGATGAAGCATGGTGTTTCATTTCAGTATTTTAGTATTTGGAGTATGTGATTTTTGACAAGGTATATAATATTTAATATGGTAAGTGTGGTTGTTTCAACATTGACTAAGTCTTATACATTGTCTATACATTGTTTAACCTCTGCCCGTCATAACTCTATGCACTTTATGTTATAAACTTAAATTGACCGGTAAAAGAGGTCATCGGGGCTTTAAGTTATAATGAAAGGGTATCAAACTCGTCGATGTTACCGGCCCCTTGTGCTAGGCCTCGGGTGAGCGCCGGTGGAAGACTCAATAGCGGGCGCGAAAAAGCCGATCAACGGCTAAGGTTTGAATGATGGATGGCGGGCCGCGCGAATCGGAGGGATAAGGTTTAAACTGTTAGTTGCTTCCAACGGTCGGCCTTCTGGTGTAAAATTGACGGTTGTTTTGTTGCTTTAAAGCTAAAACATGCCTTTTTAGTCTTTCCTCACCGAAGTTTAAGAGAGTGTGAATTTAGAAAGTTATGTAAAGGAAAGAGTGAGTTGTAGAAGGTTTCCAATTATGAAGAATATGAAAAGGCAGTGTTGTTAGAAGAGGATTCATTTTTTTTGTTTTGTTGTTTGATTTTCATGTGAGAAGATGATAAGTTTGAGAAGAAAAACAAAGTTGAAGTTGAACCGGTTATTGAAGAATTTTTGTTTTTTCTATTGAAATCATTTTTGCAAATAGAGATTTTTGTAATGACAGATATAAAAAGTGTTGCAGATGAGTGAAGATTTGACTTGAGAATTTTTGAATGTGAAGAAGTATGGTTTGAAGTAAGATAATCTTTTGCAGAGAAATTTTTTCATGAAGAGACATTTTTGATAGAGAAATTTGCTCAGTTTTGGAGATGTGTTGGTGAAATCAAGGATGGAGATTTTTGATCATAATTGAACAATGTTTTCTCAGAGAAGAATAAAGCTTTGAAAAATGATTTTGGAGAAGGTTAAAAGTTTTTCAATATTGCAGTGAAAGAATCTATGAATTTGCAGAGTATGAATTGATTTGTTGATTTGCATAGACAGAGGTATGAAATATCTTAAAGATCAAATTTGATTGATTGTTGTAAAGATGATATGATAACAGTTGAAGGTTGATTACAGAAAATATACATTTGATTGTTTTTGAAAAGGAGAAATAAGGTATTGATTTTATTGAAACAGGAAAATCCCTGTGTTGTAATGGTCATTGAATTTTCAGATGTTGAAATGTCAGTGAGACATGCATAGTGATACAATATGCCAGTGAGGCAAAATTGTAATGTCAGTGAGACAATTGTAATCAGAAATTTCGAGTTAAGCCAGTGAGGCAGTTGAGTGGTTTTTATACCCCAGGAGGGTTTTCCACTCGGGAAATTTCTTGTGTCAAGTTTTTGTTTTTGATACTCTGCATATGTTTTCTGGTTCTATCTGAAGAATTCTGAATTTAAATTAAAAAGGAGCAAAAATTGTTAAAATTGTTAAACAACACTGATTCACCCCCCCTCTCAGTGTTGATTGTATTCCTACAATTGGTATCAGAGCCTGGTACCCTGTCAAAGCTTAATCAGCTTGGGTAGATCATATTTCTGGAATACTTATCATGGCAAGTCAAAAAGGTTACTCAAATTATAAGGCACCTATGTTTGATGGCTCTAACTATGCTTTTTGGAAATTCAGGATGGAGTCATATTTGTCATCTCTGGGCTATGATGTGTATGATGCTATTGTTACTGGATATACTGCTACAAACCCTCCTAGCACAGCTGATGAGAAAAGGGCATATGAAAATAATGCTAAGGCTAAAAATGCATTATGTTGTGGTCTTACCAATGACATACTTGTAAAAATCATGGAGTGTAAAACAGCCAAGGAAATATGGGACAAATTGTCTAATATTTATCAAGGAGATGATAAAATCAAAGAAGCAAAACTGCAATCCTACAGAGCAAAGTTTGAAAGTCTCAGAATGAGTGATGATGAGAAAGTGGCAGAATATCTTCTAAGGGTCCAAGAAATTGTAAATGCTATCAGAGGACTTGGTGATACACTGGAAGAGAAGACAGTTGTTACAAAAATCTTAAGGACCTTAAATCCAAAATATGAATCCAAAGTGTCTGCTGTTGAAGAAAGAGATTTAAGCAAAGTTACTTTTGATGAACTTCATGGCACTTTCACAGCTTATGAGATGAGGATTAGTAATGACATACCTTCAAGCAAAGAAGCTGCTTTCAAATCAGTCAGAAAAGAAAAGGAGATTTCTGATTCAGATGATTTGGATGATGAACAAGAAATATCTCTTGCAAGCAAGTTAAAGAAGGGATCTGTTGGTAAGTACAAAGGTAAGCTTCCATTCAAATGTTTTGAGTGTGGAAAGATTGGACACTATGCAGCTCAGTGTCCTTACAAAGATCCAGACAGTGATGAAGATGAAAACACGAAGCAATTCAAAAAGAAATAGTTTGTTTCTAGAAGGAAAAATAATTTCAGAAAGAAAAGAAGTCTGTTCATAAAAAATGTTGATATGACTGAAAGTGATTCAGATGATTTTCTTGATGAAAATGCACAGACTTTGTTTATGGCTATTCTAAATGAAAATGAAAAATGTGAAGAACAATCAAACAGTTGTGAAGCTGTTATTGACTTTGAAGGAGAATTGATATGTGCATTAAGTCAAGTCAAGAAACTTAAGAAGGAAATCATTGCTCAAAGAAGTCAGTTTCAAAAAGAAAATGATATCATGAATAACAAGTTAACTTGCTATGAGAAACAGATTACTGATCTAATTCTTTCTCTTGAAGAAAGTAAGAAAATTATTGATGATAAAGACAAAGAATTGAATAACAAGGACAAGGAATGCCATACACTTGAAGCTGAAATTGTTGGTCTAAGAAGAAGACTTGATATGTGCAGAAGCAGTGATAAATTAGATGATCTTCTTGATAGACAAAAAGGATTCAAAGATAAATCAGGTCTTGGATTTGAAGAGGGACAATGTTCTCAAAGGGCTAGTATAAAAGGCAAATCAATCATAAGGACAACAAACTACAACAGAAGTGATACTTTCAGGTATAATGCTCACTTTACTGGATATTGTTTTTGTTGCAACAGGTTTGGACACAAAGCCAGTGAATGCAGATTTGGAATCAGAAGAGAAATGCATCCATTCATGTTCTTAAGAAGTTTGAAGTGTCACAATTGTAAAAATTTTGGGCATATTGCAAAATTCTGTAGACCTTCATTGCAAATGCAGCAAACAACAAGAAATACTGTCTCAGGTTTGTCTTCTTTGGGTTCTGAAAAGAAATTGCTTGTTTGGAAACCTAAGGTAATCAACAAGAGCTTAGATGTTATGATTGCACAAGCTGCTTTTCATGCCAAAAAGAAGGAACAGTGGGTGATTGACAGTGGTTGCTCCAACCACATGACAGGGGACAAAGATAAATTTGTTAAGTTTGAAGACATTAATGAAGGCTCTGTTATGTTTGGAAATAATGATTGTATTATGATCAGAGGCAAAGGTACAATTCTTCTTGATGATGAAACACCACTAAATGATGTGTATTTTGTAGAAGGACTGAAGCACAACCTGTTAAGTGTCAGTCAAATATGTGACAATGGTTTTAGTGTGGTTTTTGATGCACATGGATGTGAGATCAAAAAGAAATCAGGTAAAGTTATTGCAGCAGGTCTAAGGACTAGTGGTAACATCTACAATCTTCATAATTCAGAAACTAAAAGTGTTGATAGCCATATCTGTTCCATGGGTCAAATTGAGGAAAGCTGGTTGTGGCATAGAAGACTTGGTCATGTGAATTTTGACAATCTTGTGAGAATTAGTAGGAATCACAATGTCAGAAATATGCCTCATATTTCAAAACCAAGTAATACTATATGCAAAGAGTGTCAGCTGGGTAAGCAAACCAAAGTTAGTTTCAAGCCTAAGGAGTATTTTACTTCAAAACCTCTGCAGCTGGTACATTCAGATTTGTGTGGTCCTACAAGGACTAAAGCTCTGGGAGGAGAAAAGTATTTTATGCTTTTCATTGATGACTTTTCAAGAATGACATGGGTAACATTCTTAAGGCATAAATCAGAGGCATTTGATAGATTCAAAATCTTCAAGAAGATGGTTGAAAAGGAATCTGATTTCAAGCTAAAATGTCTAAGGTCAGACAATGGAGGAGAGTACACTTCAAAGGAATTTGAGGAGTATTGTGAGAAACATGGGATAAGAAGACAATTCTCCACTCCTAGAACTCCACAGCAAAATGGAGTAGCTGAAAGAAAAAACAGGACTGTAAAAGAAATGGCAAGAACTTTACTACATGATGCAAATCTGCCTAATGTCTATTGGAGAGAAGCTGTTCATACAGCTGTATATACTCTGAACAGAGTTCAATTAAGGGTAAAGTCAAATTATACTCCTTATGAACTGTGGTATGGTAAGTCAGCTAATGTTGGGTATTTCAAAATTTTTGGAAGTAAGTGTTACATCAAGAAAGATAATGATAGCTTATGTGGTTTTGAGTCTAGATGTGATGAAGGCATTTTTCTTGGTTATTCTACACATAGCAAGGCATATAAATGTTTTAACAATAGGCTCAAAAGAATAATTGAAAGTACTAATGTTAAGGTGGATGAGGATTTGCAGCCCTGTATGCAGTTGATTCATGACATTGAAGTTGATCATCATTCACAAAAGGAAGAAGAAATTCAGGAAGAGAAAGAAGATCCTGAAAAATCTGTTGATGTTAAGACAAAGACTCTTTCAAAGGCATTTCAAAGAGATCATCCTCATGAGTTGATCATTGGGGATAAGGACAGTGGTGTGTTAACAAGAAGAGGAAAGCAAGTTGCTGCACATAATCAAGCACATGTGTGTTTGATATCTGAAATGGAACCAAAGAATTATGTTGAGGCCAGCAAAGATGAAGCATGGGTTAATGCCATGGAAGAGGAGTTAAGCCAAATAGAAAAGAACAAAACATGGGAACTTGTTCCAAGACCAGAAGGTAAGAATGTCATTGGATCAAAATGGGTGTTTAGGAATAAGCTTGATGATAAAGGTAAAGTTGTTAGAAACAAAGCCAGACTGGTTTGCAAAGGGTATTCACAAATTGAAGGTATTGACTTTGAAGAAACATTTGCTCCTGTTGCTAGATTAGAAGCTATAAGGATGTTTTTAGCTTTTTCAGTTTATAAAAATTTCAAAGTTTACCAAATGGATGTAAAATCAGCATTTCTAAATGGAGATCTTGAAGAAGAAGTCTACATGGAACAACCAGAAGGTTTTGTGAATAAAGATAATTCAGATCATGTTTACAGGTTGAAAAAGGCTTTATATGGTTTAAAGCAAGCTCCAAGGGCTTGGTATTATAGACTGGATAAGTATCTGCAGGAACAGGGGTTCACAAAAGGAGGGGTGGATAATAATTTGTACTATTTAATCAAAGGTGAGGATATTCTGGTTGTTGAAATTTATGTAGATGATATCATTTTTGGTAGTAACAATGATGATATGAGTCATTCATTTCCTAACATCATGAAATCAGAATTTGAAATGTCTATGTTGGGAGAATTGTCTTTCTTTCTTGGTCTTCAGGTATCTCAGCTTGAAAAGGGAATATTCATCTCACAAAATAAATATGCCAAAGAGATGTTAAAGAGGTTTCAAATGGATGATTGCAAACCTTTGGGTACTCCTATGGAGACAGGGCATAAGCTAAGTAAAAATGATGAATCACCTGAAGTAGAACAATCTCTGTATAGATCTATGATTGGGAGTCTTTTATATCTCACTGCTTCTAGGCCTGATATTATGCAGGCTGTTTGTTTGGTTGCTAGATTTCAAGCTTGTCCTAAACAATCACATTTGAATGCTGTTAAGAGAATCTTTAGATATATTAAGGGTACACTTGATCTTGGTTTATGGTATCCTAGACACAATGATTTTACACTTCTTGCCTATACAGATGCAGATTGGGCAGGGTGTCCTGATGACAGAAAAAGCACAAGTGGGGCAGCTTTCTTTCTAGGTGGCAGATTGGTTGCATGGCATAGTAAGAAACAAGATTGGGTTTCTCTATCTACAGCTGAAGCTGAGTACATTGCTGCTTCATCATGTTGTACACAGGTACTTTGGATGGTACAATCACTTCTTGATATTAAGGTTGAGGTTAAAAAGCCTGTGTCTATTCTTTGTGATAACACAAGTTCTATCAATATGTCAAAGAATCCTATAATGCATTCAAGAACTAAACATATTGCTATTAGATATCATTTTCTAAGGGAAAAGGTGATTGAAAATGAAGTTGCTTTGGAATATGTGCATACAAGTGATCAGTTGGCTGACATCTTCACAAAGCCTTTGCCAAAGGAGACATTTGAAACTCTGAGACAGAGACTGGGAGTTCTGTCTCTTGTCTCTCTTCAGTAAGTTACAGAGATATTAGATTCAGGGGGAGTTGTTTTCTAGATTATTTTAATGTCCTGAATCTCATTTGTACATAGCCTGTATATAGTTTTTGTACATATTTTTGTGGTTGGTAGTGGTATAGTATTGTACATTTGATCAGTTTGAAGTAAAGTGTTGGTTTTGACAAAAGTTTTTTCAGAGGATTGTATTTACAAGAACAGGAATCTATTGATTGTGGTGTTATTTTTTTGCCTTTGACATTTTTATGTCAAAAAGGGGGAGAAATCAGTTATGGTTTTGCCATCAATGTCAAAGACAAAGGGGGAGTTTTGTAGCACATTTCACAGTTCAGGATGTTGTCTTTTCATTGATGTCAAAATATCAGGATATCAGGATGTTGCATTTGACAGGTTATGCAATCAGTGTTGTGAAGTTGCAATCAGTGTTGTGAAGTATGCAAACAGTGTTGTGAAGTTGCAATCAGTGTTGTGAAGGTTTTTTCATAAGGTTGGCTTTATGAATGGTCTTCATCAGTGACATGGTCTTCATCAATGGCAATGGTTTTCTGTTCAGTGACATGTTCTGCATCAGTGACAATGGTTGTTAGATCTCTCAGTTTTGATCTTTCAGTGGTCCTTCATGATAATGACATCAATGTTGATCTTGTGTGAAGTTGTTCTGTGACTTAGTCATTTCAGTGGATGACATTCATTGCATATTATCAATTTTTGGATTAGGGCAAGGGCTTGCATCATTTGACAAATGTTAATATGCATTATATTAACTCCATCTACATTGAGTTCATTACAGTGACAGTCTGATGAAGCATGGTGTTTCATTTCAGTATTTTAGTATTTGGAGTATGTGATTTTTGACAAGGTATATAATATTTAATATGGTAAGTGTGGTTGTTTCAACATTGACTAAGTCTTATACATTGTCTATACATTGTTTAACCTCTGCCCGTCATAACTCTATGCACTTTATGTTATAAACTTAAATTGACCGGTAAAAGAGGTCATCGGGGCTTTAAGTTATAATGAAAGGGTATCAAACTCGTCGATGTTACCGGCCCCTTGTGCTAGGCCTCGGGTGAGCGCCGGTGGAAGACTCAATAGCGGGCGCGAAAAAGCCGATCAACGGCTAAGGTTTGAATGATGGATGGCGGGCCGCGCGAATCGGAGGGATAAGGTTTAAACTGTTAGTTGCTTCCAACGGTCGGCCTTCTGGTGTAAAATTGACGGTTGTTTTGTTGCTTTAAAGCTAAAACATGCCTTTTTAGTCTTTCCTCACCGAAGTTTAAGAGAGTGTGAATTTAGAAAGTTATGTAAAGGAAAGAGTGAGTTGTAGAAGGTTTCCAATTATGAAGAATATGAAAAGGCAGTGTTGTTAGAAGAGGATTCATTTTTTTTGTTTTGTTGTTTGATTTTCATGTGAGAAGATGATAAGTTTGAGAAGAAAAACAAAGTTGAAGTTGAACCGGTTATTGAAGAATTTTTGTTTTTTCTATTGAAATCATTTTTGCAAATAGAGATTTTTGTAATGACAGATATAAAAAGTGTTGCAGATGAGTGAAGATTTGACTTGAGAATTTTTGAATGTGAAGAAGTATGGTTTGAAGTAAGATAATCTTTTGCAGAGAAATTTTTTCATGAAGAGACATTTTTGATAGAGAAATTTGCTCAGTTTTGGAGATGTGTTGGTGAAATCAAGGATGGAGATTTTTGATCATAATTGAACAATGTTTTCTCAGAGAAGAATAAAGCTTTGAAAAATGATTTTGGAGAAGGTTAAAAGTTTTTCAATATTGCAGTGAAAGAATCTATGAATTTGCAGAGTATGAATTGATTTGTTGATTTGCATAGACAGAGGTATGAAATATCTTAAAGATCAAATTTGATTGATTGTTGTAAAGATGATATGATAACAGTTGAAGGTTGATTACAGAAAATATACATTTGATTGTTTTTGAAAAGGAGAAATAAGGTATTGATTTTATTGAAACAGGAAAATCCCTGTGTTGTAATGGTCATTGAATTTTCAGATGTTGAAATGTCAGTGAGACATGCATAGTGATACAATATGCCAGTGAGGCAAAATTGTAATGTCAGTGAGACAATTGTAATCAGAAATTTCGAGTTAAGCCAGTGAGGCAGTTGAGTGGTTTTTATACCCCAGGAGGGTTTTCCACTCGGGAAATTTCTTGTGTCAAGTTTTTGTTTTTGATACTCTGCATATGTTTTCTGGTTCTATCTGAAGAATTCTGAATTTAAATTAAAAAGGAGCAAAAATTGTTAAAATTGTTAAACAACACTGATTCACCCCCCCTCTCAGTGTTGATTGTATTCCTACAATTGGTATCAGAGCCTGGTACCCTGTCAAAGCTTAATCAGCTTGGGTAGATCATATTTCTGGAATACTTATCATGGCAAGTCAAAAAGGTTACTCAAATTATAAGGCACCTATGTTTGATGGCTCTAACTATGCTTTTTGGAAATTCAGGATGGAGTCATATTTGTCATCTCTGGGCTATGATGTGTATGATGCTATTGTTACTGGATATACTGCTACAAACCCTCCTAGCACAGCTGATGAGAAAAGGGCATATGAAAATAATGCTAAGGCTAAAAATGCATTATGTTGTGGTCTTACCAATGACATACTTGTAAAAATCATGGAGTGTAAAACAGCCAAGGAAATATGGGACAAATTGTCTAATATTTATCAAGGAGATGATAAAATCAAAGAAGCAAAACTGCAATCCTACAGAGCAAAGTTTGAAAGTCTCAGAATGAGTGATGATGAGAAAGTGGCAGAATATCTTCTAAGGGTCCAAGAAATTGTAAATGCTATCAGAGGACTTGGTGATACACTGGAAGAGAAGACAGTTGTTACAAAAATCTTAAGGACCTTAAATCCAAAATATGAATCCAAAGTGTCTGCTGTTGAAGAAAGAGATTTAAGCAAAGTTACTTTTGATGAACTTCATGGCACTTTCACAGCTTATGAGATGAGGATTAGTAATGACATACCTTCAAGCAAAGAAGCTGCTTTCAAATCAGTCAGAAAAGAAAAGGAGATTTCTGATTCAGATGATTTGGATGATGAACAAGAAATATCTCTTGCAAGCAAGTTAAAGAAGGGATCTGTTGGTAAGTACAAAGGTAAGCTTCCATTCAAATGTTTTGAGTGTGGAAAGATTGGACACTATGCAGCTCAGTGTCCTTACAAAGATCCAGACAGTGATGAAGATGAAAACACGAAGCAATTCAAAAAGAAATAGTTTGTTTCTAGAAGGAAAAATAATTTCAGAAAGAAAAGAAGTCTGTTCATAAAAAATGTTGATATGACTGAAAGTGATTCAGATGATTTTCTTGATGAAAATGCACAGACTTTGTTTATGGCTATTCTAAATGAAAATGAAAAATGTGAAGAACAATCAAACAGTTGTGAAGCTGTTATTGACTTTGAAGGAGAATTGATATGTGCATTAAGTCAAGTCAAGAAACTTAAGAAGGAAATCATTGCTCAAAGAAGTCAGTTTCAAAAAGAAAATGATATCATGAATAACAAGTTAACTTGCTATGAGAAACAGATTACTGATCTAATTCTTTCTCTTGAAGAAAGTAAGAAAATTATTGATGATAAAGACAAAGAATTGAATAACAAGGACAAGGAATGCCATACACTTGAAGCTGAAATTGTTGGTCTAAGAAGAAGACTTGATATGTGCAGAAGCAGTGATAAATTAGATGATCTTCTTGATAGACAAAAAGGATTCAAAGATAAATCAGGTCTTGGATTTGAAGAGGGACAATGTTCTCAAAGGGCTAGTATAAAAGGCAAATCAATCATAAGGACAACAAACTACAACAGAAGTGATACTTTCAGGTATAATGCTCACTTTACTGGATATTGTTTTTGTTGCAACAGGTTTGGACACAAAGCCAGTGAATGCAGATTTGGAATCAGAAGAGAAATGCATCCATTCATGTTCTTAAGAAGTTTGAAGTGTCACAATTGTAAAAATTTTGGGCATATTGCAAAATTCTGTAGACCTTCATTGCAAATGCAGCAAACAACAAGAAATACTGTCTCAGGTTTGTCTTCTTTGGGTTCTGAAAAGAAATTGCTTGTTTGGAAACCTAAGGTAATCAACAAGAGCTTAGATGTTATGATTGCACAAGCTGCTTTTCATGCCAAAAAGAAGGAACAGTGGGTGATTGACAGTGGTTGCTCCAACCACATGACAGGGGACAAAGATAAATTTGTTAAGTTTGAAGACATTAATGAAGGCTCTGTTATGTTTGGAAATAATGATTGTATTATGATCAGAGGCAAAGGTACAATTCTTCTTGATGATGAAACACCACTAAATGATGTGTATTTTGTAGAAGGACTGAAGCACAACCTGTTAAGTGTCAGTCAAATATGTGACAATGGTTTTAGTGTGGTTTTTGATGCACATGGATGTGAGATCAAAAAGAAATCAGGTAAAGTTATTGCAGCAGGTCTAAGGACTAGTGGTAACATCTACAATCTTCATAATTCAGAAACTAAAAGTGTTGATAGCCATATCTGTTCCATGGGTCAAATTGAGGAAAGCTGGTTGTGGCATAGAAGACTTGGTCATGTGAATTTTGACAATCTTGTGAGAATTAGTAGGAATCACAATGTCAGAAATATGCCTCATATTTCAAAACCAAGTAATACTATATGCAAAGAGTGTCAGCTGGGTAAGCAAACCAAAGTTAGTTTCAAGCCTAAGGAGTATTTTACTTCAAAACCTCTGCAGCTGGTACATTCAGATTTGTGTGGTCCTACAAGGACTAAAGCTCTGGGAGGAGAAAAGTATTTTATGCTTTTCATTGATGACTTTTCAAGAATGACATGGGTAACATTCTTAAGGCATAAATCAGAGGCATTTGATAGATTCAAAATCTTCAAGAAGATGGTTGAAAAGGAATCTGATTTCAAGCTAAAATGTCTAAGGTCAGACAATGGAGGAGAGTACACTTCAAAGGAATTTGAGGAGTATTGTGAGAAACATGGGATAAGAAGACAATTCTCCACTCCTAGAACTCCACAGCAAAATGGAGTAGCTGAAAGAAAAAACAGGACTGTAAAAGAAATGGCAAGAACTTTACTACATGATGCAAATCTGCCTAATGTCTATTGGAGAGAAGCTGTTCATACAGCTGTATATACTCTGAACAGAGTTCAATTAAGGGTAAAGTCAAATTATACTCCTTATGAACTGTGGTATGGTAAGTCAGCTAATGTTGGGTATTTCAAAATTTTTGGAAGTAAGTGTTACATCAAGAAAGATAATGATAGCTTATGTGGTTTTGAGTCTAGATGTGATGAAGGCATTTTTCTTGGTTATTCTACACATAGCAAGGCATATAAATGTTTTAACAATAGGCTCAAAAGAATAATTGAAAGTACTAATGTTAAGGTGGATGAGGATTTGCAGCCCTGTATGCAGTTGATTCATGACATTGAAGTTGATCATCATTCACAAAAGGAAGAAGAAATTCAGGAAGAGAAAGAAGATCCTGAAAAATCTGTTGATGTTAAGACAAAGACTCTTTCAAAGGCATTTCAAAGAGATCATCCTCATGAGTTGATCATTGGGGATAAGGACAGTGGTGTGTTAACAAGAAGAGGAAAGCAAGTTGCTGCACATAATCAAGCACATGTGTGTTTGATATCTGAAATGGAACCAAAGAATTATGTTGAGGCCAGCAAAGATGAAGCATGGGTTAATGCCATGGAAGAGGAGTTAAGCCAAATAGAAAAGAACAAAACATGGGAACTTGTTCCAAGACCAGAAGGTAAGAATGTCATTGGATCAAAATGGGTGTTTAGGAATAAGCTTGATGATAAAGGTAAAGTTGTTAGAAACAAAGCCAGACTGGTTTGCAAAGGGTATTCACAAATTGAAGGTATTGACTTTGAAGAAACATTTGCTCCTGTTGCTAGATTAGAAGCTATAAGGATGTTTTTAGCTTTTTCAGTTTATAAAAATTTCAAAGTTTACCAAATGGATGTAAAATCAGCATTTCTAAATGGAGATCTTGAAGAAGAAGTCTACATGGAACAACCAGAAGGTTTTGTGAATAAAGATAATTCAGATCATGTTTACAGGTTGAAAAAGGCTTTATATGGTTTAAAGCAAGCTCCAAGGGCTTGGTATTATAGACTGGATAAGTATCTGCAGGAACAGGGGTTCACAAAAGGAGGGGTGGATAATAATTTGTACTATTTAATCAAAGGTGAGGATATTCTGGTTGTTGAAATTTATGTAGATGATATCATTTTTGGTAGTAACAATGATGATATGAGTCATTCATTTCCTAACATCATGAAATCAGAATTTGAAATGTCTATGTTGGGAGAATTGTCTTTCTTTCTTGGTCTTCAGGTATCTCAGCTTGAAAAGGGAATATTCATCTCACAAAATAAATATGCCAAAGAGATGTTAAAGAGGTTTCAAATGGATGATTGCAAACCTTTGGGTACTCCTATGGAGACAGGGCATAAGCTAAGTAAAAATGATGAATCACCTGAAGTAGAACAATCTCTGTATAGATCTATGATTGGGAGTCTTTTATATCTCACTGCTTCTAGGCCTGATATTATGCAGGCTGTTTGTTTGGTTGCTAGATTTCAAGCTTGTCCTAAACAATCACATTTGAATGCTGTTAAGAGAATCTTTAGATATATTAAGGGTACACTTGATCTTGGTTTATGGTATCCTAGACACAATGATTTTACACTTCTTGCCTATACAGATGCAGATTGGGCAGGGTGTCCTGATGACAGAAAAAGCACAAGTGGGGCAGCTTTCTTTCTAGGTGGCAGATTGGTTGCATGGCATAGTAAGAAACAAGATTGGGTTTCTCTATCTACAGCTGAAGCTGAGTACATTGCTGCTTCATCATGTTGTACACAGGTACTTTGGATGGTACAATCACTTCTTGATATTAAGGTTGAGGTTAAAAAGCCTGTGTCTATTCTTTGTGATAACACAAGTTCTATCAATATGTCAAAGAATCCTATAATGCATTCAAGAACTAAACATATTGCTATTAGATATCATTTTCTAAGGGAAAAGGTGATTGAAAATGAAGTTGCTTTGGAATATGTGCATACAAGTGATCAGTTGGCTGACATCTTCACAAAGCCTTTGCCAAAGGAGACATTTGAAACTCTGAGACAGAGACTGGGAGTTCTGTCTCTTGTCTCTCTTCAGTAAGTTACAGAGATATTAGATTCAGGGGGAGTTGTTTTCTAGATTATTTTAATGTCCTGAATCTCATTTGTACATAGCCTGTATATAGTTTTTGTACATATTTTTGTGGTTGGTAGTGGTATAGTATTGTACATTTGATCAGTTTGAAGTAAAGTGTTGGTTTTGACAAAAGTTTTTTCAGAGGATTGTATTTACAAGAAC
>BSBN01001890.1:0-350036 GCA_027924645.1 Cunninghamia lanceolata | reverse complement strand
ATCCATGGCCACGTCATCGACCTTTGCTACTGTCTAACTTTTGAGCAGGTTGTTGATATCTTCACCAAACCCTTCACTGAGAGCAAGTTCCTTCATTTGTGAGCTTTGCTGGGGGTGCGGGATGCTTCATCTTCTAGGGGGCTTCTTCCTCTCACTCGGAGTCCTGACTCTCTCTACTTTTGGGGGGGTCTCTTTTCTCTCTCTCTTTGGGGGGGAATTTTATGTACATGATTACCTCATCAGGCTTGATTTGCCGGGACCTATTTCTACATCCACCTAAGCTTCGCTTATGGGGGGGGTGTTAGTGTAGGTTTTTATTTCCTAGTGGGTTATTTATTTTTCCCTTTATTTCCTAGGTTTTTCCTACACTTCTATTAATCTCGCTTAGGTTAATAAAGCATGTCTTATTAGGTGAGTGGTTGCGAGGTGTCACCTTCCTACATGTGAGCATCCATTAGCTATCATGGGAAAATACTTTGCTATCTTTAGTCTGATAGATGGTTGCTCCTCATTGGTCGGTGTTGCCACCTCCTCTCTCTCCCTAGTCTATATAAGCATGCTACCTAGCTTGTATTTTGCATCTCTTGCTTTTGCATCCTCTTAATGCTATTTTTCTTCTAGCATTTGCATTACTCTCTTGGAGACTAACTCTGTGTTGCTATTTTGATTTTGTATCATTTGCATTCATAGTTTAGATATCTATTCTTTGCACTAGTTTTCTGGGTTAATAATCTTTTCAGATTCTAACATTACTTTCCTAAGAAAATCCCTTCCCCAAACATCATTTGACAATGTGGCTCCTTCCATCACTAGACAGGTGCCCCTACTTTCTATTATTCATCCAATACAATCCCAATGTCATAGCTCACATTCCCACACCTACATTCATAAACTCCATTCCCCCTATTGACACCATCATTGATAATTATTTTAAGGAGTCTCCCTTGAATAATCATTAAACCATGGATTATTCCATATCCCCATTTTACACTTTCCTCACCTTTGAACCCTTAGAAGATAACATTTAGCTATCCCCACCATTACCAATCACACTTTCTAGCAATCCCACATAAGACACCTTACCCATCACTTCACCTAGGTCATCACTAATTAAATCACCTCATTACTCCATTCAACCATACCCATACGACCCCTTTCTCACTCCACAACTTGTATTAACACTTGATTCACCCCCATGACATGCTACAGTTACCACAATGCTAATTCACTCTACCATCATTCTTCATATTATCTTATGAATCACCATCCTTTCTTCCCATTCCTTGAGACATCATACCATGACACATGCCAATGAAAACAATTAAAAAACCAATGAAAATAATTTTTAAAAAATCATTTTTAGAGTTTCAAGAAATGAATATCCATTTTGGGAATATTATAGAAATGGATATTCATTTCCTGAAACTATGAAAATGGTTTTTTTAAACCACAAAATAGATATCTGTTCCAAACGGATATTTTTAACATGCTTATGAAAGTCAAAGTTAGCCAGTTCACGAAGTTGGCTAAGTAAAGACTCAATTATGTTTTCCATTGCCACTATTTAACCCGTGATGATCCTGCACATACCCCAATAATCCATGATGGAGATGAAGATGTAGTAGCAACTAAGGCCTTTCCTTTTAATTTCTCTTTGTCTTTAGTAATATCCTGAGATGATGAAGATGCTTTGACAAAATTAGGTAGCTCAATATTATTCTTTTTAAGAATATGTGAGAGATTTTCAATTTGCTTCTTCATGCATTGATGTTCATCATGCCCTGGTTTTTTAAAAAGGGCACAAGTAACTTTCTTAGTAATTTGCTTACTTTGTTGAGAAGAGTTATCCTTTTGAAGTTGTCAGTTTTATCAACATTCTTACCATCCTTGTCCTTTTTAGTGTTCTTTTTCTTTCCTTTTGAAGTTTGAGGCTTATCATTCCCTGTAATTAGAGCTTGAGGCTTAGTAGACTTCAAAGAACCCATCTGAATTAATTTTTCTCGTTTCCTTGTGAGATCAGAAATAAAGTAATCTAGAGTGGGCATTTTCCATGATGCTCCAAGAGCACTTTTAGTAGAATAGAAAGTTGAGACAATCACAAAAAATTTAGAACCTAGTTTGGAAAGTATAGAAAGGATTAATTGATCCTCTTTCTTGTTAATTCCACAATATTTTAACTACAACTTTAAAGATTTAAATTTTGTGAAGAAATCTTCTAAAGTTGAGAAACTTCTAGGACTAAGACCTAAGAGTTGATTTTCCAATTCATGACTTATAAGTTCATCAATTTTGCAGAATAATTTGTTTAGAACATCCCAAAGTTCGTTGGGTGTAGTCAAATTCTCAACTTGAAACAACAATTCAAGAGATAAATTTAAACATAGAAAACCAAATGCTTGGTCACAATTATTGAAAAACTTTTTCTTTCTCTTTGGCTGCATTTGATTCTTCTTATGTTCCCATATTTATCCTAAATAAACCTTTTTTCTTAGCACAAGACTTACTTTAATCTTCCAATCACGATAATTGAAAGGAGTAAGGGGTTGTATAGGGACAGTAGACTCCATGATGCTTAGACTTAGATAGTAGTTGTAGAAATATGGAAAGAAGGAGCTAAAGAAATGCAAGTGAAGACATGAAATGAAACACAACCCACACAAAAATCACTTCTCTAGGAAGTGTGAAAGATGAACACACAAGACCCCCCGTAATTATGTCTGCATGCAGCTTGATTATGGGGTTGGTGACATGGATAACACTAGTCACTATCTTGAGCCAAGTTGTTCTGAGTGGGCACAATCTCCTTTGAGGTGCTGGTAGCATTTGGATTGTAAGATTGGAAGGGTTGAGGGTTGTAATTTCTTCTTTGACCCTAAGGATCAGCTTAGAAAGGTTGCCTATACTACTGATTGGGTTGATACGGGGCTTAGCTTTTTGGCCAATCGACTTTTTAATATTAACAAATTCATCACCAAAGGTCTTGCCCATGGACTAAATCATGCCTTTCAACTCTTGGATTTCTTGGAGGTGAGCTAGGGTATGGTTTTCTTGGCCTGTAGGTTGATGGGTTATTGCTGGAATAGGTGGGACAACAGCCAAAGGAGGCACTGCTATTAGCAAAAATGGCTGGATTTTTGGGAAAATGGGTAAGGGAGGCCTTGGGGCTATCTTCCCTACTTGAATAAGATAGTTTTCTACTCTAACAACAATCTCAAAAGAATCAGGAAGGGTGGTTCCTCCCATAGACAAGATCATTACAAAAATCTCACTGTTCAAAGCTTTAAGATAAAACAAAAATGCATGCATTGGCAAGGGTTTTACCGTTGTGGGAATCCCATCCCAGGTTCTCTGAAATCGGTAATTAAAATCTGTCATGTGTTCATGGGGTGCCCTTTTGATGGTGCTCAACTACACCAGCAATGAGAGATGATCAGATTTGTCTTCAAAGTGCTTGTGTAATCCATCTCCCAGTAGATCCCACAATGTTATTAAATTTTTAGCAAGCCCTCTAAACCATTGTAAGGCTTTACCTTTGAATGATGCAGCCAAAAGTTTGATTGCCACATTTTCATGGGTGACATTGTGCATAGAATAAAGAGTTACCACATCCTGAATGTCCTCAGCAGCTATAGTATGGTCTTCTCCAGTGAAATATGGCAGTCCTTTAAAGGCTGCAACTTGAATATCATTGCGCTGAGCAAGTTGCAGTGGGCTACCTCCATTGAAGGGGGCAAATGCATACTGCCTAGCCATTATGGGTATTTAAACTATCAGTACTGGAATTCTACTTCTTCATGTTGAAGTTGAAGGTGTTGATTTTGATCTCCTCACTGAATCAGCTGTTCTGCTTACTGATCTACCTCTTCTTCTTGGCGGAGATAGATATAAATATTCAAACAGATCAAAACTAGATCTAGTTTTCATAAGCTGGTAACACTAATTTGCATGCAAGACCATAGAAAATGAGTTACCAAGTATATTGTAAAAGCCTCCAAAGGTTGGAATGCTGCTGCATATATTAGAACAATAGCTATGAGGGTGTAAAACTTCTTTGAAACCACTTTTAGAGTCCCACCAGATGTGCCAAAAACTGTTATCAATCAGATATGCACCCTATGCTAACCTTACAGAAGACTTAGCTATCTGTTGACATAGGGAAACACTCTCAAGATGTGGGTTTCCTATAGCAAGAGTGAATCTCTAGAGTGAGCTAGTTCTCCTTAAGATTTTTTCTAATCTAATGACTTGTCTAAGAAAAGGGATGAGAGAGGTATACTAAAATAAATAACTAAAATGAATCTCTAAGGTGATGCACCAACACTAAACTCCTATCAGATCTTACTCACAATTAGACTACAGAACTTTAACCTTCACAACACTTGATTCTACCTGATTCATAAATATTTCACATGAAGGTTTAATTAAAACATGACATGCAACCTGAACCAAGAAAAATATCTGCATATCTATCACAAAATCAAGACAAAACAGAGGATAAATACTTATCACAATGCAATATCAAATCAATATTTCAAAAATAGAGGCAAAAGTGAAGGAAAACTGCTGCTCTATAACTGAAGGAGTAATGAGTACATAAACTGGAATGCAACACTCTCAGTGTGAGAGGAAGACTCTGATATTCTAAACTCTGATCTCTACTCTATTCTGCCAAACTACAACTGGAACTAGTGAAAAAGAAGTATATCTCTGCCATATATCTTGTGAAAAATCTCCCCAAAAGAAAGATGGAAAAAAGTTCCTAATAATAGACATCCAAGTCCATTTTCAAGCTCCTTAGAAAAGCCCACAAAAAAGCTCTCAAAATGTCTCCAAACTGTGAAAGCAAAGTGCCAAAAGATTCTCTCATGTGGCCCCACCAAAAATTTGCTTTATATACCCATATAATCTCAGTTTTTGCCCATATCTGACTCAAAATAAAACAAATCAAGGAAGGAATATTTGATTTGCTTTACTAGTTTTGACTCCCTAAAAATAGTTTTGATTTTAAAGCAATTTATAAATTATTGCTTTAAAACAAACTTTACAATGCTTGTAGTTTTATCCTATTCCCGTTTTCGATTTGATCTTTGCAAAAAATAAATACACATGGCTTATGATTTTGCCAAATATTTACAATGCATATCTATTGATTTTTCTATAAAAAATCATTAAAATATGAAGGGCATTACATATTATTTGCAAAAATAAAATCTCAATGGGCATATCTCCATATGACTTGTCTCTGTATCACATAAGCATATGGACTTGTCTCATATTCCAAATGAAATGTTTGTAGACTACATTAAGGGCATAAGCTCCATCTCTAAGGGGCCTAAGGCACATATCATAATCTCAAGGTGACCAAGCATGTTTTGAGGCATCAAATGTTTTGAGGGAACCATTGAGGCTCGACGTCACCCTAAGTCATGGAATTTAGGCATTGTACAACATAAACTTAACACCACAAAAGTATTAGTTTGTGTCTCAAAAAAAAAGAAATGAATGTGACAAAATTCCTAGTTTCAAACTAGGGCAAAGGTAAACCCTAAGACAAAACAAGTTTTTCCCTATTCTTTCGAGCTCATGTGCAAAACACATTTTTGGTGAAAAATGGGGCTCTCTGCAATCACCTTCAAACCAGAGGGTTTGACCTTGAGAATCTTCATCCTCCTGGTATTTTTGGTCACGATCTCCATGGATTTTTTGCAGAAAATGAAGGTAACATGTTTGATGCACATATAACTTCCATTCTTTGATTTTCCTTTGATTTCTAAGATAGAATGACTTTAACTACCGCAGCTTCTGCATATCTAATGATTTTATTTGTGTTCATTGCTTCACTATCATTCTTTGATTGAGTTCATGGCCACCATGGCTAACTATATTGAGTTATTTGAGAGGAAGATGAAGTCAAAACCTCCTATGATTATGCATTTTCTCCAAACAAGGTAACATTTTCTATCTGTCATTGTATGTTTCACTGTTTCCATGGCATTCTGTAGCTTTTAGTGGGTTAAAACCTGCGGCAATGTTCTCCATTCTCCTGTAGGTGTGCTTACTCAATGAAAATGAAATGGGTTTCTTAAACTTTTGAGGAAAAATGCATATTTGACCATGGCTCAGCATGATAACAATCTCTAGTGCAATCTTTGTATCTTCTCATGATTCAAGTTTTCAGTATGAATGAAACCCCATGTAATAACTTTCTATGGAAAATACATTTCTTTTCCTGTATGTGATGCTTTTATGACACCGTGGTTGTAGCTTATTTCTAAGCACTTTGTTTCAACTGAAACCCTAATGGGTTATCTTGTCATGAAAAGAAATATACACTCCATTTTTTACCATGGTTATAACTATGTCTTCATACATTTGTGTTCAAATATATGCCAAGACTCCTCTATGTATGTAATACTTCTAATTTGAAACCAAGGTTTGTGAATAATGGTTTAAAACCCTAAGAGGGTTACTCCTTCACTAGCTGTGTCTATACACCTGTGTATGATATTTATTCAAAAAATGGTTGCGGATTGGAACTCCATTTGTTTCTTGTATTGAGTTTTCTTTTTTATGAACACAAATGGGTTCATCCCATAAGGAGGAAACTCCATATTTGGCAGTGTATAAAATTTTGTATGGCTCTTGAAACAATGAGTTCACTACAGGCTGCAGGTTACTTGAGATATCTGAGCATTACTTCTTTCTTCTACCTATAGCTATGAGTTCAAAGCTTTCATTTCATTCTCCATCCTATATCATTTCAAATGCGCATACTTAAAAGGTTTCATAACCATGCTTGATTATATACTTGGCATTGATTCAGTCCATTGTTTGTATGCATACACCACATATCATTTTAAACTCCACTATGATATGGAATCTTTTCACTAGCTGTTATATAGTTATGAAAACCTTCATTGATGAAACATGTAGATCATTTGATCACTGAGATGATCCTGCAACATATACATACCCTATTGAATGATGGCAATTGGCATTACCTAAACAATTTCGTTGATTACTTTATTCTGTATCAGCATCACATTTCTTCATCATACAGATTTGCAAGGTGATTACTGTTTCTTTATCCTCGGCTGAATGCACTATATCATGTCTTCTTCATGATAAATTGAATATTCTCTACTGTAGCAAAGTTATACCTTGATGTCATTACAAGATGATATGAATAAAAACCTGACAAAGCATCTCATTGTGAATCTCTTTAAACATTGTTTCTTGAGACCACACTCCTATAGATGAATATGCAATATTTGTTGTTCCAATTTTGTAGCTTGAATGGGCTAAAAGGACACATACTTCTTTCAAATCTGTGGCTCATCACTGAAATTTGTTTGATCATTGCCTGGTTGTCCTTATAGGAATTCCTCATGTTCTGTAGATGGTCATGGACACTTGAACATTCTTGACACTGTATCTCATCGTGATGTCATAAAGGCATAAACATGTCGTATCTTTTATATCTTCCTTCCTGGCTATCTCAAAATCAGGCTATATGAATCCATGACACAATACCATATTTACACTTTGGCAAAGGCACCATTCTGATCTATAATCTGGTATATACTTTCTTAACTCATGATGGATATAGGATATAACTCTTTATTTCATATTAGAGTTAATGAAATATCTTTTCTTAACTGAACAGTGTATATACACAAGAGACGTGAATACCTACCTTTCTGTAATCAACTTGCAATTCAATGACACATGGAAAATGTTTGATGAGATACCTTCATGTGGCTGTAGTAGAGTATTGATATGGTTGCCTTCATGTTGTTAGCTGTCCTTATCAGATGAAAACTATTGATACACATTTGACTACACACTTGTAAGCTTGTCATATTGGCATTGTATTCCATTTGTCCCTTCTATAGGAAGACACTTTTCCTTTATTGTAGCATGGCCAAATGTGATACATGATGATTGTATCAGTTGACTGTTCTTTTGCTACATGACAAAGATGTTCATTTTCTACTGCATAGAAGTTGATATGCTTTGACACTGTCCATTTGACCTATAATATATGATGCTATCTGCATTCTATTTCATCATTGTGGTTGTCTTACCTGTTTATTTTTTATGCTATGATGTGGATAAAGCAATCATAAATCTCTGAAAGATGTTATCCATTTGCCACCATTTCACATATAATGTTTGAAATATACTTGATGTTCTTAATGCTTTTGCTGCATACAAATACCATAGATGAAAAATACCTATGAATTCCACTTCCTCAATGGTAGTTGAAGCAATGATGACAGCATTTTTTATGCATTAAATACTATCCTAGAATGGGTTCAGTTTACTCTTATGATTCCATTTCATTCTTTGAACTGCAATCATGAGTGTATCATGTTCTTGACACCAATGCATCTGATTTCTTTCTACTCCTTCAGTTTGTCATTCAATTAAACAATATGAGTAATGATCTCTCTTTTCCATTCCATCCCCTTCGAGATTAAGGGGAGTAGTATGCTGGGCTCAACCCTTGTGGGAGCCCACTTGACACCACATGCCGATATGTCTTCAATCAGCTACTTGACTTGTCCTATACTTGCACATGTAACAAACAGATTAGATAAAAACAATAAAGTTCAATGACTATTTCCTTTTTAGTTCCTCTTGCATGTGAATCATGTTTATTTGATCAGTGCATTATAGGCAATGTGGTATGCCTCTTTTGATAGGACATAGAGATCTCATAACCGGAACTCTAATAGGACTTTCCCCAAATTTTGGCAGGGTCTTATCGAAGATCAAGAGTAGGAACAGGATGGCAACCTTAGAGATTGAAGACTGCACAAGGCAATGATGGCTATGACTTTCTCTCCCTTATCTTTAGATGCATAGCATTTTTCCTATATTTGCATTTGTTCAGCTATTCCCACGGCTTGTGTGGGACATTTGAACTATCATTATTTCTTTCAATGCAATGTTTATCCTTTTATGTATCTCATTTGTAAATGAATAATCATTTTTGTGAATGAAATACTTATCTCTCCTGTGAATGTTCTTGACTGCAATGAATGATCTAAAAATATTTTCTTTTCTTGAACAACTGAACTGCAATCTCACTAAAACACAATCAACTATGCAAATAACTTATAACAGAAGAATGTTAACCTTTAATCTAAAAATGAATTTGTTGCACTAGCTCTACCAATTTGAACTGTAAGTGAGAAATGGTAGCATTTTTGGTGACTTCTGCTATATGCTTGCCTGCTAAGCATCGGATTAGTTGCCTTGAATATCCATTGGGCATTGAGTCATACTCTGGTCTTCTCAAACTCAGGAAACACTAAAATTTAGCTCCCCAACCAGTTCAAATAGCAATAGAAAATTGAAAACAACCTAAACTAAAAGCAAACTAACAGACCCTCAAGGCCAACAAAAATGTGTAACAACACTTAGGGAAACAAAAATACTGAAAGCAAATGTGCACTAAGCACTTATTAACTACAACACTACTCTACTATGATACAAAGGTAGTACTTATCCTCAGAGGCAATGTTTGAGGTGGATCCCATTTACTGGGATAGACAACACCTCTCCACTTAACTTGGATAGCTAAAATACATTGTTTTCTTTGCACTCTATGATCACATAAGGCCCATCCCAAATTGCATCAAACTTGGAATGCTTTCCAAGTCTTCTTCTTAGTTCATTCCATTTGAAAACCAAATCACCAATAATGAAGCTTCTCGATCTTGCCCTCTTATCAAAAGAATTCTTCATCTGAGCTTGATGAATATCAAGCTTCCTCAAGCCCTCTTTCCTAGTCTCTTCTAACTCCATATGCTGAGCTAGCCTGACTACTAAAGGTTGTTCCTCTAGCAACTCAAGTTCTTTGATGAAAGTCAAAGTTGGTAATTCAACTGAAATAGACAATTTAGCCTCCTTACCATAAGTAAGTACATATGGAGAACAACCAGTAGCTCTCTTGGGTGTAATTTTGTCAGCCCAAAGAGCCAACTTCAACTTCTCGTGCCATGTTCTTTGGTTGTCTTCAACAGTCTTCTTGATAATTCTTATCAGATTCTTGTTGGTGGATTTGGCCTGCCCATTAGCATGTGGGTAATAGTTAGAAGAAGTATTCAAAAAGATGTTATTTTTGACAGACCAATCTGAGATTCGCAATCCAATAAAAGCCGATCCATTGTCAGAGATAATTGAATCTGGTGTACCAAACCTTGATCCCAGATCCTAATAGAAACTTAGAACAACAGATGGGTAAATGTAAGGAGATGGGGGACCAAAAAGTCACCACCATCTCCAAAATTAAAGCAAAACGTGAGCGTGTTATAATGCACTCGCATTTTGCTTTTAATAAAAGCAAAAAAAAAAACATTTTCTGATCATTCCCTGTGCGGCTTTTCTTTTGACAGCAGCAAAGAAACCAAGAAAAACACGATTGCGTTGAAAAAGAGGAGATTCAATCAAGTGCACATGAGAAAACAAGAAATTCACAATGCCACCTCACTGCCAAAGACATCGTCGTGCAAATTTGGAGGCTCCAGCACAGGAAGAAGGTAGGGTTTGTCTGATTTTGTTAGTTTTAGAACATTTTTTTCATTTTGCAATGTTTGATTTATGTTTATATTGCATTTACAGTTATTGGAGAAGTAGAAAATCTAAATCTAGTTGAGGAGGGTGAAAACAATCCCCAAAAGCCTCCAAACCCTTAAAACCCACCTTCACCTCCTTTTCATGTAAGGGATAATCAAGAACACTACTTAGGGATAATAGAAGAAAACAAGAAACATCTTGAAACTATTATTCAAACCCTAAACAATCCAAGTGGAACCATTGAGCATAGGAGGGAACTTGCAAAATCACTACAGGAGATTGTTTCCCACACGGATTTGGTGACGAAACAAATCACCAAATTTCAAGACTATAGGGAGAGGAGTAGGCAATATTATGCTGACAAGTTGTCATATGAACAAGTGAAGAAGGAAAAAATTACAAAATCTCAATTATGTGCACATTTTATTAATCCCAAAACCGGCCAAACATTACAGGAAAGTTGTAAATGGTTTCCTATACATTGGTGTAGGAATGAAGACATATCCCAATACTTTTGGGATAGATGGTACATGGTCTTCAATGAGTGGGCATGCAACAATGATGAGGTACCACAACATTTTTTGAGGAAACTCTATTGAGAGTTCGTCCTCAACAAGATTCTAAATTATTTTGGCATTCATGAGTTCTAGGGTAGAGGGGGGGCTCTGCCCAAGATAGACCCTGGGCTCAAGGAGATGAACAACATGTGCCTATACCCCGAACAAGGCCAGAACATAGGCCACTCCCTTTATCTTTGAAGGAGAGTGTTGAGCTAGAGACTTTACATTCACTGACTACTCTCACCCAAACTCTATCATAGCATGCGGATGATTTGACCCAGGGTGATGAGGGTGAGAGTAGTAGGCATCATGTGTCCCCACATTTCTGCAGTACATGTGGGAACCTATGTGATTATGGGACGTAGGAGGCACAACAGGACTCTGCGACATAGGGGCAACATGCTGCAACACAGGAGTAGGACATATTGGATGATCTTGTTCTCAGTGACAATCTCTTACAGCATACATTTGGTATTGATTCTTAGGTAATTTGTTACAAGTTTCATCTTGATTTAGTATATTGTTATTTGAAATTTGTAATTAATTTTATATGATTATCTATATTATGTCAAAAATAATGTATGTAATTGTTTATGCAATGAAATTTCAGGGTCAGAGTCTTCATCCTGCCTCTGTTAGCTGTCCATTAGCAGCTTATGAGCGGAGGTCAAGTCAGCAGGTATGTAATTTATCACATATTCGTAATTATTGTAGATATGTCAATGGTAATAATTTTTTGTGACTTGATTTGATGATTTCAATAGTCACCAACACCTCCACAATTTCCTTGGTCCCTTGGATGCCAAACCACCACTTTTACTGAGGTAAATTTAACCATTTTTAATCATTATGCATTTTAAAAATAATGTTATGTATTTATTTTGTTTTAATAATCTTGAACTTGATTTTCAGATGTTCAATAGAGTGGAGACTCCTCTTCATCTTTATGAGTCAGTGCAGATAGGCATTGATGTAGCCATGAAGCCTGCAAATTCTTTGACTGAGGTATGAGCCAATAACATGAAAATATCATAATTTTGTATTTCTTTTTTATCTCATGTAATTTGATGTACATAAATGATATTTATGTTTGGTCAATTTTGCTTCTTGATGCTTCTCACAGGAGGTCACAACTCTAGCCCATCCAACTACGGAAGAAGAGAGAGTCAAGATGATGGAGAGTGATCATCAGTTGGTGGTAAGTGATCAGTTACATATATGATGTTATATATTTCATACATTTTCTATACTAATGCGCATATTGTTTGTATTAAAGGGTGCAGCTGGATGAACTTTATTCGAAGAGGTCTACTCGACGGCAAGAGAGGATGTGTCACTGACTAGCTCTCCATCTTCACAGTCAAAGAAGGGCTGCCAATATTTCCTAAAATTCCATAGGAAACTAGTTTTTGGGAACTTTTTTGTATGCCTAGATGCCTTTTTATACATACTTTTGTATGTTAATCCAACGTATATTTTTGTATATTTTCCTATATGGCTTTATTTGGACACACCTATATGGATTTTTATATAAACTAGATGTTATGTTCATGACATTATGTATATATGACAGTTTATATTAAATATTTAATATGATAATCAATTATTGTTATAGGAATTTGGTTTTACAAGTGCCAATTGCATTTTCTTGAAAGTTTATGAATCGTTTTCAAATAATCCATTTTGTGCATATCTTGCAATCTTGAATTCTGTTAGACTGTGCATTTCTTTGAGACATCATTTTAAATAGTTCACTTGCCTTGTATATGCTTCCATACTTTCCATACATGTCTACAAGGGCAACTTTGCAAATACAATACATGTGAGAAAATTCCTATATCATTTATGCTTTAATGGTTGTCCACGCCATGTTCTCTAGATCCCATTATAACATAGGCAAGGAGGAAGTTGGTTAAGGTTGTGTAATTTGGTTAAGGTTGTGTAGTTTAAATAATCAAATTTTCTCCAAAAACATGAAAAATCACTTCTTCTACGTTGAAAAAACAAGAAAAGGTGGTGGATTCATATAAAAATGATTCTTAATTAGTCAACCAACATGAAAAGCATTTTTTTGTCTAATATAATCATGAAAAGCATGAATAACAGACATGTGGGGTCTGAAACACGGATCCCACATGCTTTTTTACTATTTTCCATGCTTCCAAGAATGCGATAGCACTATAACGTGATCACGTTATAACGCAAGCGCATTCTGGGAAGCATGATAACATAAAGGTAACCTTGTATCTACATAAGAGAGTCTCTCTCTCTCTTCATTTCTCTATCATATATATACAAAGGGATCGAGAGACATGGAGAGATAGAGAGGGACATGGAGATAGAGAGGATAGGTGGAGATAGAGATGGGGAAAGGGAGAGATGGGGATCGAGATAGAGAAAGGGGTCTATAGAGGGAGAAAGATAGAGATACATATATATAGAGAGGGGGGATATAGGGAGACAGATCTAGCAAGGGAGAGATACATAGGGAAATACAAAGAGAGAGGTAGAGAGGGGTATATTAAGAGATGGGGTTATGAGGATAGATAGCTCGATAGGGAAAGAGATCAAGAGATGTCTAGAGACATAGGGAAAGAGATTTCAAGAGGTAGAAGGATGGGGAGAGAGATAAAGAGGAGGAGAGAGAGGTAGTGAGGGATAGATTAAGAGATGGGGATCCATATGTCCAAAGAGATAAAGATAGGGATCCCTATTCTCCCCTCTACCTAAACCATAAACCTAAACCTCTAAACCATAAACCCTAAACCCTAAATAATGCCCCTAACCCCTAACCCTAAACCCTAAAATCTAGCAACCCTAAACTCCTAAGGTCCCTAAACCATAAAACCTAGAAGTAGGTATAGTTAGAGAGAGGAATAGAGGAGACAGAGATATCTCTCCCCAGCTCGGTCCCCTCTGTATCTCCCTATTTGCCTCTCTACCTAAACCATAAACCTAAACCTCTAAACCTTAACTCCTAACCCCTAAACCATAAACCCTAAACCCTAAATAATGTCCCTAAACCCTAACCCCTAACCCCTAGCCCTAAAAATGAGAAACCCTAAACCCCTAAGGTCCCTAAACTATAAAACCTGGAAGCAACCCTAAACCTCTATCTCCCTATCTCTCCCAATCTCTATTGGTCCCCTCGTTCTATCTCTCTCTAAACCCTAAACCCTAACCCCTAAACTCAAGCAACCCTAGACCCCTAACCCGTAAACCCTAAAACCTAACCCCTAGACCCTAAACCCTAAACTCGAGCATCCCTAAACCCCTAAAGCCTAAATAATTCCCCTAAAACCTAAACCATATTTACTTGAGAAACCCTAAAATCATGTAAACCTCAAATAGTGAGGGAGAGAGAGATAGAAAGGTAGAGTTAGAGAGAGGGGATCGAAAGAGATCTAGCAAGATAGAGAGATGCGTGGAGAGAGAGATAGAGAGGTAAGTATAGATAGAGAGAGGGATAGAGGAGACATAGATATCTCTCCCCTAAACCTCTAAACCATAAGCCCTAAACCATAAATAATGCCCCTAAACGCTAACCCCTAACCCCTAAACCCTAAAAATGAGAAACCCTAAACCCCTAAATGCCTAACCCATAAACCATAAAACCTGGAAGCAACCCTAAACCTCTATCTCCCTATCTCTACCAATCTCTATAACATGAAAACATTAAGCTTTCATTCCAACCAAATTCATTCCTAATCAATCCCAAATCATCCCTAAGCCATTCAATTTCATCTCTAATCATCCCTAAAACACTTCTAATAAGCCCTAAACCACTTCACACCATCTCAAATCACATCCAAATCAATTTAACTTCATCCCTAATCATTTTCCAATCAACCTGGATTTCATCTCAAATACCATCCCTAAACTATTCCTAAATCATTCTAATCATTCCCTAATCAGCACTAAACCACTTCAGACCATCCCTAAAACCATTCTAATCATTTCCAAATCATTCCTAATCTAGTCCTTTTCACCTCTCATCATCCCTAAACCAATCCATTTCATCCCAACTCCATCCCAAATCAATCTAAGCTCCATCTCAAACGATCCCAAAAATAATCAAAATCAAACAAATACCTCACCACGAGCCATTAGAAGATCATAGTGCCAATTTGTTAGTCATTTGCACCATTTTGTATATAGTATGTGCCAATATGTTAGTCATTTACACTATTCTATACATCATATATACCAACCATAAACCCTAAACCCGATCAACCCTAAACTTGATCAGCCCTAAACCCTTTATCTCCTTGTCTCTATCATCCCTCTACCTCTCAATCTCTCTACCTATGTCTTTGGCCATGTCCATCACCCTTTATCTCCCTATCTCTCCCTCTCTAAACTCCTAACCCCTAAACTCTAAACCTGATCAATCCTAAACCCCTATCTCCTTATCTCTATCATCTCTCTACCTCTCAATCTCTCTAGCTATGTCTATGGCCATGTCCCTCACCCTCTATCTCCATATCTCTCCCTCTCTAAACTCCTAACCCCTAAACCCTAAACCCAATCAACCCTAAATCTGATCAACCCTAAACCCTATCTCCTTGTCTCTATCATCCCTCTACCTCTTAATCTCTCTGCCTATGTCTCTAGCCATGTCCCTCACCCTCTATCTCCCTATGTCTCCCCTCGGTCTCCTCTATATCTCCCTATCAGTCCTCTCTCTCTAAACCCTAACCTAAACCTCTAAACCTTAACCCCTAACCCCTAAAACATAAACCTTAAGTTACCCTAAATAATGCCCCTAAACCCTAACCCCTAACCCCTAAACCCTAAAACTGAGCAACCCTAAACCCCAAACCTCTAAACCATAAACCCTAGAAGTAACTCTAAACCTCTATCTCCCTAGATCTCTCCCAATATCTATCGATCCCCTCACTCTCTCTCTCTCTCTAAACCCTAACCCCTAAACCCTAAACCTGAGCAACCCTAAATCCCTAACACCTAAACCCTAACCCCTAAACCCTAAACCTAAGCAACCATAAACCCCTAACCCAAAACCCTAAACCCTAAACTTGAGCAGCCCTAAACCCCTAAACCCTAAATGATTCCCCTAAACCTTAAACTTAAGCAACCCTAAACTCATAAACCTTATCCACCCTCTCTCTCTCTCTCCAAAACAAGAAAACTAGGACTCTCTATCTCTCTCTCTCCCTATCACCAGGTATCTCTCCCAAGTTTCTCTCCCCTCCATCTCCATCCTCTCTCCTTTTTCCTCCCTCTCGCTCTCCCTTGTCGACAAAGAACATGGAAATGTAAGAAAAATAGGACATGTAAAGATGGATGAGGATATAAATTGGGATTCAATGAAATGGAAACAAGATAATTTATGAAATTTCATTGGATGGGAAGACTGAGGAGGAGAGGTAGAGATGGGAGGGAAGTAGAGAGTGAGAGAGAGGATAGAAGGTAGAGACAGGATGGATGTAGAGAGTGGGAGAGGACTGTAGGAGGTAGACAGGGAAAGGAAGAAGAGAGAGAGAGAGGGTAGGAGGTAGACAGGGGAGGGAAACAGAGACTGAGAGAGAGGGTAGGAGGTAGGCAGGGTAGGGAAGTAGAAAGTGAGAGAGAGGGTAAGAGGTAGAGAGGGAGGGGGAGAAGAGAGTGAGAGAGAAGGTAGGAGGTAGAGAGGCAAGGAAAGCAAAGGCTCAGAAAGAGGGTAGGAGGTAGATAGGAGAGGGAAGTAGAGAGTGAGAGAGACAGTGGAAGGTAGGTAGGGGAGGGAAGAAGAGAGTGAGAGAGGTGGGAGGTAGAGAGGGGAGGGAAGCAGAGACTTAGAGAAAGGGTAGGACATAGAGAGGGCAGAGAAATAGAGAGAGAGATGATAGGAAGTGCAGCTGCCCTTGTAGACATGTATGTAAAGTGTGGAAGCATAGACAAGGCATGTCAATTGTAAGACGTAACACCTCAAAGAGATGTTCTATAATGGAATGCAATGATTGCATGATATGCAAAAAATGGATTTGTTGAAAAGGCTTTAGAAACTTTAAAGCAAATGCAATTGGCATGTGTATTTCCAGTTATGCTCATCATAACGTGAGCACATCATAGACAAGGCATGTTAATTGTAAGACGTAACACCTCAAAGAGATGTTCTATAATGGAATGCAATGATTGCAAGATATGCAAAAAATGGATTTGTTGAAAAAGCTTCAGAAACTTTCAAGCAAATGCAATTGGCATGTGTATTTCCAGTTATGCTCATCAAAATCTAGAGATAATCTGGAGCGTGCTCCCCATCAAGATGGCACTTTTTTCAATGAAAACTCAAAAAAATACCACCATAATCTTAATCTCTCTATTAGCTATCTAACCATATAGTTTTTTTCACATTTTGAATACGTTTAGTGTTTCATCTTGAATTTCTTTTGTTAGTGTGTCTATTTTTTGTCAAAAACCAGTGTCTAGTATTTTTGACTTTTTTTAACCATTCATCAAAAATTGAAATAAGTTATATTTTTAGAAACTAGACTCCATTCTACACGAATTCAAAAAAAAAAAAAATTGATTAGTTTTCAAACATTTTAGGGGGAAGCATGCCCAAATTTTTGTTTTTCAAAATGTGTCCACTTTAAAAATTACTAAAAAATCAATTATTCATTAAAAAATTATCAGAAAAATTAGGGATAAACTACATGGTGTTACCTAATTTATCACTAGAGCAATTATTGAAATACTTAAAAAAAGTTAACATGTTAGGGGGAGCACACCAGATGCTATGTTATGTTTTTGTCAGAAAAATAAGACCAATTTGTGTGCTCCCCCTTTCTGAACCCCTTAATCTCAACCATTTTTGGAAAAAAATAGTAGTTTAGAAACTAGATTCAGAGCACTACAACTCTTGTTTTCATTCCATCTTCAAATTTTGAGTGTAGCTATCTTCAATTTCTCATCCAACATCAATGTTTCCTGATTTCAGAAAAAAAAAAAGTGGCAACTTAAGACCCCATTTTGGTCCCTCATCTTTGTGCACTTACCCAAATTCATTTGCTTCTTTTAAAGCAATAGCCTTAGTCCACTTGGTAAAATAATTCGTGGCAGTCAAGATCCACTTGTGGCCTGCACTTGAAGGTAGGTTTATTGGTCCTATGAAATCAAGACCCCATTTTGCAAATGGATGTTCAACTTTAATAGGATGTAGAGGTAAGGCTGCAAGCCTTTGCTTACCTGCAAATAATGAACACTTCTCACATCTTCTCACCCAAGCAAAGGCATCTTTAAACAAGTCAGGCCAGTAATAACCAACCTGCATAATCTTTAAGGTAGTTGTCCTAGCTGTAAAGTAACCTCTATAAGGTCCATTGTGAAACTCCTCTAATAGTTTATCCACTTGATTAGGTTCAATACATCTTAGAAATACATTATTAAAATCTCTCCTATATAAAATACCATCAATGATAGCATAAGGAGTAGCTTGTAACCTGAAATACCTTCTTCCTACCCTATCCAAACCTTCGGGGCATTGACCAGTCTACAGATAGTGCATCATCTGCTGCACCCAGCTGTTTGTAGGAGCTGGTACAATAGCTGGTACACTATTATTCAGTACTATTTATGTGTTCTCTTCATGTTCTTGACTATGCTTTTCAATTTCAGCAAGCTACTCACACAAGCCCTTGCCCCTAATTAGCTTAGTTACCTTGATATCAACATCAAACTCCATAACCTTGGTTATCAAACCAGCTCTTTTATCATTTATATCTCTGTTAAGTAATAAACTCTTAACAGTAGAGTGAGCAACCATTAAGTGAATTCTGTTATTGGACAACATGTGTCTGAATTTCTTGAGGCTTCTAACAACAACAAAAACATGGTTCTCAACAAAAAAATACTTTACCTCATAGTCATACAGTACCTAGCTAAAAAATGCCACTGGCGGCTCTAAACCTTCATCATTTTGCTGACATAACATTGCTGAGATGGTGTCAGTTCCCCCAAAATCATATAAAATAAAATCCCTCTCATAATTAGGATTAAATAGGGTAGGGGCAGCAGTGAGAGCTTCTTTGATCTGCTCGAAGCTTCCTTTTCCTTCCTTAGTCCAGCTGAATGGCACATTCTTCCTTAGCATGGCAGTGAGAGGTAACAAAGTTGCAATGTTTGGAATAAATCTCCTCACGAAATTAATTATGCCAAGAAAGATCTACAAGACTTTCTTATGTGCAGGCAGCGGTAAATATAGAATAGTTGAAACTCTCTCAGGGTCAATAGAAATACCTTATTTTGAAACAATATGCCCAAGAAGTTTACCTTCATGAACTGAAAATATGCACTTCTTTGGGTTCAATGAAACTCTAAACTCTCTGCACCTCTAAAAAATTGGCTTCAAGTGGTCAAAGTAGTCATTAGAATCTTTTGAAAAAACTGTTATGTCATCTAAATACACCAACACTATTTTGTTCATAAGGCCATGGAAGGCCATATCCATTGCCCTCTGGAAGGTTGCCCCTGCATTGGACAAACCAAATGGCATCTTCTTGTATGCCATGGTACCCCACTTAGTTGTGAATGTGGTTTTATATTGGTCTTCCTCCTTGACCAGAATCTAGTTGTAACCTGAGTAACCATCTAATAGAGAATATCTATCAGAACCAGAAACAATTTGCAATATTTGTTCCATGGAAGGAAGAGGGTAGTGGTCTTTCAATGAGGCCTGATTTAGATCACAAAAATTGACTCAAAGTCAGATTTCTCCATTCTTCTTTCTAACTGGGACCAAGTTGGAAACCCAGGAGGTATGTTTTATTGGGAATATGATACTGCTCTCAATCAGTTTGTTTAACTCAACTTTCATTAAATGCTCAAGTTTTAGATTTAGGGGTCTTTGTTTCTACCTAATAGGGTTGGCATTAGGCTCTAATTCAATGGTGTGTTGGGTTAAACTAGGATCAAACCCCCTTAAGTATTTATACTCCCATGCAAAACATCATAAAATTCTTGACATAACTGAATAAAATACAAATGCTCTTTTTTAGTACATACCTTTTCAAGTTTCAACAGCTTATCCTTGAATATCTCCACTACCTCATAGTGCTCTTGTTTCACAGTTATGCTGCACTTGTCTTTTCTGAACTGATCATCTAAATTAAACACTGATTCTAGTGTCACCAGTCCCTTAGGCAACTTATTGGATTTCAATTGTACAATCTGATCTTCAAATTGTTGCTAGTATTTATGCTAATTATCAACTGCAAATTTAGCTTCTACACTCAATAAACTTAAGATTTGCTCATCACTGTCGAATACTTGCCAGGAAACACTATTGTCAAGTACAGAAGGTTTGACAACTACTTTGACATATGGCTATAATTCAATGTTATGAATCTGATCAGGAATCTCACATTGAGATCCTAAAGCTGCAAGCTTATCTGCATACTTATTTTGGTTTCTAGGAATCAAAAACAGATTAAATGCATCAAAAAATTCAATTGAATCCCACACTCTATGCTTATACTTTTTGAGCAGGTCATTCTTAGTAGCATTCAGATTCCTAACCTGATTAATGATCAATTCAGAATCACCATAAACTTAGACAGATTTGATACCTTTTTTTCGGGCCCATTCCAAGCCATGAATCAGGGCCTCATACTCATCTACATTGTTTGTGCAGCTGAAAGTGAACCTTAATGCTACATAGTACTTGTCTCCTTCAGGTGAAATCAACATATTCCCTCCACCAGCTCCTATTGTGTTCCTTGATCCGTCAAAGTACAGCTTCCAAAGCTGATCTTCTTGTTGTTCCAACTGACTTTGGTCCTTAATAAGATTAGTAATCACTGCATCAGGTTCCTATATCATATAAATGCCTAATCCTACCTCATCTGTGTGACGGAAAGGCTCACTTTTATGATCTTCAGCTACCCAATCATCTAAATTTATGTCTTCTATAGGTGCATTGGGATCTAGGCTCATGGGCTCATCTTGCTACCCATGGGTGATGTAGAGGTTAGCATTTATTGGGTTGGGAACATAAGGCTCAACATAATCATTTGCAAGTGGTTCAGATTGTATGGTTACTTTCATACCATGTACCTTGTTCTAAAAAACAAGTGGGACCAATCAATAGATAAAAACCCACCCAATTTGGTAGTAAACTCCCTAGAGAGACATATAGCAAAGTTAGGTCGTAGATCAATGATATAAATATCCTGATGGATGGAAAAATTAGGATAAGCATGCAGTGTAAGTGGTAGATTTTTTATTATTCCTGCAGTACTAAATGCAGACCCGTCTAGCTAGACTACTCCTTTTGCAAGGCTCATAAATCAATCCTAATGAATCAACTAGACTCTTGTGCATGATAGAACTGCTTGCTCTGGAATCTATCATACAATTATGAACAAGCTTGTCACCAATAATTAGACTTAGGTAAAAAGGAGGGGGTTTTACCTCGTTTGTTGGCTATCCACTCTTGATTTTTGAACTATTAGCAAGTACAACTTTGGCCTTTCCTTGATTAGAACACTCAGAAATAGAAAATTCAGCCAATGCCTCTTGTAGCAGATTCTTTTGGCCAGGAATGCGCAATGCATCCATAATCGACATACTCACTGTAGATTTCTTAAGATGATCTACTATGTTGAAAGAAATAGGATTTACCTTTTGCTGGACCCTTTCACAGCAACAACATTGTTCTACCTTTGTGAAGGCTGTAATTGTACTTTGGACTGATCTTTTCCCGATGCAGTTTGATCCCTTTGCAAAATTTGCACTTTTTGTTGTGATTGTGGGGTAGCTTGTGACGGAAAAGTTTGAAATTTATCTCTCGCAGGCTGTTGTTGTACCACTACAGCTTGCTGATTAAGATCTGTAGCCTTCTGTTTTGACCTTGTGTTGGTTGAAACAGGTGTATTTTGTTGATTTTGGCTTTGGGGGTAATTTATACCACAGAAATCACTATCTTCCCAGTTCATTAAGGCCACATCAACATTATTTTGTTGAGTTGAAACTTCACCAGAGACACCTTCCAAACTTGCATAACTATTCTGCACCATAAGTGCCTGATTTCTTACACCATTTGTGCACGCAACTTGATTATGGGGTTGGTGACATGGATAACACTAGTCACTATCTTGAGCCAAGTTGTTCTGAGTGGGCACAAGCTACTGCGAGGTGCTGGCAGCATTTGGATTGTAAGATTGGAAGGATCAAGCATTGTAATTTCTTCTTTAACCCTAAGGATCAGCTTGGAAAGGTTGCCTATACTATTGATTGGGCTGATACGGGGCTTGGTAAGGCTTAGGTTCTTGGCCAATTGACTTTTTAATATTAACAAATTCATCGCCAAAGATCTTGCCCATGGACTGAATCATGCCTTTCAACTCTTGGATTTCTTGGAGGTGAGCTGGGGTATGGTTTTCTTGGACTGCAGGTTGATGGGTTATTGTTGGAATAAGTGGGACAACAACCAAACGAGGCACTGCTATTGGCACAGATGGTTGGATTTTTGGGAAAATGGATAAGGGAGGCCTTGGGGCTATCTTCCCTACTTGAATAAGGCAGTTTTCTGCTCTAACATCAATCTCAAAAGAATCAAGAAGGGTGGTTCCTCCCATAGACTAGATCATTACAAAAATTTCATTGTTCAAAGATTTAAGATAAAACAAAAATGCATGCCTTGGCAAGGGTTTTACCATTGTGGGACTCCTATCCTAGGTTCTCTGAAATCAGTAATTAAAATCTACCATGTGTTCATGGGGTGCCTTTTTGATGGTGCTCAACTACTCCAGCAATGAGAGATGATCAGATTTGTCTTCAAAGTGTTTGTGTAATCCATCTCCTAGTAGATCCCACGACGTTATTGAATTTTTAGCAAGCCCTTTGAACCATTGTAAGGCTTTACCTTTCAATGATGCAGCCAAGAGTCTGATTGCCACATTTTCTTGGGTGACATTGTGCATAGAACAAAGAGTTGCCACATCCTGAATGTGCTCAGCAGCTATAGTATGGTCTTCTTCGATGAAATATGGCAGGACTGCAACTAGAATATTATCACGCTGAGCAAGTTGCAGTGGACTGCATCCATTGAAGGGGCAAATGCATACTACCTAGCCATTATGGGTATTTGAACTATCAGCACCGGACTTCTACTTCTTTGTGTTGAAGTTGAAGGTGTTGATTTTGATCTCCTCACTGAATTAGTTGTTCTGCTTACTGATCTACCTCTAATTCTTGGTGGAGATAGTTGTAAATATTCAAATGAATCAAAACTAGATCTAGTTTTCATAAGCTGGTAACACTAATCTGCATGCAAGACCAGAGAAAATGAGTCACCAGGTATATTGTAAAAGCCTCCAAAGGCTAGAATGCTACTGCATATACCAGAACAACAGCTATAAGGGTGTAAAACTTCTCTGAAATCACTTTTAGAGTCCCACTGGGCGTGCCAAAAACTATTATCAATCAGATATGCACCCTATGCTAACCTTACAGAAAACTTAGCTATCTGTTGACACATGGAAACATTGTCAAGATGTGGGTTTCCTATAGCGAGAGTGAATCTCCAGAGTGAGCTGGTTCTCCTTAAGATTTTTTCTAATCTAATGACTTGTCTAAGAAAAGGGATGAGAGACGAATACTGAAATAAATAACTGAAATGAATCTCTAAGGTGATGCACCAACACTAAACTCCTATCAGATCTTACTCACAATCAGACTACAGAACTTTAATCTTCACAACACTTGATTCTACCTGATTCATAAATATTTTGCATGAAGGTTTAATCAAAACATGACATGCAACTTGAACCAAGCAAAATATTTACATATCTATCACAAAATCAAGACAAAATAGAGGATAAATACTTATCACAGTGCAATATCAAATCAATCTTGCAAAAATAGAGGCAAAAGTGAAGGAAAATTGTGGCTCTATAAGTGAAGTAGTAATGAGTACATAGACTGGAATACAACACTCTCAGTGTGAGAGGAAGACTCTAATATCCTAAACTCTAATCTCTACTTTATTCTGCCAAACTGCAACTGGAACTGGTGAAAAAGAAGTATATCTCTACCATATATCTTGTGAAAAATCTCCCCAAAAGAAAGCAGGAAAAAAGCTCCTAATAATAGACATCCAAGTCCATTTTCGAGCTCCTTAGAAAAGCCTAAAAAAAGTTCTCAAAATGTCTCCAAACTATGAAAGAAAAGAGACAAAAGATTCTCTCATGTGGGCCCACCAAAAATCTGCTTTATCTGCCCATATAACCTCAGTTTTTGTCCATATCTAACTCAAAATAAAACAAATCAAGGAAGGAATATTTGATTTTCTTTACTAGTTTTAATTGCCTAAAAATAGTTTTGATTTTAAAGCAATTTATAAATTATTGCTTTAAAATAAACTTTACAATGCTTCCAATTTTATCATATTCCCCTATTCGATTTGATCTTTCCAAAAAATAAATACACATGGCTTATGATTTTGCCAAATATTTATAATGCATATCTATTGATTTTTCTATAAAAAATCATAAAAATATGAAGGGCATTACATATTATTTGCAAAAATAAAAGCCTGGTGGGCATATCTCCATATGACCTATCTCTGCATCACATAAGCATATGGACTTGTCTCATATTCCAAATGAAAGGTTTGTAGACTACATTAAGGGCATAAGCTCCATCTCCAAGGGGTCTAAGGCACATATCATAATCTCAACGTGACCAAGCATGTTTTGAGGCATCAAATGTTTTGAGGGAACCATTGAGGCTCGATCTCACCCTAAGTCATGGAACTTAGGCATTGTGCAACATAAACTTAACACCACCAAGGTATTAGTTTGTGCCTCAAAAAAAAAAATGAATGTGACAAAATTCTTAGTTTTGAACTAGGGCAAAGGTAAATCCTAAGACAAAACAAGTTTTGCCCTATTCTTTTAGGCTCATTTGCAAAACACATTTTTGGTGAAAATGGGGCTCTCTGCAACTGCCTTCAAACCCTAGGGTTTGACCTTGAGAATCTTCATCCTCCTAGTATCTCTGGTCATGGCCTCCATGGATTTTTTGCAAAAAAAGAAGGTAACATGTTTGATACACATATAACTTCCATTATTTGATTTTCCTTTGATTTGTGAGATAGAATAACTTTAACAGCCATGACTTCTGCATATCTAATGATTTTATTTGTGTCCATTGCTTCACTGTCATTCTTTGACTGAGTTCGTGGCCACCATGGCTAACTGTATTGAGTTATTTGAGAGGAAGATGAAGTCAAAACCCAATAAGATTATGCATTTTCTCCAAACAAGGTAACATTTTCTATCTGTCACTGTATGTTTCACTATTTCCATGGCATTCTGTAGCTTTTAGTGGGTTAAAATTCACAGCCATGTTCTCCATTCTCTTGTAGCTGTGCTTACTCAATGAAAATGAAATGGGTTTCTTGAACTTTTGAGGAAAAATGCATATTTGACCACGTCTCAGCATGATAACAATCTCTAGTGCAATCTTTGTATCTTCTCATGATTCGAGTTTTTAGTATGAATGAAACCCCATGTAATAACTTTTTGTGCAAAATACATTTTTTTTCCTGTATGTGATGCTTTTATGAGGCCGCGGTTGTAGCTTATTTCTGAGCACTTTGTTTCAGTTGAAACCCTAATGGGTTATCTTGTCATGAAAAGAAAGATACACTCCATCTTTTACCATGGTTGTAACTGTGTCTTCATGCATTTGTGTTCAAATATATGCCAAGACTCGTCTCTGTATATAAAATTTCTAATTTGAAACCAAGGTTTGTGAATAATGGTTTAAAACCCTAAGACGGTTACTCCTTCACTGGCCACGGCTATACACCTGTATATGATATTTATTCAAAAAATGGTTGTGGATTAGAACTCCATTTGTTTCATGTATTGAGTTTGTTGTTTTATGAACACAAATGGGTTCGACCTATAAGGAGGAAACTCCATATCTGGTAGTGTATAAAATTTTGTATGGCTCTTGAAACAATGAGTTCATTACAGGTCGCGAGCTACTTGAGATATATGAGCATTACTTCTTTCTTCTACCTATAGCTATGAGTTCAAAGCTTTCATTTCATTCTGTATCATGTATCATTTCAAATGCACATACTTAAAAGGTTTCATAACCGTTCTTGATCATATACTTGGCATTGATTCAGTCCATTGTTTGTATGCATACACCACATATCATTTTAAACTCCACTATGATATGGCATCTTTTCACTAGTTGTTATATAGTTATGAAAACCTTCATTGATGAAACCTATTGATCATTTGATCACTGAGATGATCCTACAACATATACATACCCTATTGAATGATCACACTTGGCATTGTCTAAACAATTTCATTGATTACATTATTTTGTATCAGCATCACATTTCTTCATCATATAGATTTTCAAGGTGATTACTGTTTCTTTATCCTCTGCTGAATGCACTATATCCTGTCTTCTTCATGATAAAAGTGCCTTGAATATTCTCTAATGTAGCAAAGATATACCTTGATGTCATTACAAGATGATATGAATAAAAACTTGACAAAGAATCTCATTGTGAATGCCTTTAAACATTGCTTCTTGAGACAACACTCCTGTAGATGAATATGCAATATTTGTTGTTCCAACTTTGTAGCTTAAATGGGCTAAAAAGACACATACTTCTTTCAAATTTATGGCTCATAACTAAAATTTGCTTGATCATTGCCTGGATGTCCTTATTGGAATTCCTTATGTTCTGTAGATGGTCATGGACACTTGAACATTCCTGACACTGTATCTCATCGTGATGTCATAAAGGCATAAACATGTCGTAGCTTTTATATCTTCCTTCCTGGCTATCTCAAAATCAGGCTATATGTAATCCATGACACAATAACATATTTACACTTTGGCAAAGGCACCATTCTGATCTATAATCTGGTATATACTTTCTTAACTCATGATGGATATAGGATATAACTCTTTATTTCATATTGGAGTTAATGAAATATCTTTGCTTAACTGAATAGTATATATACACAAGAGACATGAATACCTACCTTTCTGTAATCAACTTGCAATTCAATGACACATGGCAAATGTTTGATGAGCTACCTTCATGTGGTTGTAGCAGAGTATTGATATGGCCGCCTTCATGTTGTTGGTTGTCCTTATCAAATGAAAATGGTTGATACACATTTGATTACACAATTGAAAGCTTCTTATATTGGCATTGTATTCCATCTATCCCTTCTATAGGAAGACACTTTTCCTTTATTGTAGCATGGCCAAATGGGATACATGATGACTGTATCAGTTGACTATTCTTTTGCTAAATGACAAAGATGTTCATTTGCTACTACATAGAAGCTAATATACTTTGACACTGTCCATTTGACCTACAATATATGATGCTATCTGCATTCTATTTCATCACTGTGGATGTCTTAGCTGTTTATTTTTTGTGCTATGATGTGGATAAAGCAATCATAAATCTCTGAAAGATGTTATCCATTTGCCACCATTTGACATACAATGTTGGAAATGTACTTGATGTTCTTAATGCTTTTGTTGCATACAAATACCATAGATGAAAAATACTTGTGAATTCCACTTGCTCAATGGTAGTTGAAGCAATGATGACAGTTGTTTTTATGCATTAAATACTGTCCTCGAATAAGTTTAGTGTACTCTTATGATTCCATTTCATTCTTTGAACTACAGTCATGAGTGTATCATATACTTGACACCAATGCATCTGATTGCTTTCTACTCCTTCAGTTTGTCATTCAATTAAATAATATGAGTAATGATCTCTCTTTTCCATTCCATCCCCTTTGAGATTAAGGGGAGCAGCATGCTAGGCTCAACCCTTGTGGGAGCCCACTTGACACCACATGTTGATATGTCTTCAATCAGCTACTTGACTTGTCCTATACCTGCACATGAAACAAACAGATTATATAAAAACAATAAAGTTCAATAATTGTTTCCTTTTCAGTTCCTCTTGCATGTGAATGATGTTCATTTTATCAGTGCATTATAGGCAATGTGTTATGCCTCTTCTAATAAGACATAGAGATATCATAACCAGAGCTCTAACAGGACCTTCCCCAAATGTTGGCAGGTTCTTATTGAATATCAAGAGCAGGAACAGGATGGCAATCTCAGAGATTGAAGACTGCACAAGGCAATGATGGCTATGACTTTCTCTCCCTTATCTTTAGATGAATAGCATTTTTCCTATATTTGCATTTGTTCAGCTATTCCCACAGCTTGTTTGGGACATTTGATCTATCATTATTTCTTTCAATGCAATGTTTATCCTTTTATGTATCTCATTTGTAAAAGAATAATCATTGTAGTGAATGAAATACTTATCTCTCTTATGAATGTTCTTGACTGCAATGAATGATCTGAAAAGCTTTTCTTTTCTTGAACAATTGAACTGCAATATCACTGAAACACAATCAACTATGCAAAAAACTTATAACAAAAGAATGTTAACCTTCACTCTAAAATTGAATTTGTTGCACCAACTCTACCAATTTGAGTTCTAAGTGAAAAATGGTAACAGTAATCTTTTTTGACATTTTACACAACGAATAGTGTCGCCCTACCTTCGAAATAACTTGACACCGGTCGTGGCAAGTGGAGGCCTTCAAGGCCATTCGAAGAGGCGTGTGAGGACATTGTGAACACATGGAAGTGGGGTGACGGTGGAGGCACAGATGTAGGCACCAGAGACCACACGTCAAAATGCAACACTGAGCCCTTTGCGCTAGCTCGACTATGGGCGTTCAACAAGGGCAAATGTTCGCCATGAGAGCGAGATGAAGGTGCATAGAAGGTGCATGTGTGGGGCTTCTCTGGTGGACCTCATGCTCCTCTCTGTTGGCCCAAGTATGGGCATTTGGCACTGACGACACAACCCATTCTTTGGCCTTTTCTGAGCCCTTGAATGTAGCTTGCAATCTTAGCTAAAGCCATGGCCTTTATAGCCCTTCTATGGGCTTTTTGAACTCGTCAACGTAGGCCCTTGTAAGGGCTTTCAAACTCGTCAACACAGCAAACAAAGAATATAGTTAATAACCAGAAAACCAACGAAACTAAAACCTCACAAAATGAATCTTGAAATCAATGTTGGCGAGTTGCACAACAAGAAATCATGGCTCGAAAACTAATCCAAGAAGATCTAATACCATGTAGAAAACACCAATATCATGGAAAAGATAAACAAGCACACGAATTGTAATGGAATTGACCAGTTTTTATTACCAAATGAGGTGAGTATAAATAGAGAAGTGTTACTCGAATATCCATGAAAAGATGATAGGACTCCTCTACATGGAGTTGTGGCGAGTAACCTCCCCCAAACATAGTGTGAGGTGTCTATGCAAGTCAACACCTCTCAAAACGTCTCAACTACTTTGACAAGTTCAAAGAAACATGTGCAAATACGCCTAAGTATGATTATACAAAAGTGTACACCTAGAGATAAAAGTTATACACTAACATATTACACGGTCATAAATTATAATGGATTGTGAAAATTTGTCTTTTTAAAATTGAGTATTAATTTTAATTTTAAAAGTAAAGAAATTTTTGTGGTTATAGATTGTTATTTGGTTATTTTCAGTTTAGTTATTTTTAGGTTCTTAAAAATTAATAATCGTAGTGCTTCTGGGAAAAAACTGTGTATGCTTTTTTGACTCAACGTTTCGGATCATACTCCATGATCCATCATCGGGAGGAAAGTGAGAGAATACACAGTTTTTTCCCAGAAGCACTACGATTATCATGGAGTATGATCCGAAACGTTGAGTCAAAAAAGCATACACATTTTTTTCCCAGAAGCACTACGATTATCATTATGGACTGTGGAAGTATCATGTCTACAATTCTTAAAAATTGTCAAATTTTCTTTGATTTCAAAACAAAATTGCTTTTAGTAACAAATTTTAATTCTCCTATATAGACACATATCATCATATTGTATGTAAAAAGTTGGGTCCCAATCTCTTCAATTTACAAGAGACTATTTTTTATTTTCTATACTCATCTTATTTTTAAAATTTATATATTAATAAAAATTTTAAATATTAATTCACCATTAAAAAAAATTATATACTAATAAAAAAATTTAATCGGTCAATTAAAAAAAATGGTACCCATGATTTCTATGAAAATCTGAAGATATAAATTTTTTTAAGTATAACAAAGCATACCCTACTAGACATCAGAGTTCCAGTCTATGATATTATATGTTGACTGTTTTAGGATTTAACTGTGTGAAAGTTTTTTCTTCAACGTTTCGGATCACACTCCTTGATCCATAATCAGGAAGAAGAGAGTCAAAGAAGAGAATTAGAAATGATAAATTTGCAAACCTCAACAGAATAAATAAAAAGAGGGAGGGGAGAAGTGACTCACAAACCAAGAAACCCCAAAAATATATATATAAATGTACATACATAAACATAAACCCATTAACAAAGCATACCCTTCTCAAAGGAAGACTAGAAAAACATTAACAGAGCTCTTTTATGTACCTGACTTTTAAGGACTTCACCAATGAAGTGGCTACATTTTTGTGTAGCAATTTGCCAGAATAAGGTTTAAATCCTTCAAATTATAATATTGTTAGTCATAAGCTATGGCGAATTGCGAAAATCTGTTACTCAGAAACAGGTATTGGCTTTGTGGCTTGGTAAGAAGGCAGTTGTTGTGTCTGAAGAATATGAATAGTCGAAGCCTGTGAAATGTGGTCATTGATACCTTGACAGCGAAGTGTTTTTTATCATTGTGTATCTGTTTGGAAGATGCAGCGCTTGCCTCTCTGTGGTGATACATGGAAATACTGAAAGTTGTTCGAAAAAGAAATAAAATCCCAAAGCATGATTCACATCAACTTGCGCATGATAGGGATAAATTGATTTAAAATATGTTTCATGGGTTTGGAAGGGCTCATAATAATTTTACATGGTGAACACATAGTTCAAAGTAATTTTAAAGATCAAAACAGAGGAAGCCACTAAATGGCGTGTCCACTGCTTACAAATACATAATGTAACCCTGTCGTCAATCATATTATTCAAGCCCGCAACCCATCATCATTTTATCATTATTATATGAGTAAAAATGGTTACAGAAAAGACTACATCGAACAATTAAAAGTATTTCAGTAGAAGAAATCTTGGAGCAAATTACATGCTTGAGGAGGATTCACTGCTGGAAATCGTTGATAGCGAAATTTCTGCAGGGAAGGGAAGAGGAGGAATGCTGACCTCATTATTTTCTTCCAACATCTTAATCACTTTGCTCATAGCAGGTCGGTGAGAGGGATTGTACTGAATACACCACAGCCCCACTAGACTCAACAGTTTAGCTATGCTTTCGTCTTCCTCATCCCTTATATTTCCTTCTCTTCCTTCTCTAAGCCTTCCAAATTCACCATTTTCAACTTGCTTGAAGGCCCACTCTGGATAGTATAGTTTGCTTGCTCTACTTGCTTGCATGTCAAAGTTCTTTCTTCCCCCAACCATCTCCATCACTAACATACCATAACTATAAACATCTGATCTATCAGTGACTGGTCCCAAATTTCTGGACCAGACCTCTGGGGCGGCATAACCAGGAGTTCCCATGGCTCTAGTAAGGGAAATATGGCTTCCTTCTCTATCTGCTAATTTGGCCAGACCAAAATCTGCAACCTTGGGACAGAAATTGGCATCCAAGAGAACATTATGAGGCTTTATGTCAAAGTGTAAAATTCGGCTTGTGCATTCTTCATGTAGATATGAAATTCCTCTTGCTGTACCCATTGCAATGGCATGCAGTTGCTTCCAGTCCAGTGTATTTTTGTCATCCCCACGGATATATTTATCTAGTGAACCATTAACCATGTATTCATAGACCAGAGCTCTATTTGAGCCCTGCAAACAATAACCCAATAGTCGAACAAGATGAATGTGGTGGATCCTCCCAAGAGTAGCCACTTCATTCATGAATTGCTTTTGGCTGTGTTTCGACTTGTCTAGGATCTTAACGGCTACCGGGCGTCCACAATGCAGCTTACCTTTAAAAACTGTACCAAACCCTCCTTGGCCAACTTTTTCTGCAAAGTTGTTGGTGTATCGTTTAATCTGAGTATAAGAATATCTCAAAGGCTTTCCTTCACGTAAAAAGATCTCTAGAGAAGCTGGTCTAGAGTCCAGGGGATCCATATAGGCTCTAATGTTTTGCTCCTCCTCTCTTAACTTCTCCCTCCTCTTCTTAATCCACCAGTAAACAATGAATATGAGCACCGTTGCAATGGCAGGGATACCAAAGCCAAGTCCACATATCACTGGAGTGAAGTACACAAAATAGAAACTAAGTAAACAATAATTGTGCACACAACATCAATAATTACCAGAGTTGATTGGTTTACCTGCTATAGTTTTTGTAGGTATCCTTGGTTTCTTCTTGATCTTGATAGGGTTACCTTCACATATAAGAAGAAAGATTTAGTAAAATGAAGCATGTTAAATATCATCAGTTTAATAGTTAAATAGTTAATAGTAAATTTATATCTCGCCTACACCAAAGAGTTGTAAATATGGCCAAAATTAACCTATGATTGTTAAAGTGAACAATATTTGAAAATAGGCAAAAGAGTTGTAAATATGGCCAAAATTAACCTATGATTGTTAAAGTGAACAATATTTGAAAATAGGCAAAAAGAAATATTTTGGAAAAGCTTTGAAATTTTGAGTTGAAGATTTTCAGTTTTTACCATAGAGATATATATGTGTAATATCATCTATCCTATATCAGTTGTAGTTGTCAATATTGAGTTCATATTCATTACCCATTATTAATTAGTGGCAGTTCACAAAAACGTATCTGTAATGAGTTTTTGAATTATTCATTTCACACTCCAGGTATTGTTAACGGTGCTGCGACTTCCAGAGTAGTTCATCCATCAGAGTTATTTGAAAATCCATGTAAGTACTTGAAGGTTGCAAAATTAACCCCCAACAACTATTGGATCCTCTCTAACTCCAAAACACTTAATTTAAATAAAAAATTATACAATTAAGCTCTCTTAAAGTGCTACTCCATTTCAAAAACCTTCAGAGTACTGTGCATATAAACCAGGCTCCCTAAACCTCTCTAACTCTGATATAACTGTAAAAGCACTAAAAAATGACGTTTATGAGTAATATCAAATCTAGATTTCTATGATCTGAGCTACTTACCATCAGAGCCGTTGTATTTGTGAACGTCGCGGCCCCGCGGGGACAAATGCAAATCTAGACATGCGAGCCCCAGGGTTCTGTCTGTGTTCTTGGCTTCTGTCTGCAGTCCGAGGGTTTTATCGCTTCCGCAATCTGCAAGTGGAAGGTGGGTGGGGACAGACTTGAGGAAGTGGAAAGTGGGGCCCGCTGGAGCAGACAAAGGAGTTTGGAACGAGGGTTTCAAGAAAGAGAGAGGCTTTAACAGCAGACACAGGGGCCTAAGCCATATGAAGGGCTAAACAAGCAAAAATAGTAAGGACTCTAGGCAAGTGTGTAATATTCTATTTGTATTTCATTTGATTTCACTTCTTTCTGCACAAGTTATTATTGTAAGTATAAATTTCATTTAATTTTTTTTTTTCAAACCATTAATCTCATTGTTAAATCTTCTATCTAAACTTTTGAAAGTTATAAAATATAAGAAGTATTTAGAATTAAATTGGGTTTTCTTCAATGGAAGAGGTTATTCTTATGGAAGAATACAAATTAGATATGAAACAATTGATACAATTGGACCTAAGTGAACAATAGGTCCAACTCCTTGAACTTGTAGACTTGTTAGAAATGTCCAATTTTAGATAATATAACCAAAAAAAAAATTGATCCTTGTATGTTTGTTTGTGAACCTTGTCATAGAACGAAATACAAAAATGTATGAGAATAGCAGAGCACAAACACATGTATGCATATGGTAGGGCTTCTACATAATAGTGTATTAACATCACAAACTGGTGTAGCGGTTCCAAAAGTGGTGGCAAAAATGATATACGTCAATCCAAAATAGTATTGAGGGATATTAAGATGTCAAGAAGCTCAGGCAAGGGCATTGGAAATGAAGAAGCATAAACAAAATCTAATAGCAAAGGAGATAAAACAAGATCGTAATAGAAAACAATCAACGATTGTACCAAAATTGAGCAATTTTAAAAGGCCATGGCGAGAATCAAGAAAGTGCATCACTCTAAGGATAGAGCTTGTTAAGAGGGGATCCAAGGTAGTGGGGAGATTTACAACCCCACAATGATGCCAGTCATCTAGTCGCCAAAGCTTTATATGCAAGAGCTAATAAATTTAAAAGAGAGAATAGAAAAGATGGAAGTAAGAGAGAAAATAAGAGACACCAAAATGGAATAAATGATAAATGTCAAACAAAGGCTAAAGAAGATAAGAACATGCTCAAGGCCCAAGTGGAAAACTTTAAAAACTCACAAATGTTGGGCAATTTGAGTGGCATACTTTCAAGCAAACCATCCACTCTCCAGTAAATGTCAAGGTAGAGGATGAGAAGTCAAGTGTAAGACAATTGAAATAAGTACAAGAAGCACTCCACAACATGGAAGAGTGAGAAGAACCAATGAGAAAGCAAAAAGAGTTGATAGTGTTGATAACTGAGAGGGGGGGGGGGGGGGGGTGAATCAGTTATCCTAATTATTTCTTCTTTTGAACTTTCTTATTAATCAAAGCAGCATTGAATCAAACAAGCAAACATTACCATGAAATGAGAAACACATGACACAGTATTTTTGACGTGGAAACCTAGTTAAGGGAGAAAACCACGGGGTGATTAACCCAAAGATTATTCTCTGTTAGAAGAATAAGGAATTACAAAATGGCACTTGCCAATTAGGGCTCACTGCCTGAGCACACTGCTCATAAAGAGGCACACTGCCTACAAGGAGACACACTGTCTACAAAAGAATGTTATACAATACTTGAACTGATTGGAAGCATCTACATATGTTGGAGTTCAGTTCTGGTTAGGCTCAGTATACTGATCTTTTGCACTTCATCTTTCCTCTACTCTTTATTCTGCTTTCCTTTCACATACCGGATCTTTCTTACTACTTCTGCACTGCTCTACACTTATTCGCATACACCATACCACTACTACGCTCCTCACAACAAAATCCATCCTCTATTTATATCCGCACTAGTGATTTCATTATCTTTCTAGTCGGCATCCGGAATAGTCTATTTTCTCACAAACTCTATTCTGTAGGCTGAATCCTTGCATATCAAATAATGTGGATCAAGCATATACTTGTAGATATCATTAATCATGTCAGCCAAACATGATTCATGCCTTCACAACCTTTACCATCAACAGTAACACATCCAGAAAATAGTCTGATACTCTGTCAGTCAGTTCTTCCTCTATTCTCACTGTCTCTCAGGAATCCGGTACTCAACTATTCATATCTTTTTCCTTGTCCATCACTGGAGGCTAAATCCTTGGAATATACTACTCAAGGTAGTCCTCTTGACTTCCCCAAATCCGCACTGCATCAAGACACTTCCTCTGAGAGATCCGGACCAATCTGTCGGACCTTGCCACAAGCTCTATTCTTGTTCACCGGACCACAACAATCTTCATTCTGACTTCTAGTAGAGACACACCATGACTTGCGGATATGTGGGATGACCTTTGTTGCCATCAATGACAACAACCATGAATCCATATAGTGTCTCTTGCCAACAATCTCCCCCTTTGGCATTGATGGCAACACTTAGTGAAAAATGACTAAATGTTTACACTATGCTCCCCCTTGGCTGATGCTCTATCTTTATATACAATTTCTAGAACTCCCCCTTAGTTAGATTCCTCATTTTTCACTGCTCCTCACTCCCCCTTTGACATCAATGGCAAAGGGTAGGGTCTGCACACCAAAATTTTCAAAAATTTACTATACTTAGCCGCATATTACATACTCACATAAACTGAAGAATGTCTGCAAAGGATGTCTTCAATTGGACCAGTTCTGTAGCCCAACTTTGCTTCATTCTATCCAAAATTGAAATGTGACCACTCAACAAAAATGCAAAAGCTTCTGCCCTCTTGAGATCTGTCGGATCATTTGTTTGGGCGGTAGTCTAAGCATCACTGATGGCCTCATGCATAGTTTCTAACTTAGGGATTATAATCCTTCTAAGTTCTCCCATCTGGTTAGTTATATTCTTCCTTTCCTTCTCAAAGTTCTTTATTGCATTTGTGATTGCAATAGTTTGACATTCTTGATTTACTATGGAGGAAGAGAGAGGATCAAAGCTTTGAGACAAATTTTGTAGTTTGTCCTGTTCCTCTTTTATTTTCTTATCAATTTCTACTGTTGTCTTTGACTAGGAGATACAAAATTTGTAAATGTCACTGCCATCCTTAAGAGCATTTTCTAAGCTCTTTATTCCAATACTCATATTGCTCCTATCATTAGAGATTAATCCTAGTACTTCTGAAAATCTTTTATCCAAAAATTCCTTCCGGACCTTTTCTTCAGCTGATTTTTCTAGAGAATCAAAGTGTGTGTCAACACTGCTGACTAAGGTTTTGAGATTATCGGAAGAGGAGGTTGTCGGATCTATTTGGACTGATGGCATAATCTTTTCAAGCACTCCGGAAGTAGCCTCTATTAACTCACAGTCTTCCATATGAGACTTTAGGAGTTTTTCATTTGCCTTAGCATTTGCAAATGAAGTTATCTTCATTGTTTGTACCGGAGAGAGGGAGTCAAAGTTGAATGGACCTTTTAGAAGCTCCGGTTCATCAATCTCTATTGTTTCTTGGCTCAGAAATTTTTGAACAGTTTGTGCAGTGTCTCTTGCCGGAGACAGATGTTTCTTCTCTTCTGCAGTTTTGTACTTTGGAGTCTTTTCTCCTTCCACATTCTTACCACTTTTAGTTATGGTTTTCTCTGTTGGAATCTTCTCTTTCTCTGCATCCTTGGTGCTGTCAACCTCTTTTTCTTTTACTGCTGCTTCTTTCTCCTGTAATTTCTCTTCTTCTTGGGATCCGGAGACTATAGGGGAAGCCAGAGGAGAGATGTTAGTCTATTCAAGGGCCACTTCTTCCGGAGCAGATGATTCCAAGTCCACAGCTGTTTCTGCACCTAAGTCCTCTACAACAGGAAGATTAAACCTTTTGAAGGCCTTCCGGAGGATCTCTTCTGTCTCTATGGCCACCTTGTCAGTCTCACCAAGCATGAGTTGATTCATTCTTGCTTTACTCCTGAACTCATCTTTGCAGTCTTTGAATATTATGTTCATTGTCTTGGGATCAATTTGAGGATATAGCTGAATAGCTATCTGCTCCCGGATCTCAAGATCTTTTGCCTGAGCATTATTCTTTCTTATTTCTAATTCCTTTTCTAGGCTTTTAGGAATTAGAGATATGATCTCAATGAAAGCCTTATTGTATATGTTCAGATACTTGATTATGGCTTCCTGCAGAATCTTTTGGTCAGCCTCACTGTAGTCATCATAGAATTCAGTCATTGGTTGAAGGTTTCCATCCACCGTGACTGACTTGATTACACTCTCTAGAGATAGGGTGGGCTTTTCAACAAATACCTCTGCCATTTCTTCCTTGTCTTGGCCTGTGGAGGGTTTACTGGATCCTTTCTTCTTCTGTTTCTTTATTTCTTTTACCCCCTCATCTGATTCCATTTCTTCTTCATCTTTCTGACTTGTGTAAGCCCTTGTGGCTTTTATTTTAGATCTTTTCTCTCCTTTACCGGATGTCTGACCTTTCAGTTTTGACATTTTTGAGCCTTTGGTTGTGACAGGTGTAGATCCCTTTGATGATCTGGTCCGGGTTGAGGTTTCCACCGGAGTACTTTTCTTGCTTTTCTTTTCTGCCTCTTTCTTCTCTTCCTCAGCCTTTCGCCTCTTTTCCCGGTTGACATCAAGTGCCTCCTTTGGGATGCCTAGGCCTTGAGCAATATGCTCTACTTCTTTTCTCACCTTCCTCTTGATCTCCGATTCTCTGAGTTCAACATGGATTTTTATACTTAGGTCCTCAAATGTTTTGAACCTTTCTGCCTTTGGATCTTTAAGCTGACTAAGCATGTGTTGAACATGCAACTCCACTATCTGTTCATCCACTTCATACCCCATGGGCATGATCCACACAGTTCTTGGTTCTACTACCTCCATTAGACACTGATCTATTTCTACCATAAAGCATACTGTGTCTTTGTACTTTTCAACAAGAGATTGGGGTATTCTTTCTCTTGCATGCATCATGCTCTGGAAGTTCTTGAAATATCCCCATAGAGCTATTTTTCTTGCTTTAGCATCCCCAAGTCCATGCAAATAATCTCTGATTTGGATGGCAACTGGTCTGTCATTCTGCCATATCCATCCACTGGATCCGGGAAGCTCATTCATGTAATAAAAGAAGAGACAAAGGATCAAATTGCCATACTTGAAGGAGTTTCTCTTGTCCTTCTTGATCTTCTGCAGATTTTCAAAAAGTTGGTTTACAAGAAGCTCACACAAGTCATAGTCTGCATTCTCCTTTAGCATTTGATAAGTTGTGTAAATTGCAGTTCCCGGTACTAAATTTTCCCTACTGGAGTGATAGATCTTGTAACCAATTATCATAGATGCAAATTTGACATCCGGTTCAGTGATGTCTTCAACTGTCATAGCTCTCTTGTCAAACTTAGATCCGGTTGCATCACTAACTGTCTGATTTTTGACAGACTTGAGAACAGGTAATCCACCGGATGAGTGCAGACCGGTTACAACCCTAATTGCATCTTTGGTGATCTTGAAGGGCTTGTTCAACCATAGGAAGTTGTCATGCACTCTACTTAGTACATACCGGACCCATTCATCTTCTTCAAAACAGGGGAAATGGATGCACTGTGCAAAGTGTTTATCCCGGATGGCTTTGTACTAAGGTTTAATCTCCAAGGAGTCATCTATCAACTATTTGTGATAGATATCCATCAATTTTGATTCTCCAAAGTCTTCAAAATTTGCATGAATGTAAACCCTAATGTCCTCCGTATGCAATACACCATGCAGAACACTAGAGAAGGCTCCTAATGGATCTACCTCCAAAGATTTGTATGGATGTTTCTTGAATGTGGGGCGAGGTCTATCTGAGATCTTAACTATATTCGGAGTAGCCATTTTTTTTAAAGATTTGTAGTGAGATATTGAAAATGGAATTTATACCTTATGCGCCTTCGGTTACACGGAGTGGTTGAATTGATTTATGTATGTAATGACTTCTGCATGAGATCTTTGGTGAGTTTGATGAATCTTGTTGCAGAGCTCCACTTTTCGCTTCTTCTTGAGTGCAGAATGAGCAAGTGATTTATGAGAAATCCCTTATATTGCTCCGCAAACCCTAATATCTAATGGCAATAAATGCTCGACCTACATTATTTCGGTTTACCTTATTCGGATAATTTGGAGTACCGGATCAGTCCTGATCTATGAACATCATGCGGATCTTCCAACTATGAACAAATCAAGATGACACATCACAAGGACATCCCAAACATTCTGTCCAATCCGTAGAATAAGACAATGCACTTTCGGATCTCTCCGAACCTTTTTGTAATCCTCTGTCATTCCGGAGCATCTCCCGGAACAGGTCTTACTTGATCGATCACAACTTCTTCACATCTTCATGCGGACCTCTGAAATCTTATCTGGATCATCTCAAGACTTATATATTCAAACCCTTTACTCCGCATCTTGTGCCACATCCGGCACCACTTGATTGGCTGGGGGAACAAGATTTTCTTTGAGTCTCCCCCTGAGCCAGAGCTCACTTTTTAATTTCCGGAAGAAATATCAGCACCAGAGTCTGGTGCGGATCCAACCTCTACATTCTATGAACTTTTCTTTACCCAAATCTTGTTCATCTGATTCCTAACTTCATCCGCATTCATCTTTTGTTTACCCTTGTCTTGATTCTGATTATACACCGGACCTCTTTTGTCGTGATTCTTGCTTCTGCAGACTTTTGCATTATGACCGGACCTATTATAGATTTGGCAAATAATATTTCCTTGCATATTTGACTGATAACCTCTTGATCTGCATTGATTAGCCATATGACCTACTCTATTGCATGCAAAGCATCTACCATTGAATGATTTGTTTATTTGCATATTTCTGTATTCATGAGACTTGTGTCCATACCTTTTGCAGTTAAAGCACTGTCTGGAGAAGAATGAATTAGTCTGATTCATTCTCTTTCTGCGCTGATTAGCTTTGTGACCAAAGTGATTGCAGCTGTGGCAGTATCCATTGAAAGATGGATATCTTTGAGCATTGGGCTGTCTTACCGGAGATCTTCTAGGCCTATTCCTTAGATTTTCTGATCCAAAATTCTTTTGACCGGATCCGGAGCTTTCTCCTTTCTCATATCCCAAACCATACTTGTCATCTGCCCTCTTTTGACTTCCAAGAAGAACTTCAAGTTGAGCAGAACTTATCTTGAATTTCTCTTTATATTCATTTGCTGTTTGAAGATCTCTTTTGAGAGAGACAATTTGATCCTCAAGTTTTTCTTCATTATCTTTGGCATCTTCAAGATCAGATTCAAGATGTCTGATAATCCTGTCCATCTGGAGGCAATCTTATGATTTCTCTTTAAGAGATTGTCTTAGATTGTCTTCAGCTTTTCTTTTCTCTTCAATCTCTTGAGTAAACTTTATAACTCCTGATTCCATTTCATGTCTTACCATAATGACTTCTTTTGATAACTTTTCACATAACTTGGTTTTCTCAGTCAATTCTTCATTTGTATTACTTTCTTCACTTTGTCTTGCCAATTATTGGAGCAGCTCCTTTCTCTTTTTCATAGAGAGACTTAATTTGTCCTTTAGTTCTCTCATGAATTCATCAGCCTGTTTGAGTCTTTCCTTTAATTCATTGACTTCAGAGTTTGACTGTTCAAGATCCTCAAGGGTAGTCTTGAGTTGCTCCCTTAAACCATATGCATCCATTTGAACTCCCAGATCTTCCTCAAGCTGTTAGGCTCTATTAGGAGGAACTTAGCTCTGATACCAATTGTTGATAACTGAGAGGGGGGGTGAATCAGTTATCCTAATTATTTCTTCTTTTGAACTTTCTTATTAATCAAAGCAGCATTGAATCAAACAAACAAACATTACCATGAAATGAGAAACACATGACACAGTATTTTTGACGTGGAAACCCAGTTAAGGGAGAAAACCACGGGGTGATTAACCCAAAGATTATTCTCTGTTAGAAGAATAAGGAATTACAAAATGGCACTTGCCAATTAGGGCTCACTGCCTGAGCACACTGCTCATAAAGAGGCACACTGCCTACAAGGAGACACACTGTCTACAAAAGAATGTTATACAATACTTGAACTGATTGGAAGCATCTACATATGTTGGAGTTCAGTTCTGGTTAGGCTCAGTATACTGATCTTTTGCACTTCATCTTTCCTCTACTCTTTATTCTGCTTTCCTTTCACATACCGGATCTTTCTTACTACTTCTGCACTGCTCTACACTTATTCGCATACACCATACCACTACTACGCTCCTCACAACAAAATCCATCCTTTATTTATATCCGCACTAGTGATTTCATTATCTTTCTAGTCGGCATCTGGAATAGTCTATTTTCTCACAAACTCTGTTCTGTAGGTTGAATCCTTGCATATCAAGTAATGCGGATCAAGCATATACTTGTAGATATCATTAATCATGTTAGCCAAACATGATTCATGCCTTCACAACCTTTACCATCAACAGTAACATATCCAGAAAATAGTCTGATACTCTGTCAGTCAGTTCTTCCTCTGTTCTCACTGTCTCTCAGGAATCCGGTACTCAACTATTCATATCTTTTTCCTTGTCCATCACCGGAGGCTAAATCCTTGGAATATACTACTCAAGGTAGTCCTCTTGACTTCCCCAAATCCGTACTGCACCAAGACACTTCCTCTAAGAGATCCGGACCAATCTGTCGAACCTTGCCACATGCTCTGTTCTTGTTCACCGGACCACAACAATCTTCATTCTGACTTCCGGTAGAGACACACCATGACTGGCGGATATGTGGGATGACCTTTGTTGCCATCAATGACAACAACCATGAATCCATATAGTGTCTCTTGCCAACAGATAGAGAGGTAAGTAACAAGTCAAATGGTAGATGAAAGGGAACAAATATATAAGCAATCAAATGTAATCACCAAGGGGGTGAAAGACTTTGGTGAAGAGAAAGATACTAACAACCCATAGATCAAGCATGCAAGTAGAATTGGAAAATGGAGGGAGGGGGGAAGCTATAGGCACATTCAAGTCACAATGAAAAGTTCTATGATGATAAAACAATAGTATGAAAAAATAGAGGTATGTTGAGAGATTCACATTACTACCTAGATGAAGGCTTAATTTTTTTATAGCTAAAAGTGAGAAATAAAGAATGGGAAAAAGTGAAGGCAACAAGAAACGAAGGAAGATGGGCAAACCTAAACAATGGGAAAGCCTATATCATATCTCATAAAACCCAAAGCAAATAGAGATTATGGCATTTGCGAGAGCATCTTACATTGATAAGTTGGAACTATAGGGGTCACCCTTGGAGAAGAGGACTCATGTTAGGGCCCATAGCCAGAGATAGAGACATAATCATTTTGATGGAAACACATGAGCATGATGGGTGCAAGACACTAGAATTTGAAGGATACAAGAAGGTAGCAATATGGAAGAAAGTAGTAGAAAATGACAAAAATCATGGGGTTATAATGGTGTCAATAAAAGAATCGTGGGGCATAAGTATCAAAATAGAAAAAAATGATGAAAATAAACAATATATCTAGATGAATATCATTAAAATAACATGAATATCAATGTAGTTACATGCTACTTTACTCCAAAGAACTCCAATTTGTATAAGAAGTGTGATCTAAATAGTGAAGCTCTGTACTTGTCATTAAAAATGGACATTTTATCCTACAATAAGCTCAAGGAGATTTTGTTAGTAGAAGACTTTAATGCAAGATTTTAGGAAATTAAGCCAACATAATAGGAAATAACAAAGTTCTAGACAAGAACCTTCTTTAGATGGTAGAAGAAGAAACCTGGTAATGGGCTAGTAATGGGCTACAGTCTCGAAAAATGCACAAGGAACCAATGTACTTTGGAGAAGAGTTACTAGGCTTATGCAACAATCACAACTTTCTCATATGTAGTGGCATGACTAAATGGGAGAAATCAGGAAAATACATATGCAAAACCTACTATGGGCAAAGTATAATCAACTATGTTATATGCTCCAAAATGCTATATATTTAGAATAGAAGAGCTAGAAGTAGAAGACTTTCTCATAGAGCTTAAATCTGATCACAATCTAGTTTCTATAAAATTTAAATTACAAGGGGACAAAATTAGCATGATGAGCACAATTAGACCACCCAAAGTAAAACCCCACTCAATAGAAATATCCTCTTGACTAAGGAAAATTAGCAAGATTTTAGAGGAATAGTATATAGCAAGCAATAGGAAGAGAGCACCAAGGGTGGGCCCAACATTTCTATAGATCTTACTAAAAGAAAGAGGTTAATGCACACTATTAAAGAAGCCCTAAACACATGAAAAAGAGATAAACCCAAAAAAGTGAAAAGAAATAGCTTCCCAACAAACCCATGGTATGATGAAGAATGCAAGGTAGTGTGGAGGATGCTAAAGAAACCAACAAATAGAACAAAGGAAAACTAAAAAATGTATGAACAACTAGTGAGAGGAAAAAAATACAAGAACTAGAAGGAAGGACCTAATGTACTTAGAGAAACATAAACCAAAGAGACTTAGAGGCAGTTTTGCAAGGAAAAGGCACATATAGAGAACAAAATAACAACAGGTCAATGGTTATAATACACAAAATAATTGTATGAACATGAAAATGAAAAAGATGCAACCCATATAATCATTGTCAATGAAGAATTGTTCATGATGGGAAGATATCATGTACATGAGATTAAAAATATTGGAATGAGTAGAGCTCGCGACATAGACAACCTTTAAGCGAAGCATTTAAAGTGGGGAGCCAAAGTCTTAGCATCTCAAATCAAAGACATTTTTAATGAGGCCATTCAAAATGGTTTTTTGATAGAATGGACAATTAGCCTAACTATACCTTTGTTCAAAACTGGAGATGTAAACAATCCCTCAAACTATTGAACTATCACAGTCAACCCTCTCTTTACAAAGATTTTTGGTAGTATGATAGAACATAGAATTAGCAATTGGACAGAGAAATAAGGAAAGAGAGGGAAGGGACAAGAAAGTTTTAGACGAGCAAACACTCAACAATAGACCATTGTGTCATGCTTAGAGACTTAGTTGAAAAGGTTTGTGACAAAAAAGAAGATGTGTATTTCTTCTTTGTGGACTTTAAGAAGGCTTTTGCAGTAAATTATGGAGCAAAATGGAGGAGCTAGGTGTGCCAACACATTACAGGGAAACAATTCATAGATTGTATGAGCAAGTCAAGGCCAAAGTGAAAGTAGGGCTATCCAAAGTTTTCAAGAGTGATATAGGAATCAAACAAGGTTGCCCTCTATCTTTGAATTTATTTAGGCTATACATTAACAAGCTAGAAGATTGGATAAACAAATATAGGGTGGAGGGGGTCCACTTGACCAACTATGTGGTAAAACTCTTGCTCTATACATGTTGATGACCTAATTGTAATGGTAGATACAACCAAAGGTTTGAGAGACCACTTATGGGCTTTAGAGCTCTTTTGTAAAAATGTAGGGATGTGCAGGTGAATATTGGAAAAACCAAAATTATGATTTTCTCTTTGCAAAGGAAGAAGAAGCATTTTGACTTTTATTTTGAAGGAGAGTCTCTTCGAGTGTTGTCATAATAGCAATATTGGCCTTGACTTTCATAGTAAACTAAGTTGGGACACATGTAGGACAAAAATGATACAAGGGGGTGGAGAGCTCTTTATGCACTTCAAAAAATGTGTAGGAATGTTGAGTTGTGGGATTGGAAGACCACTAGGGTCCTATTTGGTTTACTTGTCACACTAGCATGGTGTTATATGGCTATGAGTTATGGGCTAGTGGAATGTCAAGTTTGTAATAGAAGAAAATAGAAAAGATCCAAAAGTATATAATCACTAGCAATTTTAGGATTGAGGCTTCAATTCCCTATCAAATTATCCTTGCAGAGACAAAAAATTTCCCTTTAGAAGTAACTTGGTTAAGTTATGTTAGTTGAAAAAGATAGAAAACATGAACTTTGATAGGTGGCCTAATGTTGCAAGAGATGAAGAGTTTCCCAAAAATAAGAAAACATGGACAAAATTAAATCACAAAGGGATGCATAGATGGGACATTAGCCTAAACAAATGCCCAAACCTCAACAAAGACATAAAAAACCATGTGAATGAAAAGTTTAGAGAAATGATGTAAAGGACGAAAACAAATAGAAACAACAACATTATATTATAAGGTTCAATCTAGATTAAAAGCATTGCAAAAAAGCTTATCTAAGGGCTAAAATCAAATGGAAAGAAAACATCATCATTGCTCAACTACAAACTAGCTCCCATAGGTTTAGATGTGAGACAAGTAGGACAACACCCAAAGAAGAATGGAAAGAAAGCGTTTGTATTTTTTACACCATAGGGTAGTAGAAACAAGGGAACTTTTCATCTTTGAATGCTAAGGTACAAGGACATCCAAGACAAATATGAGGTTCAAACATTAAAAGTCGGCTCCATGGTAGAACTATTCAAATAAAATGAATTAAAAGGTTTGAGAGAACTGCTGACCCAAATAAGAAAGAGAAGGAATTTCCTTCTAAAGGACACCACATATTACATGAATCCTTGAGTTGTTGTAGGAGTTGAATCAATGGTCCCATAGATTGTTTTGGTCTTGTGGACGTAACTAATTTAATCAATTCATTTCAAAACCTATTCCATTTATCTAATCTAACTTTGGGAATTTTCCATCTACTACATTTAGTTGCCCCATTATATGAGTATTAATGATTATTAATTAACTTAATTATTAAGTCTTGATGATAATTATAATTTTTATGTGATGATAATTTTTTTACCAATCCATAATTTATTGGTGGTGATCAACAAGAACTCAATTTTTATGATTATTAATGATTCTTTTAGGTGATATTTATTAGGGTGAAATAAAAATATGTATCTTTATATTATTCTAGTATAAACATGTTTAATTATGGAGTTTTTTTCATAATTACATGTACGAACCACTCATTAAAGAGTTGACTAACTTATTCTATAAGAGGCATTTTTTGAATATATCAAATTATATGATGATTTATTAGGATTTAACGATTTAGTTGTGAGTCAATCTTCATTAACTCTTATTTCATAGTTAGTGGGTCATAACAACCCATATCTCTCGTGACCATGAAGGGTCTACTTAACATTCATTACATCTAGGTGAGGATCACATGACTATAATGGTCCACTTAGAAAATTCAGTAGTATACATGCCATCATGTATAAAAGAAGATATTGCATTCAAAGCACATGAATCTATGGAGAGAGGGCTATCATGAGATATAAGAGATTTATCATAGAAGGTGTGACCATGTCATGCATGGGTGTAGGAGGTAAAAATATATCATCCATGTCCATCCTACAAGGTGTCACAAGGTGTATCCTCAATAGGTATGTAATCATCAAGTTATCATAGTCGAATGATTATTAAGCTCATGGATAAATGACATAATTGTATCTAATAGGCATGGATGAGTACTAATCGACTCGATGAAGGAAGGAAAAGATGAGACATGATAGAATAACACCTCCATACAGGCCACATCCCTATCCTTAATTTAATGTGTCATATAAGAATATCAAAGATAGAGGGATTATATGTAAATAATAAATAAGAACCTTTAAAAATCTAAAATGTAAGCATGCATCAAGTAGTTAAGGAGCAAGACCTAAAAAGAGTCATAGTGAAAGATATAGCAATGAAATTAATCCAAGGGTGGATATCCAAAACATTATGTAAATACCCTAATAAATGTATGTAAATTAGCTATAAAAGTGAGGTAAGATCTATTGTATATTAGAAATTCAATTCCTAAATAGATCTGAAACTAGTATAAGTTGTAAATGTTAAAGCTAAAATAAGGGCAAATAGGGTCCATAAGTTGGGTTAAAGATATTCTATGCAAATAAGTATACCAAACCCTAGAATAATAATGTGTCAATAAAGCACAAGGATAAAAAGTAGGTCATACTTGAAAATGAGATATAAAAATTAGAAAATGAGAGATCTAGAAACCCTAAAACTAAGGAGAAAACCCTAGGGGAAACTAGGTTGTGTAGTCTTGATGTAAAGGAAAATAACCTTTCCTTAGGCTTAATTTAAGTTAATTAAATAAATGCAACCATCAACACATAAATCAACATAGATTAAATTATTGAGAGATGTGGGAGTGATAATTGACTAATACGTGGTATTCTAGGAAAGTAAATGTGAAGAAGGTTAATGACACTTAACTCTAAGAAAGATGACTATTGAAAGTGTGCATTGATACATTGAAATTTGGACTATCTCAAAGTTTTGGAAATGGAATTCATTGTCTTTACTTTACTTTACTTTGCATTTGGAACAATTTATGTACTTTGTGAAGGGTCAAGTCTATGGGTTTGGTTCACTTTTGCAAGTGCTAATCTGATCTATGGCCATAGATTTGATTTGATATATTGTGCACTTTTGGTCCATAGTTCAGTTAATTCAATGCGGTATGTTATGCTATCTAAGGTAGTTGTATTAAAAATTACCTTTAAAGGGCTTCTAGATTGCTAGGGTACACATTCTCCTATCTCAACCCTTGGAAAAGACTAGCTTTAAAGTCATGCGAATGATCAAGAACAATAATCTTTAAACACACATATGCTTCTAGGATGATTATATAGATTTTGAGTTGTGTTTAGTGCACCAATGGAAGTATTCCTAGCACGTTCCTTTCAATGACTTTTCCTTGATGTTTGATGATAAATGAATGAAATTATATGTCTTTAAATACAAGGATATAATAATAAAATTATGCAAATGTGTGTTTAGTTGGCTTTAGGTAAGAAAAGAATGGGTGACAATTGGCTAGTATTTGAATTTTTTTTTTGGAAAACTAGAGGTTAGATCTACAAGTGTGGAATTGATCCCATGCTTATAGGATTGACTTAAGACATAAAGCTATTAAAATCAAGGTGGATAATACATATATAGGGATGGGTACAGTAATGGACATTATAAATGAGGAGTATATAAAAATATGAAGATAAGATATGAATAAGGAATGTGAGAATACATATAAATAGATGAATAATAGTATGGAGTAAGGAGCAAAAATTTATAAAATAAATGGCATTTGTTAATATATAATTACATTATTAAAATAAACACAAAATTAAATAAAAAATAATATAATTATACAAATTTAATCATTACAATTAATACTGATTCTATTATGAATATCTTGGTGTATATTTCAAACATAAAATTTAAAAAACTGAGAATGACTTCATCCTGCTAAGAACGGTGCCTCGAATTCTAAACTTAACTCGGGGATGGTTCCGCTCGAAATTTAAAAATAATTATGAATTGTGGGGCATTCAATTGTTTTTGTTAATTCCATTGTCAAAATTGGATGCTTTATGGTGCTCCCACAAACTTTACTTCGTAGTAAAGAGTGTAAGCGTTGATTAAGACTCTGTGTAACTGTAAATTTCATCATAACCTAACAAACAGTCACACCAATGGAGTAAATAAAATGAAATCAAAAGACAATCGTAAATATCATTAAAACATAAAACAAATTCATCTTAATCACACTCCATTGCTCTCCTCTTTTTCACCTTGGGACAAATGACACAAAATGAAGCTTGCTCTCAGAATTTTAGTAGCACAATCATATAAAAAATTGAGTATAGTTTTTCTGCATCCTCCGAGGTGTTGAAAGAAGAAAAGAAAAATGTAAAATGAGAGAGAGAAGAGTGAGAGATCAATATGATAAGTGCTTTTTTTAAAATTCGTAGATATGATAGTGCTTTTTTAATTAAAATAGAATTTAATTAATTTGTGGCATATGAATAATTAAATAAATAAATAATATTTATTTAATTATAGAAGAAAAAGATAAATAATTAAATAAATAAATAGATGTATTTATTTAATTATAAGTGGGATTAAATAAATATAAAAATTTATTTAATTTGAAGGAAAATTAAGACATGGATAATTAAATAAATATAACTATTTATTTAATTTAGAGGAAATTAAAACAATAATAATAAAATAAATTTAAATATTTATTTAATTATGGAGGGAAATAAAACAATGATAATTAAATAAAGATAAATATTTATTTAACTATAGACTAGATTACCTAGACAATTTTTAGTGTCTACACCCCCAATATTATATTTTTGATAAGAAAGCTAATATGCCGTATCTACCGTTGCATAGACCAAAATGTGTAAACTTGAAATATGAGAGTATAAGACTAACATTAATATTCTATTAATCTTAAAAAGAAGACTAAGAAAACTATAATAGATCTATTTTATGTTTTTAATTTTGAAGGACTTTATTGAGGAAGTGACTAATTTATTGGGTGGTATTTTTGCCTATAATGTTTTAAGTTTTTATAATTATATTATTATATAATCACAAGATATGTTTTTACACATTCACAAATTATAGTGGATTGTGAGAAACTATCTTTCAAAATTGAATGTTGATTTTAATGTTAAAAGAAAAGTAGTAAAAAAAAATTATGTATCTAATTTTTAAAGACTATATAGAAGAAGTCGCTAAATTTTTAGATATCATTATGTTTTAGAATGAAATTTAAGTCTATTCAATTATATTGTTACATAATTTATAATTGTGAAATACTCTTTTAGAATTGAATATTAAATTTAATCTTAAAATAAGACAAGTAACTAAGTTTTGGATATTGTTTCATCTTAAAATAAGGTTTAAGTGTGTTTAATTATATTATTATAGAATCATAAATTATGGAAAATTATCTTTTAAAATTGAGTATTTGTTTTAATCTTAAAAGAAGACCCAAACACATTAATAGGGCTCTTTTATCTACCTAAGTTTTCATGACTCTACTTATGAAGTGACTAAGTTTTTATGTATCTTTTTTCCTAGAATAAGGTTTACATTTCTACATTAATATTGTTAATGGTGGATGGAGAAAATCTATTATTCAAAATTGGGTATTGGCTTTGTGGTTTGGTCAAAAGGCAATTGATACTATAAAAAAAAGTGCCACTTAGTGATAAGTACATCCCTTTAGTTTATTATTGTTATTTGTTTTGTTTGTGAAATAATTTTGCTTATCTAGATGGAGGATTACATTCATGATGATTTTGAAAGTTTGTAGGGAGTTTCTCTCTACTTTTGTTAGTGACTCGATAATGTGGTTGGATTATTATTCATACACCAAAAGTTCCTATGGTAAGATCAAGTATTGATCTAGATATAGTATTTTCATGAATCTATTGCTACTAATATGGTTGAAGTTGAGTTTGATTCTTAAAACAAATGCTTGTTAAATATAATTGAAATGAATGCTTATTAATTACAATTGCAACAATTAAATAAAATCTTAAATAACTATATGGGCATTCTATAGTGATAGTAAGTCACAAAGCATCATGTTGAGACCATATAAATAAAAACCAAAACTATAAAATAACTCTTAAAATAAAAATAAAATAATTCTTAAATTGTTTTGAAGAAAAATAAAACAAGTGCCACATAGTGGCATATTACTTGCCTTTGAGATATTGTAATAATAGAATTTGTTTTGGCTTGTAATGTTGTATTGTTAGAATGAGAATTGTAATAATTTACATCTATGTCAAGTGTGGAAGGTTGGTGGATGTCCATAAACAAATAGGCCTCCAACCTAATAACTTCACATTTGCTAGTGTACTTCAACCCTGTGCCAAAACTTCAAATCCTTCCCTTTTCTTTATTCTGATAATGTTCTCATGTTTACTACTTCAAGTTCCTTCTATAATAATTTTAAATTTTCATTAATATAGTGTATTACTTCAATTAATTATATTTATATAATATTTTTGTACTAATTATAATATAAAATAAATATAATATAATATAAATACAACACAATTATATTTATATTAATTGTTATAATCATTAATTTAATATAAATATATTGATTGTATTGTTAATACTCTTTAGCATTTATTGCTCTACATAGAAGCAATGCTTGAATTTCCCTCGAATTTGAAAGGCCAAGTATTTGGGCTAGCCTTTAAATCGCTATAATGAATTGTCTTATCATGTATAGGAGCATTTAGATCCCTAGGTTGCTTGTAACTAGTCATTAATAATCTAGAAATTTGGTGAACAACACTTGACAGGTTCAGATCTTCATAATTATTGATACAATGGTCAATCATTATTGGTCCTTGTAGTTGTTGGCATTGGTCGTGTACAAATGCCATGTTCAATCACACCAATATACAAGAGACAAAAAAATCGATATACTAGACAAGCCCGCTTATTGGACCTAATAATTTTTTTAAAAATAAAATCAAAATTATTTATTTATTATAATTAATGAAATGTACTTATATGTTTAATACTATTTATTAAATAAATTAATAATAAACAAATATATTTTTTAAAATTTAATTTTTAAGTTTACCTCTTTTTCTTACTTTGTTTTTATCTTTTTAAAATATTAATGTAAATTTTTTAGAGAGATGAAGTATGCAATTGGCGGGGGTAAATCTAGATTCCATAACCTTTGTTAGCATCATCTCTACCTGTGTTAAAATGGGCACTTTAGAATAGGGTATGGCCATCCATCAAAGCATAATGGAAGGGTTTTTTTTGTTAGATATTATACTTGGGAATGCTCTAGTAGACATATATGCAAAATGTGGAAGCATAGACAAGGTAGCACACTATATGACAAAATATTTCAAAGAAATATGGTGTCATTAAATGCCATGATTAGAAGATATGCACAAAATCAACTTTTTTAAAAGGCTTTACAAACTTTAAAGCAAATGCAATTGGTAAGTGTACAACCAAATTCGACAACTTTTACTAGCATCCTACCTCCCTATGCCAAAATGGGAGCTTCAGAACAAGGTATAAACATCTTTCAAAAGATAAAGGAAGGGGGATTTGTTTTAGGTATTATAGTTACAATTTCCTTGGTAGACATGCATGCAAAATGTGGAAGCATAGACAAGGCATGTGAACTATTTGACAAAATGCCTCAAAGAGGTGTTCTCTTGGACTATGTACAATAATTACGAAATCCTGAAAAGAAAAACACCCAGATAATTAACATTTGTAAGAGATCAAAAACTATTGAGAGGTGGTAGCAGAATCTCCTTCTATGGCATTTTCAGATTACATCATAACTATTTTTTTAGTAGAGATAATGTTGAGGCTTTTGTATGAACCGGGTCTAACTAATAACATTGTCATGGAGGCTTTTGTATGAATTGGGTTTAATTACACTAAGAGGTATTCTATAGTGGCATCAAGGACCATCATATCTGATTGTGTTCAATAAAAAACTATTTAGAGTCTGCATCTATTTAAAAATAAATAAAACTATAAAATAGCTCTTAAGTAAATAAACTAGTCCTAAAGTAAAATAAAATAACTCTTAAGTAAATAAATTAGCTCCAAATTGACTGTGCACATAAAACTAAAATACAACCTTTATTTGAAGAAAAAAACTAAATTTATAAAATAACTCTTAAGTAAGTAAAAATAGCTCTTCAAATAAAAATAAAGTAAATAATGTAAATAAAATAAAATAATTGGTAAGTAAATAAAATAGCTCTAAATTGATATTTCTGAACATCTTTTTTAGACAGATGTATTTAAGATATCTCTACCTAGTACTAGTACTAAAACAAGGGAAATATGAGTAGGATGGGCAAAGACAAAAGAAAGATAAACTAGCAATTGGACCTAGAGGTTCAATGGGCAGGGTGAAATTTTTTTGAAGAAATTATAGAATTTATTAATTTTTTTATTATTTATTAATTTATAAGTTATTTAATCCATTAAATTATTTTATCAAATTCTTATTGAAATTTCATCACATTAACTATTGTCTTTTTTCACTTATATTAGTAAATTTCTTTTTACATTACATATTGAGATGAACAAATATAGTTGGGTAAAATTATTATCATGTCAATTCCTTATCAGTTATCATTACTTTAGATTCACTCCCTATGGGAGATTACTTATTCTTATAGATCATTTAAAAAATATAATTTTGAAAATTATAGTTCACCTTCTAAGTAACTTGTCTATATTGTATATTGTATATATGTAGTAAATTAATTGAATCTCTTATTGATTTTTATACAATCCCTCATAGAAACAAATGTGTATGTTCTACAACTTATATCTACAATTATGCACATAAGACATAACTATCCACTAGAAATTTTTATAAGTATGTATTTGATATATGAACTTTTATAATATTTATCACATTAAAAAAATATAGAAATACTTCCAACATATTACCAGTCAATGTGGATTAATTGAGTGGAACTCTACTTCATGATATATAATCAACAATACTACCTTAATTAAGGGTACAAAAATATAATAAATTTCAATAACTTAATACCCTCTATATCATTATGAAATTTGATCTAATCTATTCACCCTGAGGGTATAAATATAATAAATTTCAATAACTTAATACCCTCTATATCACTATGAAATTTAATCTAATCTATTCATTATGAGGGTATAAATATAATAAATTTCAATAACTTAATACCCTCTATATAGAAATTTATCCTCTATATATGTATTTAAAAATTCTAAACATATAACCATAGTTTTATCATAGAACCATAGTTTTATCATAGTAAAGAAATTTGATTATAGTTTGTACAATTGAATATTTCATAGGGATATAGTCTAACTTAAATATTTGTTTTCATAGAAATTGTGTCTTTATGCACTTTAGTGGTATATTCCTTTATTGAACTACTATTATCATATTGTTCAAACCTAGGTATACACTAATTTAAGATTTTTTGAAATCTAAATTAAAACTTAGTGGAATATTCCTACTATTATGATATTGTTCAAACCTAGGTATACACTAATCTAAGAGTTTTTGAAATCTAAATTAAAACTCATAAGAAGAAAATACCAAGTATAAGTAAATAGTTAAAAAGGTGGGTGTTACAAGTGATATAAAAAAGTTTGAGGGTTTTTTAAAAAATCTAAATTAATTACCTTTTTAACTATTTACCTATACTTGGTATTTTCTTTTTCTTCTCACAATCCCCAAACTATTATTTTAACCACCAAATATAATTTTATTTTTCATAATTAATTTTTAGTTATTTAATTTTATTTAGAACTATTCTATTACTATAAACACATAAATTTTAATTTTTTTAAAGATTTTTTGTTATATATATATATATATATATATATATATATATATATATATATATATATATATATATATATATATATATATATATATATATATAGTTTACTTTATTTTAACTTTGTATTACATGTAGAAAAACCACTCATATATTTTTTGTTATGTTTTTATTTTTAAAAATATAAATGTTCTTAATTAATGTAAGGGTAAAATTAAAATGTGCTTAAGAAATTTAAACCTTACTTTCCATCATAAAAATCAAATAACCTAATTAAAATTTTAATATTTTAAAAATAAATCTAACTTAGATCCACTAAGTAAGGACTTATTGTACTAAAAATTTGACCCATTTTTAATGTTGATATATCAATTTTCAAAGATATTTAAAATAATTTAAAAAAATTATATATTTTAAAATTTAAGCATACTCTAAATTTGTTTTTTAAAATAATTAAAATATATATATTTGTTTAAATTCAAACAACTCTAAATTTATTTATAGAAATTTACTATAATTTATTTTTAAACTTTTAAAATTAAAAAATAAAATTAAACATTAAAAAACCTTAACTAAATATCATTTAAAAATCTCACACAATGAAAAAGAAAGAATTTTGAAACAATAAAAACAATCAAAGCCTAAGTGCATCTTTAGCCGATTGTATTCAGTTAGGTAAATTTCCTGTCAGGGTTATTTTATTGTTTTTAGTTAGTGAGTGTAAATTTCCTGTCGGGTTTTTGTTTACACCTACACCCAAAATGCAAAACAGGGGACGTGGGGAGAAAACGCATCACAGGCTGCAGAGTCCAAATAAAACCAACGAACGAAATAAACCTACGGAAATAAAAAATGGCGAAAGAAAAACAATCAGGCGAGATCGAACGGCCAGCAACGTTTCATCTGCCTTCCCTCTCCAAAAATTCTTACCGTCGATTTGCACTCGCTGTGGTTTCAACTTTCCAACGCATGGGACATCCTGTCAAATCAATGTTGAGCGATGAATATTTAAAAAAGGAAAATTGACGGACGTCATTGTAAATTGTGTGGACGAGATTATTTTGATGTGAATTGGTTGAATATAAATAATAAATGATTTGATGCACTATTTTGTTGTCTTTTGTCATTTATTAATTTTTTCAAATGAATGGTTGAAATGTATTCTATAGTAGTCCTTTTAATCCCGATCATTTGTCTATGTATTTGAAGTAGTGCTGCTCACTAAGGGAAGGCTTTCAGCCTAATAACAATGAGCTTTGATGGGACCATGCTCATCACATTACACATAAGGAGACTATCAATATTCAATGTGAGGAAGGAGCCAAAGTTATCACCTGCGTCATGATTGATCGAACAAACAAGACAAAAGGGGATTAAGATCTACAGTGGTGGGGTTTGGCACCTAAACCAAAATGCATGAAGCTTAATTTAACCATCGAGATCTTTCAGGTCACTGTCTTATGTGATTCAAACACATGGCTAATAGTGGGTCTAAGATGATATCATATACATAGTAGACAAAAGCAATTAAGACATGCCTCATCATTGCTAAGTACAATGCAAGTCATGCATTGCGTATTCACTTGTTGGCATTTCATTGGCTTAGGCTTGACCTCTACATGTGATACATTACAAATAAGCATTTGTGGCCAATATGTTAAGCCCCACCATGGATAGTGCATGGTGCATAAACTACTATGTCCACCCTAGCTTTCAAATTGCTCGCCATACGTGGTTTGACCACTGCGCAAACACGTGGCTAATAGTAGGTCCAAGATGATATCATATACATAGTAGACAAAAGCAATTAAGACATGCCTCATCATTGCTAAGTACAATGCAAGTCATGCATTGGGTATTCACATGTTGGCATTTCATTGGCTTAGGCTTGACCTCTACATGTGATGCATTACAAATAAGCATTTGTGGCCAATTTGTTAAGCCCCACCATGGATAGTGCATGGTGCATAAACTACCACGTCCACCCTAGCTTTCAAATTGCTCGCCATAAGTGGTTTGACCACTGGCCATACACGTGGCTAATAGTAGGTCCAAGATGATATCATATACATAGTAGACAAAAGCAATTAAGACATGCCTCATCATTGCTAAGTACAATGCAAGTCATGCATTGGGTATTCACATGTTGACATTTCATTGGCTTAGGCTTGACCTCTACATGTGATGCATTACAAATAAGCATTTGTGGTCAATACGTTAAGCCCCACCATGGATAGTGCATGGTGCATAAACTACTATGTCCACCCTAGCTTTCAAATTATCCACCATACGTGGTTTGACCACTGGCCAATAGAAAACTAGCACATAGCATATACCTCGCCAATAGCAAATAGAACATTGGGATATTGTTAGGGCCAAGGATTTCCAAGATGGGAGATGACTAAGTGAAGAGGTTACCATAGATACCAGTCACCAGCAAATTAAAAAAAAAAATACCTGCATGAATTAAAGACTTCCCAACTCACTTTTGATGCAACGGATGATGTGAAGGACAAGATCCTACAAAGGGCACTTATCGCATAAACTGAATGGGTTAGCTTTGAAATTGTCCACTATGGATGTTTTGGCCACTCTCGAGGAGTGCTTGTTGTTTATTGACTATTTCACGCTTCAACGATCAATATGGCCTAGGAGCAATATGCCATAAATTTCATGGATTAGCCTAGGTAAAGACCTAAGGCCTGGGTAAAGACCTAAGGTCATCTATCCACTGATAGATAGGCAATGGGGAAATGGGATATTGACCCACACTCATTATTTATTTTTTCTACCATGGAAAATAGCTTTGTTTGACTCATTAAATTAATAGGCAATGGGGAAATGGGATATTGACCCACACTCATTATTTATTTTTTCTACCATGGAAAACAGCTTTGTTTGACTCATTAAATTAATTCCAAATTCAAACGAGTTCGATGTTTTATGAATGAATTAAATGGTGCTACGGATGGCCTTGTTTATTATATTCAAAATAAATGTGACCCTACAAAGATAATTATTTGAATCTTTTTTTTAATTCTCATGAATCCTAGAATAAGACTGCTATTATTTTTTTTAAGATATTTTTGGGTAAAATTGTGTATATCTATATTAGTGAAGATAAATATAAGTCTTAGTTATGAAAATTTATAGCACACAATTAATTATCGTGGACAAAGATTAATTTACCAAGTAAACTATTCTTATTACAATAATATCTATCTAAACATAGGTACTAATAAGAAGAAACAAACTTGTAACTTAAATTGTTGAATCTTCACTTTAATTACCCAATTTTTTTTCTAAGAGTTTAAATAGTTCAAGCCTATCAAATGTTTTCATAATTTTCTTTTCAATGAAGTATTTCATATTGTTTTGTATCTATTAAAGAAGCAACATTACCTATGCGATGATAAAAAAAAGTCCTAAAGTATGAGTCGCATCAACTAGGATATATTGATTTAAAATATGCTTCCCTACCTGGTTTCTTGGCTTTCTTTGTGTTTATGTCAAACTATAGCTTTTGCAAGATCTTTCTAGCACTTTCTTGTATTTATTGTGGCATGGTTCACATCACTAAGCTTGTGGATGACTTTCTCCCACTTTATATGACCTCAACCTTTCATTCATCCACAACTACTACTATTGAAGCTGAAGGTTTGGCAATGACATCCAATGACTCCTTGCTCAAATTCCCTTAGAAATTATTTCCCAAGGTGTTCCACATGTTACATCCCATGAAATACCACCAAATGTTGTTCTTCCCATTCTTGAGTTTGACAATACATGCAAATGGCTAGAAAATTTTACATTAATTAGTTATTTTGTGAGTAGAGTCCCCCCCTAAAAGTATGCTTAGAGGTTAAGTCAATAGGGCCTAGACCCCACATGGGTTCTTCCTTGATGCCATGGAAAACCTCACAAAAAGGTTTTTCCTTTTCCATTTTGCTCTGGCCAACCATGCTGAAGCTATCCTCAATCGTGGGCCTTGGCTTGTCCACTCCTTATTTATTTTCAAACCTTGGACTTGGGACTTTATTGTCTTTGATGAAAAGTCCTTTTGAGTTCCTGTTTGGGTCAAATTTTCTTGTCTACCCTTGCCTTGATGGAATTTTTTGAGCTAAATAGCCTCTTTGTTAGGTTATGTGGTTTCTATTGAGTCAAAAAAGTTATATTTGGCTCGTCCTCAATGGTGGGTCTATGTGGAGGTGGACCTTTCCAAAGACCTTAAAGACTCGGTGGATATCCAGGTTACAAAAACTCGTTACACTCAACGTGTCCAGTATATTAATCTTCCAAACACTTGTTATCGATGTCAGTCTTCCAAGCACAAGATTCAGGATTGTCCTTTAGCATCTCCATGAACCAAGCCTTCTATTTAGCCCTAGTCGGGGCCACCACCTCTTGCAAAAGAAGAATGTTGGTCTATAATGGTCAATCACAAAGCTAGGAATATTGGTAACTCCAAGCCCACCCCCAAACCTGTTGGTTTTGGGGTTCTAGCTTCGAAGATGGTTTCAAAACCCCCTGACATAGGAAAGCATTCTATTTCCTTTCCCAAGGAAACGTCTAGTGAGGTAATAGTTACCAAATCACTGCTAGTGACCTCAATTGTTTTTCAGGTGCTAGCCATCATTGCTCGACATGCTTCCCCTCCTCCTATTGGACAAAAGAGGTTCTGCAGCCCAGCCAAGTGACTGGAAGAAGGAGAATATGTGCTAAAGAAATGACAACATGTCCATCTCATCTTCCAAATTGGAAGCTTTGATGTAAATGATGCCTTGTTGCAAAATAGTTATTCCACTCTAGATGAGTTGGATAATGAGGAGATAACTCTTGACACTCATTTATGAATTGTATTTCCTAGAGTGTTCAAGGTCTTACAGACCTCCCACAAGAATACTCTATTCGTGATGCTCGACTTCAATTTCTAGGTTTAAACATTCTTTGCCTTCAGGTGGTCAAAGTGTTTGGATTTTTGCTTTTTATAGCTTGTCGTGTTATTTGGCCTTCTAGCCATTTTCTTTGCAGTAATTATGTGTGTTGTCATCTTTCTCTCTCCTATGTGGCATTAGCTTTTGGTTGATCATGGTTGTGACCCCACCAATCATGCACTATGGGCTCTTTTCAACATTAATAATAATTCCTTTGGAATTTTTAATGTTTATGCTCCCAATGATGTCATGGAGTGCTATTCCCTTTGGAAATGGATTGTGAATTTAATGCCTACTGCTACCTGGGTTTTGTATAGGGATTTTAATATGATTGAGTTGGCTTATGATAAATGTGAAGCCTTGCCCATGCATTGAACAACTGGCGAAAGGGAAGCTTGGTTTGTTATGCATAATAAATTGGGTCTTTTTGATCCTAATGTTGGTTTTCACCAAGATCATACAACTTGGTACACATGGAGTAATTTAAGAGTCGGCCCTGATAGGGTCTTAAAGAAGCTTGATTGGGCCATGATGTCAGCCTAGTCTTTCTTTGCCTTTTATAGATGTTATTCTTTGCATGTTGAGCCATTGGTGAGCCTTGTCCTTTTTGACCACTTCCCAATATGGTTTCATATTGAGTGGCAGGACTCCAAGCCTAAATCCATGAAGACTCGATTCTTTCTTAACACATTACTCCTTAATCACAAAGCCACGTCATCTCACATTCAATGTGTCTGGAACTTGGATCCACATCCCATACATGGGGCCAGATGGATAGTATGGTGGAATGATGCCATAACCTATACATAATGGTTCCTCTGTATTTATGGGTGGCAGCTTTCCTATTTACATCACCACTCCTACGAGACCACCATCCATGAGCTCCGCCAAGCCACTATTGCTTTGGAGGCTTAGCCATTTGATTTCACCACTTATCTTTAGATGGCCTAGTTGTGACACCAAAAACAAATTGTTGATTCTCATTCAACTTGTGGAGCCCAAATCAAAGCTCAACTTCATTGGCATAAGATTGGAGATAAAGTGAAGAAGGAATTTTTTCTAACCTTGCATGCCTGCCATACTTTCCAATTTATCAAATAGACTCTAAAGGGACAACTCTTGCAGGAGTTTCCTGGCATTCTTCAAGCTTTTATCCAACATTATGAATAAGTCCTTTTGGCTCAAGACTACACTCTAGCTAGGTGGATTTCTTTACAAAAATGTCTTGTCATAGTCCCTTGCTAATTTTCCAATGCTCATCTTATATGACAAAATTCTCACTCAAAAATATCTTAATGGGGCTATTGTTCTATGGCCAATGATAAAGCCCCTGGCTTAGATGACTTTCCTTGTGAATTCTATAAAACCTTTTGGGACACTATGGATAGCAACCTACATAATGTTTATATTGAAGCCATGTAATATAGTTTTTTAGGAAATTTAATTAACAAAGGCAACATCAAATTCCTACCTAAGGCTAGCAACCTCGACTAAATCAACAACTGGAGACCAATCATGCTATTTAATGTCTTATACAAAATCATTGCCAAGGCTCTAGCCCTTAAGCTTTCATCCATGCTCCCTTTGATTGTTCGACTTGAGCAAACATGATTCATTAAATCTAGATTTATTTTGGATAGCATCATTGTTGTTTGGGAGGGATGGAATAAACTTGCTACTCTCAACAGTCAACCCTATTCCTTAAAATTGATTTTGCCAAGGCCCATGACCGTATTGAATGGTCATTCATCTTAGCCATGTTGCAAGCACTTGGTTTTGACCCTCATTTCATAAAAATGGTTTAGATGTTGTTTGCAGATGCTTCAAATTGCATCACCATTGCCAAATAGTAATCCAATTCCTTTGGACTTCATAGGTCCATCCATCAAGGTTGCCCTCTTGCCCTAGCTTTATATGTTTTGGCTATTGAAGGTTTCAGCTATCTGTTGGCTCAAGCGGTCTCCTAGTCCCATGTTAAGGGGATTTCTGTATCTAATTCTTCACAACAACTGGTTAATAGTCATTTTGTCGATGATTCCTTCCTCACCCTTATTGAAGAGGAGAATAATGTCAAACAAGTGCTTCATAGATTAGACATTCCAAAGATTTTTAAAGCTTTGTAGCCTAATAACGCCTCATAAAATCCAGTACATCAAAGAAGCTGAGCAATTCTTCTTTGTGTTCTCTGATGTCTTGAATTCCTTTGTCCAACACTATACCAAGGTCTTCCAAGATCATATGTCATCTCCTTAAAAGGAAGACTTGCTAGGAAATGTGTCTCAACATTGCTCCTAATGTTAAGATTAGAAATAGAACAAATTCTTAGGATATAGGATAAAAAAACTCAATTTTTGGGCTATTTAGTTAGCTTTTGATCTTTGAGCTCTACAATTAAAAAACTAGGTCCCAATCGGCCTCCCATAACAAAAGTTATTGCCTCTAAAAGTTGGGCCTCTTGCATTGGAAATTAAAAACATCTAGGACACATAAATGATCTATAAGGGGGGGTTACACTTGTTGACCAACTTATTATGTGTGTTATTACACATCATAAGGCATCTTTGGATGGAGATAATGGAGTGAAAATGGAACACCCAAGTTGGTGAGTAGATTATGCAAGCTTCTGACAGGTGGATGGAATATGCAATTTTTATCCTATGAACTCATCATGGAATATGGGCATTGGTTTTCTAACTAGGGATTTGGGTGCCACAGTTTGGCTGGTTTTAACTCATGGCTTCCTAATTACCATTTGATGGTTTCATGTATTAGGCCTCCTATTTATTGGGTGTTTGAGATGGAGGTTGTAATAGTGAATTTTGTAGGTACTGTTATGCTGTCGAAATTACTCCAAAACTTTGGTTGGTGGTACTCTTGTCAAGGATTAGACTTTGCAAGTGTATTGTAACCATTTGAGTACTAAATAATACATTTATTTTCTTTGGAGCAGGGTTTTTCTCCCAAAATGGTTTTCCCCATGTATATCATTGTATTATGGTAAATTGTTTATGTGTTTATTTCCTTGTAAATGTATGATTTTTTTATTTTGACACATATCTCTTCTCATAGATTAGTGTATGAAGCATATTATGCACCATAGCTTACTTTCAATATTTACCTAGATGTGGTCCCTTATAGGATTTCCACTAATCAAGTGGTAGATTGTGACAAACTCCTATCTCAAAAGCAGCTTTGCTTGATTGCATTTGGCATGGATAGTGATATAGCACCTAGTTGCAATGGATTCGCTTATGAATTATACAAAATCCTTTGGGATGACATTGGCCACAATTTATTCAAGGCATATCTAGAAACTTATCATACCACATCTTTAGGTCCTATCATCAACAAAGGTTATATCAAATTCATACCTAGAACTACATATTTAGAGCTGATATAAAATTGGAGACCCATCACCCTCTTGAATGTCTCCTACAAGATTATTACCAAGGCTTAGCTATGTAAATTATACATTTCCTCTTGGTTGTCATTTGACCTAAGTAGATGAGGTTTATTCAAAGTAGGTATATTCTTGAAAATGTCATCATAGTTTAAGAAGGTATGGAATGGACATGTAAATCAAATCAATGGGCTCTCTTCATCAAAATTGACTTCAAAAAGGCCTTTGATAGAATTCAATGTTATTTTATATTAGCCATGCTCAAGGCTCTTGGCTTTGGTCCCAACTTTATCTACTCAATCAAAATATTGTTTGTAGATGCTTTGTCTTATCTGACCATTAATGGTGTTCTGATCAGAGCACTTTAGATTTTTTGTTCTATAAAATAGGTTTTCCCTCGTGTGCCCTTGCTCTATGTATTGGTTGCTGAAGGGTTTGGCTATTTTCTTGCCAACACCATCTCATAACAACATGTCAAAGGAATACCCCTTCTTGGAATTGCCTATGAGAAATTGGTTAATGGACACTTTGCAAATGAGTCCCTTCTTACACTTCTTTAAGATGAAGCCAATATTAAACAATCTTTCAAGTGTCTTGACATTTTCTATCTAGGTTTAGGATCCATGATCTAATGGAATAAGACCATGGGGGATTCACTTTGTGAACCAATAGCACGCGGATCGTAGGGTACTAATGAACACCACTAATTTTATTTCTACTCTTTTAATTTATGTTTTGACATCCCTTTGCATATACTACTAGTATAATTAAAATACCTCCCTATTTTCACTAGGTATCCTCTATACATGGTTATTTGGTTATATTTTTATAAGACCTTATTACTTCTACCCTATAAACCAAGGGCATTTCCCACACCTTCATCTGACTCAAAATTAGTTTTGATTACCATCCCATAGGTGAAAGCCTTAGCACATAAAAGCTAGATGAGCTATGACAAATATGCCATCTTGTAGAAAGATTTGATTTAAAAGCACTCATAAAGCTAAACCCCAAACCCCTATCACACCAACTTGAACAATAAATCCCTCTAATAACATATATCTCAATAATAGTATGCATATTAATCTAAATTATAATGGAATGGTTTTAGAGATACCTGATGATTCTTTTGGGTAGGGTCGTGGCATTACCAAAAGGTGTCGAATAACTACTTTTAGGAAACTTAGTAAGATTGTAAAAAACTTGTATGACCTTGGTGTGAACATGGTTTCCTTTGTTAACTACATTAAAGTTTATATTTTAAGCAGGTTCCCCTAGGATTATGAGGCTCTAACAATTTAATACAAGATTATGTGGTGAAGAAAAAAGACAATTTTACGAGCATTGCAAGACAAACATAGTGAATGACATTTTCTTTGATTGACTTATGCAAAGTTATTTATAGACGATTTTAAATGCCACTTAAAAACACCCACCCCCTTTTTCACATGCTTCCCAACCCCAAATACCTACCCATTACATTACTTAAACTGTTCCCTTTCCCCCAAATACTGAAGCAATATATTGGGTTACATTTTGGTTATTTAAAAATCTTCAATATGCATGCATGTGTTAAGGTATTTCTTCAAAGGTGAATCTATGAGAATAAGACATAGTGTTAAAGGCAATCCTTTTCCCAGTCTCTTGGTTGGTTCAATCCTTTTAATGGAAACCCATTGAGCATGGGGTAATATTTAAATTTCTAGGAATTCACTTTGCATTTCAAGCTTGCCAATCCAAGTTGTGGCAACTTATGCGATTGAAAAATTAAGAAAAAGTTTTCCTATATTAGATTACCAAACCACTTTTTCTAGCAAGAAAATTCCAAATCTGCTCTTAAGTTATTGTGGCTACACATGTGTATTACTTTTCCTATCAAGTTCCTTCCAAAGCATCATACCACTAGCTTGAAAAACTTCTATAGGACTTTCTCTAAGCCAATTTAGACCATAATAAGGGTTTTCATTGTGTTGCTTGGGACCTTTGTTTCCTACCAAGAGATTTTGGTGGGCTAGGCTTTACTGACGTTTACAAACAAGGTATTTACATATATGCTATATGGATTTCTATAACTTGCAATTGCAATGGAGCCTAGAAACTCTGGTTGTGAAACTGCATTGCTTATGGTTCACCATGTGGGTGCCTAGCCTATAATGGCCTTGGTTTCCAGTCCCTTGCAATTTCTCTTGTTTCTATCAAGATCAATAACACCTCTATTGCAAAAATCATTTGGAAGTCAATGGGGATGGATTTTGCAATAGATTATCCATTAACCAACAATCTATATGGTCTCCCATCATCTTGTTTCAAGATAAGCCATTGACAACTACTCCCTAGATGTATTCCCTTAAGTCTTTTAGAAGGGGAATTAGGTACCTTCAAGATCTCTACTCCAAGTCTTGTTCAACTTGGATTTCTTGGCCTTAGGCCAAACAAAAATTTAATTTAAGCCATGTAGATTAGGAAACAGGTCTTTTAGGTAACAATTGAGGTTGTGCCTTCTTAGCACTTGCACAAAACATTTATGTATTTTATCAAGCCTTGGTGGAAGGATTGAAAATGGTATGTTAATTCTCCTTTTCAAAACTACACTCCTAAGAAAGGATATAGGTGTCTTTTGCCTCATCTTCTTATGGTGTAAAAATTGAATACTAGGTGGTCTCTTTAGTCACCCAATTTTATTTGGGCTAAGTAATTTTAAACAATTTGCAAAGTAGTGGTGGAGCCCAAAGTTGCCCATTTTGCCTAGCTCTTGTTATACCATGACCTTCCTATTTGTAGCCACTTGATCCATCTTGGCTTTGTTTGATCCAAGATGTTCATTTGTGGGCAACAAGAAACCCTTCTTCACCTTTTCTGTTTTTACAATTGTTTGTGCACAAAAAGCCTGGTAATGGATCCATGACTTTTTTCTAGCCTCTAAGGCCTAAACCCTTTACTTGGCGCAATGTCCTTCACAATGATGAGGTCAAGTTTTCTGTAGAATTTTCACAACAGCTATGACATGCTTTTAGATTGGAAATCTTTTTTGTATCTGAAAAAATATAAATTTTAACTATTTTTGTTCATTTTTTGTGGATACTTACTTTATTGTTCACTCCAAATCACTAGTGATCTCTAATGTGCTCATGTAGATTCAAGTTCAAGCTAACAACATGGCATTGGAGGTCCAACATTTTTAAACACTACTAAATCATTGGGGAACAACCCTTACATTATGACCAAGGTTCCACCTTCCAATGCTAGATCCCCTCATTGGGATTGACATTGCAATCATTCTGAGTCTTCTCAATACCACCCACATAGTAGTTAGAGAGCATCCACTCCACCACTACCATCAACTAAGTAGCACTCTAATTGGACGGGCAGTTGACACCTATGCTTTTTGACTACCAAGATGGATAGTCTTTGCCTCCACATCACTCTCTTACATCCTCTCAATAGTGTGGATGGGCCCTTCTTGATCAAGTGAAATTCCCTCGTTTGGCTCTTGTTATATTGGTACTAAGGAATGTGCAAAACTAACCATAGGAAGATCTTGACAAAGATGATAATGCTACTCTTATCGATTAATAACCCATCGAGTATGACAAGGATTTGCCAAGTGGAGGGTGGGATAACCTTAACAAGCAAGACCCTCTCCACTATCCCTTACTCCCATCCCAACCCCCAACCTGAACATTGGAGTTGTCCTTGTGGAATAATTGTTCTGATTTCCTTTATTTATGTTGAATTAGTGACTTGACAATTGTTTCCCTTGTGGGACCACACTTCTGATTGTTTCCATTTTTAGAGCAGCATATTTATTTTGATCTTAACTTTACCAATTTAATTTTAAGACAGGATCCCATAACAATATTTTTTAAGATACTTCTATATTATCAGAAACAAGAAAGAAAACCGTAACAACAACAATAACACAACAAAAAATAAGATTTAAAAAGATTACATAAAAGAAACTAGTATATATAACAAATATTTTATATTAAAATATAAATATATTTAATCTTAATAATCACTATATTCCTCTTTAGGATATCATAACCAAATTTAAAAAAAAAAAAAAAGAAAGAAAAAGAGAAAGATTAAGATTAAGATTAAATAATAACTTTTCTGTTGACTTTCCTTTCCCATTGGATTTTCTGTTGCCGACAGGAATAACATCACAGCTACCTGAGAAAACGTTGCGTTTCGGGTAACATAGGGGTACTTTTAACTCTTGATTTAATATGTCTTCTCAAAATAAAAATGACGTTTATGATTAATTTCAAATCTAGATTTTTTATGAATCTGAGCTACATACCATCAGAGCAGTTGAATCTGTGAATGGCGTGGGGACAAATGCAAGCATCCAAGTCAGCCAGCTGGCTGTCGTATCCACTGTAACATCTCCCGCCCGAGGCCTCACATGAAAGGCAAGCTTTGCTGATATTCCATTTGACTTCAAACCCCCTTTGTAGAAACTGCCGCAGATTCTTTTCATCACTGATGTTGTAGTTTTTGTCCGCAGGAATGAAAATGGTGTATGACGTACAAGTTGCCTCATATGATAGAGGCAATTTGCCGTGAACAAAGAAGCAAGTAATGTTTGCTGGATAGCAATCTAAGCACTGGACTAGCTGGAAATCGTATGGGACTTGTTCCCAACAGGTGAGAATTGTTCCCACTGTATATTTATCAGAAAGACTAAAAGTTCGAGAATTGTTATCAAATTTTGTCACATCTTGAAGAGGAAAAGAGCAGTTATAAAAGAGCTGATAATGGGCGATACGAAAGGTGGTTGTGGTGTAGGATAACTTTGTGAGACCTCCCAATATCCTGTAATCGTAGTTCAACTCTCCATAACCGAACATAATTGTCTGATTATCTAGGCAATAAACGTTGGGGGTGTCCCAAGCACTGTTGCATGGTGTTTTAGATCGCATCTGAAAAGGATAGTTGATGAGGGAGTTGTTGCAAACAGAAGGAGAACAGCTTTCATATGATGGATATTCATAAGAAATTTTGAAAAAGAAGCCCGAAAAGGAGGAAATGACAAGTAGAATAAAAGAGAAATCAAAGGATCTCATGATCTGCAGAGGACATGAGGAGAACAAAGGGAGTTTAGAATGAATAAGGAACTTGGCTTCTGTAGCAGATGAATAGTTTAATAATGACAAGTTCCATCGTTACCGACACTGCAATAAATTTTCAAACTTCAACGCCCACAAAGAAGGAACTGTAAAAAAAAAGTTTCCTTCGTTTACATTTAGACTATTACGTTTCCAACACGGAAGAAAGTCTTTGGCCGCCCTTTGTAGAAACGGGGTTAAATTTATATAAAAAAATAATAAAGAATTATATTTGTAAAAGATATAGAAGAACTCACAAAATATATCATATTTAACTTGATTTTGCATATGGTTTCTTGGCACATGGTTTTGCTTTGGGGATTGGCCTTATCTCTTGTCTAGATATACCCAAATTTGACATGTTTTTAGGGTGGAAATTCTCTTTAGTAAATTTGACATGTTTTTAGGGTGGAAATTCTCTTTAGTATTTGGAAAGATAGAAATGCAACTCTCTTTTATAATTGCATTGTAAAGTTCATTTCTCTTTGTACACTAAAGCTATGATTTTCTTTAATGTGCTTATGCAGATCTAGGTGCAAGCTAGTAAAGTTGCACTTGAAGTTGTCCATCTTTAGGATTTGTTGGATCATTGGGGGAATGTTCCTTGCATTGTTGCTAGAGTTCCACCTGATCCCTCCTCTCCTTTCTAAGGGCGTCGGCATGGTCGTAGTTAGTCTACCAAGAAAGACATAGGCTCTTGCTTTCGTGGATTGAAAACCTCTGGTTTTCAGAGATAATGTTGTTAGTGGCGGCTAGTCTTAGCCTTCTAGGCCACCTTCCGCCTCTTCTCATGGACGTGGTGCTTCTGGATGGCCTGATTCTACTAAGTTTCCTCACTTGGAGTTGACCATTTCTCCAGTCTATGCTTAGTATCCTTCAAATGATATCCTTCACTGATTGGGAGCCTATTGATGATGTTGTCCTTGGTGATGTGTGGGGGGAACATAATGATTTAAGGTTCCTCTTTCTTCTACCACTACTTTAACGACTTAGTGTTTTTCGACCTTGGCTCTATTATTTTGTCATCCTTGACTTGGATGCTATCTAGTTAGATTTTCTAGGTGTGCCCTTATACCACCCTATCTTTTTTTGTGAATATTATACTATTCTTTCTTTAATATAAAGTTAAATAGAAAATATTCATTAATAAAATATTAAACATGGCTATTCTTAACCATTTAGGTATTTATTAAATACTTGTAAAACAATTACCTAAAAACTACTAGTCATATTAAACAACTAGTCAACACTTAACACTACTATATACTATTAAAAGCACCAAAGGTGTTATCAAATGGGCCTTAGACACAAATATTTATAGGCTTATCGCTAAACAATATACATTTACATTTCTACTAGAAAGTCATTACTATAGTAGTTGGTGGGCAAGGCTATAAAGACTATTAAGTATTTGTGTCACTATAAATCTTTATTGAGGGCTATACAATAGGGGAGAAACTTCTATAAAGAGATAACCCATAAAAATATTTGAAAGCAAATAAAAAATTATTAACAAATTTATTAATGCTAATTATAATTTTAATAAAGAATTTTTTTTTTTTTACACATAAAAACAATAGAATAGTATTAAATGAATAACCACATTGAAGAACACTGTGGTTGACCACAAATTTCATACTGAAATCCTTGAAATCATATCAAAAACTTCAAATTGTAAATAGGATTAAATAGATATCTACATCATCTTAATTTGACTAAAATGTTTCTTCTTCATAAATGGATTTAACTCGCCAAGAAGTAATTCCAATCCTTTATGTTAATACTTTTCAATAATTTCACGTTATGATAATGGAAGAAATTTCTAATGATTTTATATGAAAGAAACAACTTCAAAGGTGTAATAATTTTAGAGATTTTATTTTCATGCATGTTAAAGAAAGCTTACAATTTTATGCATCAAAACAAAATCATATCACAAACTTTAAAGTGTCAATAGAATTAAACAAATATCGACATCATTCTATTTTGACTAAAATGTTTCTTCTTCATAAATGGATGTAACCCACCAAGAAGCAATTCCAATTCTTTATGTTAATGGATTTTAAGAATTTCACATTATGATAATGTTAGAGATTTTTAATGATTTTATACAAAAGAAACAACTTCAAAGGTGTAATACTTTTATAGATTTTATTCTCATGCATGTTAAAGAAAGCTTACAGTCTTATGCATCAAAACAAAAACATCTAAAAGTTAGAGATTTTTAGTTATAACTTGCAATGTTGATGAGACAATTATGTATCTAAAATTCCATTTTTTGAAATTAAGACTTAAGATTTTTTGAAAATAAATTTAAAAGTCAATATTTGTTGTGCAAAGTAGAATGTTTGATGTGTGAAGAAATATCTTAAGTTACTATCAAAATGTTAAGAGAAACCTTGGCTCAATTTCTTCACAAAATTAATTGCTTAAACAATATGTTAGATGAATGGGTTTCTTTTATTTAGCTCCACAAGGAAATCAAGAGACTTCCATCCATGAAGAAGATGAGTTCAAGATTGCTTGCATGCTCATAATTGTTTAAGAGACATAATTAAATAAGGTACACACAAATTAAAGAAACCTGTTAGTTAACTCAATGTTCATTTGTCTGTATAATAAATTTACTACACATCCAATCCACCATAAACTCAAAACAAAGGTTGATAGCTTTGAAATAAGTTAATATATGGTGCAATTTTGAAACTTTGAAGGAAAATATCTTTTAATGACAACAAGTGTGTTAAAGACAAAGGAAAAAATCTTTTGATTAAGGTGAAACAAATTACACAAGCATACAAGTTTCTCATTGAAACTCTAAAGGAAAACACTTTTTCATGACAAAAAGTGTGTTAAAGACATAAAGGAAAAAATCTTTTTATTAAGGTAAAAAAATTACACAAGCATACATTTTTATCATGACCATTGTATTGCAATAAATGAAAATATAGTTTATCCATAGGTCATTTGATAAACAACATTCAAACTGAAGGGAATTAAACTTTAAGAACTAATGTATGAAGATGTATCTCACATCCCACAAGAGATTCAAAGCTGTATGAAAAATCTCAGATTCTACAACATATGAAGAGATTAAATAACTAAATGTTGTATGAAATGTCATGTGCTTGCTCATTACGAGTACTGTGGAGATTCTTCCTTATGTTACAATAATTAAATTTCATAAATAGCATTTGGCTCTATAGGCTAGCAATGTAAAATAGTTTAGATTTTGTAATGAATTTAAATAATCAATAACTATGATCAAGGGAAAACTAATACAAGTAAAAATATTATTAATAAAAAGGTAAAAATGAACAAAAGTATATTTGTCTATACCAACTACATGAAGTACATGTGATCTATACCAATCAATACCCATGTTTGAGGTGGAAAATTCAACAAGGGTCTCCATGATTTTACAACAAAGACCAAGATGCATAAATGTGGTGCCAATAAATCAACCACATAGGTTACCAATCATGCATTCAACCACTAATTAATCAAGGTTTAGGCGACATGGCCAACAATACTAGGATAAGTTACAAAATACAAAAGGGTTATATAGGGTTGACTTAGGATGACACAAGTCACGTTGACATGGCATGTTGGAACACATCTCTATCACCTACTTGACTCAACTTAAACCTTCACACTCATCGCACACATCAATACATTCAATGCAATATAATTGAAGCATCCAAATATAAAATCAATCATAATATGCATATTGGAATTAAATATTATCACATAGATCAATTTGCACCCCATGGGTGCCTCAATGCTCAAGATGCATATATCAAAATATATTTCCTTTTTATTTCATTTCCAAGTGTCTATAGATCAAGTATAGAATCCACATAATCAAGCATGAATGATTAAAGTATAATCATCAATAGTCTATGGTGTATTAAGTAGCTTAAAATCACATCACATTATATATAGCAAGCATCCCCAAGAGTAGTTTTAACCATTTAGGTAATTATTAAATAATTGGATTGCAATTACTTAAAAAAAACTCAATTACATTAAAGAACTAGCCGATACATTAAAGAACTAGACAACACTTAACATTACTATATATTAAATATATATGTGACATTTTGGATCATAACATGTAATAAAGCTCCCTTGATCCAAAATGGAAACAAACATTAACAACATTAGATCAAACAACAAGAAGCAACCTTGATTCTGAGAGATGAAAATGTTGATGTGACAGAATTGCATTAATATCTCAAAGCTTCATACAAAAGAATGGTAGAGTAACTAGACAATGCATTCAAGATGAAAAATACAAGCTAGGAGGTGAGTATAAATAGACTATGAGAGAGGAGAGAGGTGACAAATACAACCAATGGGAAGACTCCACCATAATAGCCTAAAATAGGCAAGTGTAACTCCCATTTGAGTATGCTAACACCTTGCACCCACTCACATTAATACTCACTTAATTAACCCTAAGCAAGATTAATTATATGTGTAGGAAAAACATAGGAATATGAAATTAAATAACCAACTAGGAAAATAAAAAATTGCACTAATAACCCCTCTTAAGCACAACTTAGGTCCAGGTGAAAAGATGGGTCCCGACAAATGAATCCTGATGAGGTACCCATGTACAGAAAATCCCCCCCAAAGAGAAGAGACCCCCTAGAGTAGAGAGAGTCAGGACTCCGAGTGAGAGGATTTAGAAGCTCCCTAGAAGATGAAGCCTCTTGCACCCCCAACAAAGCTCACAAATGAAGATACTTTCTTTCTGTGAAGGCTTTGGTGAAGATATCAACAACCTACTTAGAATTCAAATAGTAGAGAAGGTTGATGATGTGGTCATGGATGAACTCCTGGATGTAGTGCATGTGGAACTCAATGTGTTTGGTCTGCTAATGATGAACCAGATTCCATGAGATTTGAATATCAGTCTGGTTACATGACAAAATATGACTAACGGTCGTATGATCTAGATACCAAACTCAGTGAGAAGATTCTAAAGCCAAATGACCTCAATGGTGGCCTTCACAGCCCCTCGATACATGGCCTCAGTAGAAGTTAGAGAAATAGCAGACTACTTCTTGCTCAACCAACAAACAAGACCTGAATGAAGTAAGAAACTGTAACATGAAGTACAAATGGGGTAAGTGCACAAAGATGGGGAACCAAAAATTCACCACATGACTTTTTGGTCCCATACAAGTCATAACGCAAGCACATTATAATGTGCTTGCGTTATGGCTTGGTATTACCGAGCCTAAAACTAAGCCATAATGCGAGCATGTTATAATGCACTCACATTTTGTAAAAGCAAAACTCAAAACTCTCTCTGCCTCCCTCCCCCCTCTTTACCTCATACCCTCTCTCTCTCTCTCCTTTTTACCTCCTACCCTCTCTCTCTCTCTCACCTCTCTACCTCCCTCTCCCTCCCCTCTTTACCTGCTACGCTCCCTCTCTCTCTCAGCTATCTACCTCCTAATTTTCATTTTCCTAGATTTCCTAGTTTTCCTTTTCTTTTCCAATTTCCCTTTAGATCCCACCAATTTTTACCTATTCTACTATTTTCCACCTCCTCTCATCATTCTTCCCATCGAATTAACTTTTGTTTTATCTTCTTTCCATTTCATCCTCCCAATTTATATCCTCATACCTCTTTGCATGTCCTAGTTTTCTTACAGTTTCCATTTGCTTTGTCGATGAGAGAGAGAGAGAGAGAGTCCTAGTTTTCTTGTTTCTATTTCCTTCATCAATAAGGGAGGGGGAGAGATAGAGGGGAGAGATAGGGAGATAGAGGAATGATAGGGGATAGTGAGGCAAGAGATAGGGAGATAGGGAGAGAAAGAGGAGACAAAACAAAGAGATAGGGAGATAGAGAGTGAGGGAGATGTCCATAGAGATAGGGAGATAGATTGAGAGGTAGAGGGATGATAGAGATGGGGAGATAAGGGAGAGATAGGGAGATAGAGATTTAGGGTTGCTTGGGTTTAGGGAGAGGGAGGGAGGGATAGAGAGAGAGACTATTTTTGACATGAAACCCTAAACCCTAAATAATGCCCCTAAACCCAAGCAACCCTAAATAATGCCCCTAACTCTTAAACCCTAAACCCTAAACCCAAGCAACCCTAAATCTCTATCTCTCTATCTCTATCATCCCTCTACCTCTCAATCTCTCTCCATATGTCTCTACCCATGTGCCTCACTCTCTATCCCCCTATCTCTCCCCTTGGTCTCCTCTATATCTCCCTATTGGTCCTCTCTCTCTCTAAACCCTAAACCCTATACCTCTAAACCTTAACCCCTAAACCATAAACCCTAAACCCTAAATAATTGTTGGGATATGGTGTTGTACACCACTGCATAATTTGATATATTTTATAGTGTTGTAATTAAATAATTATTTAGTTGTCATGCACCTAGGTGGTGTGGTTAATCACACTAGGTAATTACTTGGGGACCACTTTATGTTGTATTGTAACATTGGGATATTATTTTTATTATTTGATTAATTGGGAAAAGTTAGTACCAATATTCAAATGGGGGTTAATGGTTTTGTGTTTCCCATGCTTTTGGGGCACATGGTTTTCTCAATGTAATGTGTGAGCTTAAATTATAAAAGCAAGCACAAGGTTATTATTTGAGGTTGGCTGGATAATTCGTTGTTGGTGAACGAAGGTTTTTGAGAGGATGTCATTGTATTGAGCTCTCTCCTGTGAGTGCATATTGTGAAGCATGGTAGGTGATGTGTGGATTCATACTTGTACACATGGAGGATGCATTGGAGGTGCTTGATGGTTCGAAGGTATTCATGGAGAATCATAGATTGTATTGTAATGTTTTATTGCTGAATAATACATTTGAGCGTGGATGTTTTTGGAGGTTGGGTTTTTCCCTCTTAAGGGTTTTCCTAGGGTATATCTTGTGTTGCAGATCTAGTGATTGAAAAATCATGGCTGAAGAGGGTTTTCTTAGTTTGGCTAATGAGGGTTTTGAAGAGGAATTTTCATAGATGACCTCCTGGGACAAAACAAACCTCGCTATTGAGTTCAAGAGGCCCGAGAGGCGAAGAAAAACATATAATTTGCCCATGTTTGGCCACAGGAGCAAAATGCAAAAAAAATTATGCCCCTAGTTCACTGGTACTACGGTACGGCTATACTATTGGAAGGTATGCAAAAAAATTTATTAAAATTCATGCGCAAATGTTAAAATTCTTTCTATAGTTGTCAAAAAAAAAATTGATTTAAAAATTGAACTATAGAAAGTTGAAATAAAATTGCAAGATAGATAATAAAAAAAAATGATTTTATGGGGGAGGGGTGGTACTCAGACTGTCGTACCCCCTATCCCCTATTGCAAAGGGTACCAGTAGGGTACTGTCGTCTCAGAGCCGGTCGGCCCTGCCGAGCCTTGGGCCACCAGCTAGCATGGCCTTTGGCCGCCGGTCGGGCAAGGGTGCCGCAGGCGGGCCCTAAGGCTTGTTAAAAAAATTCAGGTGGAAAAACTTTTTTTTAAATGGTGGATATTAAACTATGACAACGTTAAAAATATTTCATTCAGACCTTTTAAAAATATTAAACCTCCTTTGATAATGCCCAGGTCCGTGGAGATGGAAATAAAACAAATTGAAAACATTTTTTAAATTCCACCTGTCAAAGACAATTATGACGTCAGCAATGAACCTAGCCTAGTCAGTGCCACTTGTGTTTTCGTCCAGTCATGTGCACAGTCATGCTTACATCAGCAATGGCGTTAGCAGGGTACCAGGTCCCACCAGGGGGCCACTTTTAGCCATAGAAGGGTATTTTCTTCTGGGGGGCATAACTTTCACATACGGTATCTTTTTTTTGACTTTTTATAGGTGTCGGAAAGGTCTCTCTGAGCACTACACAGTGGTACAGTTTTTCTGTTTGTGTTAGAATTTGGTGCCTGAAGCTGGCATTGCTTCAGGATAGTTTTATGCTCATAACTTTTGCATACGGAATCAGATTTTCAATTTCGGACAGACGTTGGAGAGCTATTGTAGTGTACTACAATTTGGATTATGTAGATTTTAAGTTTGGTGTGCAGGGAGAGATTGGTACTTGTATGATCACTTGTAGGAGCCTGAGATTCAGAGTGCGTTTATGAGTGCATTCAGATGGATTTTTGGGCACAAACTTGTGGGAGTGCATGTTGTTATGAGACCATCAATATGGTATAGCAAGTTTTCAGATATGGTACTTCTAGATACATGTTTATAGGTTTTTTTTTAGAGTTTGGACTTTGATGGAGACAGGTACAGGTTGTCTTCTAGTTTGAGGACATGGTTGATACGTGTGTGACACTTGGAGTCTTGTTTAAGTGGGAGTTGAGTATAGGTGCAACGATGAAGATGATTATGGTGTCATGGATATGCAGGTACACTTTTGTATTGGCATGGCATGATCATGTATGTGATTGACAGGTATGGGCTATGATGTTCAATTCATGATTACAGGTGGTGTTGTGGTGTTGTTTTAGGGGATTGTTCTTATCTCCTTGATGCTTGATTAGTTCCTTGACTATGCTACTTGAGTTGTGGACTTGTTTGGCAAATTAAATCTAGCGTTGATTTGGTGTTTGAGTCTTGGAGTCTATAGGTTGTCTTCTTTGATATCTTAGTTTGCATATTACTAGTGTGATGATGAGTTTGCACATTACATTTGTTTTGGATCTACGAGTTATGTAGTTTTATGGATTAGCTACCCCTTGGCTACAGTGGGATGACTCGGATGTGGACTATCTTTATCCACGAGATTGATTCAGTGTTTATGCAGACTTTGTTAGTTAGCCTTGTTTGTGGTCATTTGTACATTGATATGTTGCATTGGGATGAGAGGATGGATGATTAGAGTGCTTGGATAGTCAGTTGTTAGGACTTATAGCATGTTTATCACGATGTCATGGATAGCTTGGATACATGGTTTTTTGTGAGCTTTTGATAGTGATGGTTTTATCTTCTTGGTTGGAGATTTTGGTTTACTCTACCTTTTGGGAGCTATTGATGCTACATTAGGATTCCTTGATTGGTTTGGGGCCACAGATAATTTTCATTTAGGAGATGGTTATATTTGTTGTCATGGATAGCTCGGTATCACGATTCAGTGGGAGCTTTGGCAATAATGTGGATTCATCAGTTGTGATGGATGATCTTCTGCAGTGGTTGTGGGTGAACTTTGGCATCCTAATTTCCATTGACAGTAGATGGTTATCTTCATATGATTGGAGATGTTGACATCTTGGTTTACCATGGAGGACTTCTTTGAGTTTTTGGTTGAGGTGTCGGTTTATGATTTGTTAGTGATGGCGTGTTTATCCTTGATTTAGAGATGTTGATATTGTGTCTTGATTTACTCTTTATGCTAGCTTAGAGTTATGGCATAATACAGGTTCTCTTGAGATAGGATGTATTGCACTATTGCATGTGATCTGCTTGGAGGAGATGGCTAGATCATGATGTCATGATGGGCTTCTTGATTATGTAGATGTGCAGTAGGAGCATTGACAGTGATCTTGTTGGTTCTCTTGGTATTAGTACTTTGATTATTTGCTTGATTACTTCATGATGGTGCTATGTTGCAGTTGGAGTTTGGCATGTATTGGTTGGTTACAGGTGCTCATGGATACTTGGAGATGTAGGTGAGGCTGGAGTTCTCTTATGATTAGAGACACTTGTTGAGATGGTTACTCATTGGAGGTTTCAACAAATAGATCGAGGAGCCTTACACCTGGATATGGACATGAGTTCATTACGGACCTAGAGGAGACTGTTCTTGGAGAGAGTCTTTGTGGCTTGGTGTATCTTGGAGGAGCATTCTCATTCCCCACTCTTGGTCTACTCGGTGGTTTATCATCTATATTGCCCATCCTTTTAGATGTATTTTGCTTTATGCTTTATCTTCTCATAAATATTGATCTTGAGCTATAGTTATTGGTTATGGAGGGTTCATTTGAGGAATGTTAGCTAGCATGGTTATCTCCTTGTTCATATGTTTTGATTTATGATTTCCATTATGAGGAGTTTAGGAGATGTGATTGGGATTATTCCTGGTTAGGGAATGGTTATGAGTTTGATCTACCTTGATTAGAGAGGCTTACATCCATGTTGGTTACATGTTACATATGTTCATTTGATCTTTTGAGATTGAATGGTTGGGTGTTGTTGAGGCTTTTCATTTGGGGTTCTAGAGGAGAGCATACTTGACACAACTTAGCACTTTGAGGTGTTTGTAGAAGGACATTATGATTTATAGGTTATCTCTCTTTGTCTTATGGCTACTTCCTGGAGGATCATGTTGATATGGTTGGACATGGGATAGTTATGGTGACATGTTGTGAGAGAGTATGCATCGATTTATCATGCATGTGTGGATCATTGTGATTGTTCTTGATACTACATTGACTTGTTGATAAGCCACACCTTGGTTTGAGTGTTGATTGATAGAATTGGTATGCCTTGGATCTATTTTTAGATTTGACATTACTCATGCAATGGGATTTCATAGATGTATGTGTTCTTCATTGACAGGTTTTATACATGGAGCTTGTGATTGTGGTATATGGGTTGGATATGTTTTTGGCATGAGTTTATTGATGTTGTTGATACCTATGAGGTATGGATGGTTGGATGTATTAGCATATGTTGTGGATGCTATTTCTAGTCATGTGGGTTTTTACCTTTGACAATAGCTTGGAGCCTTACGTTATCACTTGGATTTGATGTTTGTGTTCTTTGGATTGGTGCATCTTCATCTTGGCATGTTCCTTTTCTTCCATAGGTAGCATGCATTGGAGGATGAGAGGAGTTCTTGCTTGAGATGGTGGTCTCTTTGATTTCATTGCAGGTATCTTGATGGAGCATGAGAGCATTCTGGAGATTCATGTGATTTCATGTTTGCCTATGATGATGTCTTTCATTGATTGACCCTTATGCAATGTATACATCAAGTGGGAGAATGTTGGGATATGGCGTTATACACCATTACATAATTTGATATATTTTATAATGTTGTAATTAAATAATTATTTAGTTGTGATGCACCTAGGTGGTGTGGTTAATCACACTAGGGAATTATTTGGGGACCACTTTGTTGGTAATTATTTATGTCTAGGGTTTTAAACTTGAATGTTTGTTAATTTTCTCCTTCAAACCCTGAAATTTCTGAGTTGCAGGATCTTGTTCTATTGCTGAAATCTCCATCGGCCCCTGAAAATGATAAAAATTTGAGTCAGATGCATTTTAGATGCGTATCGGGTCTCAGTTTCCTGTGTCTATAATTGTTTCTGAGTATGGCTATGAGCATTTCCCTTTGCTAGTATCACGGCATCCGCCAAGTGTCGAGCCTTGATTCATGCCGCACTTTTCTTTCTAACCGATAACCGTAGCGCGGAGCGTGCCACGTGGTAGAAGCTGTTTCTAGTGTTGCTTTAAGTTGCTAGCCGTGGAACTTGACATGTGTCAGTTTCTGCTTGAGTCTCAAAGACCCTTTAAGCATCTCCTTTGTGTTTCAAGTTGAATGCATGGAAGGCGCCACGTGTCAGCTTCCGCCAAAGTTTCAATAGAGTTTGTTTTATGTTTCAGCTTGGACGTGGAAAGCACCACGTGGAGGCACCCGAGGGACACAGAGAAAGCAATTCAGAGCCCCATAGACGGTGCCAAGTGGTGGCATCCGCCAATGTTTCTAAAAGACCCTAAAAGTTTCATAGTCTCCGCCAAAGGCTTCAAAAGACCCTTAATGTTTCTCAAAGGTAGTGTGGACGGTGACAAGTGGCAGCCTCCGCTTATGTTTCAGGAAAGTTTCAAAAAGCTTCTAAGTTGCTGCGGAAGCTGACAAGTGTCAGCTTCCGCGTAAGTTTCTATTTTGTTTCCTACGATGCATTAATTGGTGGTGGGCCACTGCTATGGGGGTCGAGTTATGCAGAATGCACCACTTGTTCAATGCGGGGCCAAGGCTACATTTGTTTTTGACCCTTCCCTAGCCACAGTAATGAGTTTCTAAGTGACGCGAAAACTGACAAATGTCAGCTTCCGCAGGAGTTTCACGGAGGGTCCTAATGTTTCAAGAAAAGGCCGCGGAGCTTGACAAGTGTCAGCTTCCGTGAACTTGCCCTAGTTTCTCTCTTATGAAGGCTGCCGCGACGGTTTGTGGGCCCCAATTTCAAAGTGCCTCAAGTTTCAGAAGCTGCAGGTTGTGACAAGTGTCACGAGCGGAGGCCACTTCAATCTAAAGACACAGTTTTAATGGGTGCTGCGGAGCCTAACACGTGGCTACCTCCGCGTAAGTTTCACTGAAGTGTCTTTACATCCCTGAGAGTCTGCGGAAGCTGCCACCTGTCCCGATTGTTGATTCTGTGGAAGCCGCCGTGTGTCCTTTTTGAAAAGCAAGTAATGAGAAGCGGATAAAGGAAAAGGGATCAACGATAGAAACTTGAAGTGCCTACGTGGCACAATCTGATTGGCTGGTGACTTTTCAGCATTTTTTGGGCCGTAGATCTCTGCAATGGGTTTTAGATCGACAGCAATATTTTGAACCTATAGCGACGGGTTTTCTCCTGAGCGTTTGCAACCATTTTTGGCAGGAAAACTCCATGGGCGCGTTGCTGTTGCATCTTCAGAGGCTGCGGGTAGGTGAAACTGTAATGGCGATTGTGCAGGAAGGCATGGGTCGAGTTGATAGCTCAACCACCATTTTTATGATGCATATCTTTGAGCAGTGGCTCAGATCCTGATTCCCACCTACTCCTTCCTCTTTGTCCCTTGTTGCATTTATGATTTTGAGCGCCATTTTTCTGTATTGTGTATCTGGCAGGATTTTTGGCCTCCCTTGTAATTAATTCGTTCAGTACATAGTCTTGCTATAAAAAGCAGATGTGTCACTCATTTGAGGTTGTTGAAAGTTGGACATTTTCTAGCTCTGTAATATAATACAACTGACCTGGTTGCTCCGTGCAGTGGATTTTGTGAGTCTATGAGTCTCATGTCTTATGTTTTGTGCATAACTTTATTGGTTTCATGCTGATTTAGATGAGTAATGCTATATTGCATGTGTTTTGTTGTCTGTCTCCTATATTGAATATACTTTCCTTTTGAATCTGGATATCTAAGGGGTGTCTTGGGTTCTAGGATATAGGTTTACTATATTAAATGCTTGATCTCTTAACTTCTGTTCAAGGGATAGATTAAACTGTTTTCAGGTTAAGTATTGAGGAAAGTATATTACAGTAAGGATATCATAAGTAGAGATGTATAAACACTCTATTCTGGGATATATTTGTAAGGCAAATATGATGAAATCCCCTTGAAATCCAGTCTTGTTATGTTTATGCTAAACATTTGCATGTGTATGTCTACTGACTCCAAGCCCTGGATAGGCACCAATCTAGCTCTGTGTTGAGGTTATACACTAGGTCCAGCTCTGCATCCAAACACAACATCAAAATCAAACTCCAAAACAACCATTAGGATAGTAGAATTAGTTTTAGGATCCCAAGTCCTCTGTCTACAACTAAAAATAGGCCCAAAGCTAGCCCCTTTGCTCTTATCTTGCAGTTTTGGTCTACTTACAGGAGAACTTATCTGCTTCATGTCAGCATCCCAGCCTTTGTATGCACATTCTCATGGATGTTGAGTAGGGAATCCCCCCTAGGTTTTGCAGAGCTTGAAGAAGAAAACGAGATAAAAATAGAGTCTATCTCCTATACTGTTGGCCCCTGGCCCAGAGATCCTATTGATCATTGATGGCTACCTTGTAGGGAAATCTGGGAGTAAGCATCTAGTCTGGGAAAAAACCAACAGAAATTGGCGACTCTACTGGGGAGGAAACTTTGTGAAAGTACCCTGATTTTAAAAGAAAATAGTTCCTAGTAATAGGTGGCGACTCCAAACCAATCTCCCAACCGGTAATTAAAAATTTGTATGCAAGGGAGAAGATCCCAGCGTAATACTCTATTTGAAGAGTTACCCATAAAAATGATGTATAGAAAAAAGGGGACTGTTCGAGCCAGTCAAGATGGTTCTCCTAGCAGTAAGAAAAATAATTTTATTCAGGATAATCTAGGATCCTCAGAGAAGACAGTACCTTATTTTTCAAACACTGAGGCTGAAATCTAGAATGTGTATGAAAGACAGCAAGGTAATGGTTTGAGAATAAGGTCAGAGGTGTTTCAAGAACATCCTTTTCATGATTCTCCTGACAGATTTGAAGAGGATGAATCCTTAAGGGATGATGATAATGATGATTAGAATATGATAAAACCATCCCCTTCTATGCCTAGAGAGTAAGAACTAGCTGATGAAATTAAGAGCTTAAGGGCTGAGTTAGAATATCTGCAAGCAGTAAAAATCAGAGATGATATGAGACAGAAAGTGCAGGCTTTGAGAGTTGCTCAAAATGATTCAATTCCTACCCTTGAGAATACAAATATGCAGAGAAATCAACAAAGAAATGAAGTCCAGAATCAGCACAATGACCAAAGACACAATGTAAATAACATCAGAGCTCCATTAAATAATGTGAGAAATCAAAATGTAAATAGAAATGCAAAATGCTAATTAGTTTGAGAGGCACCCAATGCAGTTGGATAGATTTAGACAGCTTGTTTTTGATGGCATTCCTGGTTATCCAAACCCTGTTGACAAACATGTGAGGCTGCAAGTGCCAAAATTTTCAGGAAACAATACTGTCTCAAGAGAAGACCATTTAAAAGCTTTTCAGAATACCATGGACAACTTTGAGGTTGAGCATGAGGATGTTTTCATGAAATCATTTATGCAATCCTTAGTTGATGAAGCCAAGGAATGGTATAAAAATCTACCTGATCGGAGCATTTCATCATGGGATGATTTCAAAAGGATGTTTAAGGAGTAGTATGGTGACAAAACTGACCCTAGCTTTTTTGTAAATGAGTTCACTAGTATCACTAAAGGGTCAAATGAGCAGGTTGCAGATTTTAATGCAAGATTTACTAAAGTGTTGAACAAACTGCCACATCACATGAGGCCAAATGAACCAATGTGCATAATATTATATATTAATGCTTTTGATGCCAAAATAGCATATGGGTTAAGAGATAAGGGTCCTGCTACTCTCAGGGATGCTTTCAAGATAGCAATAAATATTGAGAATAACAGGAAAGCATCAGGCAAGACAAATAGAAGGGATGATGTGAAAATTCTGCAGAATCCAAACAAACCTCAAAACACTCAAGGTAGTACATCTACCCCTAAAGATAAAATAGACAAATTGGCAAATGTTGTTAAGGATCTAAGCTATAGACTGGATAGGAGTGAAAAAGGAATAGGTCCTGATAGGCAAGCTTATCAAAGATAGGAAAGGAGACCATCATTGCATGATATGCCATATAATACCAATTGGCATAATGGTAGACCTGTATTGCCACATAACAACACAAATCAAAGAGCTCAGAATCCAAAGGAAACACCTGATCCTTTGAAGAAGGCTGTTAATATTGTTAATGACACCCCATGGTGTATAATATGCTAGATGCCTCATTCACAGTCACAATGTATGATTGCTCAGTCTCTATATAACAATGCCGTGGCCTGTGATGAGTGTAATGAGCCTCATTGCATGGAAGATGATAATGTCAACATGTTGTCTACAAATAGAGAATACCCTTTTCATGATGCTGATGCAAATGCAAATAATGAAACTCAGGGCTGCCAACAGTTCCCATATGATGAAGATGATGAAGACAACTATGCCTATGCTCAGGATTAACCTAGTTTTCTGAATAACTTGAGGAGGCCTTCTGATGAAGAAATTAGGGCCTTCATAGCTGCAGCAGTTGCTCAAGTCAAAAGCAACTACAACGTAAGAGGTAATTCTCAAGTAAGTAACTCACACCAACCAGAGAATAATTTCACGAACCAGCCAGTACACAGTCATAAAGGAACTGAGACACAAAAGAAGCAATAGGCAAAATTTTAAGCAAAAAATAGGTTATGATCCTCAAGGACTAGAAAATAGAGTTCCCTAGGTTGAGGATCAAAATAAGAATTTTCAGAACAAGGATGACAGTCAGAGAGCCATAAAAACTAAAGCTGGATCATCTCAGGATAGAGGTAAAACTATGGATTAGGCTCCAACTGTTATTCAAAATTATGCTCCATTTGACATCACTCAGGTCTTGTCTCAAATAAAAGTCTCTGTTCCACTAATGGAGCTGATGAAAGTTGAAGAATTCAGAAATAAGACTGTATCCTTGATTTCAGGAGTACCATGTCAAGCAAAGAAGAATATTGAGACTCAGGATAAGAAACAAGCTATGAGTATTGAAGAGGATGAGATTCCTGAGGTATATCTAGGGATGACCATGACAAAATACCCTTCACAGGTTGAACCATTCTATGTCTCCCTTGTTATCAATGGGAAAGTAATTAGAAATTGTATGCTTGACTCAGGGGCATCAACGAATATCATGCCTTTGGCCATTATGCAACAAGCAAGATTAAAAATAGATAAGGCATGTGGGAAATGCTATGCAATGGATGCTAGGGAGGTACCTGTCATTGGAATCATGAAGGATGTTGATTTTAGATTGGTAGCATATCCTGAAAAAACCTACAAAATGAACATAACAGTTGTTGATATCAAGCCACAGTATGGCATGTTGCTGTCAAGAAGATGGGCAGCACTGATTGGTGGAAGTATGCAATTGGACCTGTCATATGCCATGATCCCAATGAATGGCAAGGATGTCAAGCTGATAAGAGAAGAAAGATCACAGGAGTCAGTTGAAGATCAAGATTCAGAAGAACACATCTGTTTTGTGGACACTGACTGTGAAAATTTCAGAGTTGTCTCAGATGATAAGGAAGATAAAAGGGAAAAAATTTGCATTCAAGAATTGGATCAACAAGGTCTTTGGACCATGTATTTTGATGGAGCTTGTTCAAAAGAAGGCTATGGTGCTGGAATTGTTCTTCTGTCTCCAACTGGTAAGCTTCTCCAATTTTATTTCTTGTTGAGGTTTGCTTGTACAAATAATATTGCAGAGTATGAGGCTCTGTTATTAGGGTTAAATGTTGCTTTGAAGCATGGAATTAAGATGCTCAAAGTGTTTGGTGATTCAGAGCTTATTGTGTACCAAATTAGAGATAAGTATGCATCAAAAAATAAAAGGTTGAAACAATATAAGCATGTTGTTTGGGATACAATTGAATTGTTTGATGTTTTTTCAATAAATTGGATAGAAAGATCAAAAAATGTCAGAGCAGATTTTCTAGCCAATGTAGCCATAAGGCTAGATGATATAACTTTGTCAGATGTTACAAATGTTGAAGTCAAGCTTAGGCCTGCAGTGCCAGATAATGTATGCAGCTGGCAAGTGTTTGATGATGATAAGGATTTACTGAGATTTCTGCATTGTATTGATGAATATGAGAACCAAGAAGTGGATTTTCAAAACTTTGTGGAAGTTGTAGATGGAAAAGAAACCCTTTTAGGGAAGGAACTAATTCAACTCAAGACAAACAAAATCCCTAGAGGGCTAGTAGCTTTAGAGAGAGCTTTTGACAATAGGGACCAATTTGTTACAAAAGCATCTCCAACAAACAAGAATGATCTGGAGGAGATAAACTTGGGAACATCTCATGCTCCCAAAAAGATATACATTGGCAAACAGCTCAAACCACACATCAGGAGCATGCTGATTGCATTATTGAAAAGGTATAAGCATGTTTTTGCCTGGTCATATGAAGACCTCAAAGCCTATAGAGAGGATCTATTTCAGCATGAAATCCCTTTGAAGCCTGGAGCTAAACCATTTAGACAAAAATAGAGGCCTATCAACCCAACCTTAGCTACAAAAATGCAAGAAGAACTTATAAAACTTAGGGAGGCTGGAATAATCATGCCTATCAAACATTCAACTTGGGTGTCTAACCTTGTCCTAGTCAGAAAAAAGAATGGTGATATAAGGTTGTGTGTGGACTTTAGAAACCTAAATGTAGCTTCTTTGAAGGATAACTATCCATTGCCAAATATGGAGGCCATGTTGCAAAGAGTGACTAGTTGTGAACTTTTATCTATGATGGATGGTTTTTTAAGGTACAATCAAGTGAAAGTAAAAGAATCAGAACAATTTAAGACTGCGTTCACTACTCCATGGGGAACCTATGTATATGTAAGGATGCCATTTGGACTAACAAATATAGGTGCTATATTTCAAAGGGCAATGGATGTTGCTTTTGCATGATTGATTGGCTCAATCTTAGCTGTTTATCAAGATGACTTGACTGCCTTTTCAAAGAAAGAAGAACAACACTGTATGCATTTGGAACAGATTTTTATTAGAGCATTAGAATATGGTATCTCACTCAACCCAAAGAAATGTGTTTTTGGGGTTGTGGAAGGAAAATTGCTTGGACACATTGTTTCCAAGGATGGAGTCAAGATTGATCCTGAAAGAGTGGCTGCAATTGACAAAATTCAAATCCCTAAAACAATAAAAGGTGTTCAGTCCTTCTTTGGACAAATTAACTTTGTTAGGAGATTTGTTCCTAACTTTGCAGAAACCACAAAAGAAATTTCTAAGATGTTGAAGAAAGGTGCAATTGTTAATTAGGAGAATGAAGCAATTGAATCATTTCAGAACATCAAGGAAGCAATCAAGATGGCTCCTGTGCTAAAGTCTCCTGATTTTTCTAAGCCATTTCAATTGTTCTCATTTGCTTCTTTCCATACTATTGCTGCATGTTTATTGCAGAAAAATGAAGAAGGGTTTGAACAGCCTATTGCTTTTTTCAGTATGTCCTTGCAGGCTTCTGAATTAAAGTATGACATCATGGAAAAGCAGGCATATGCACTAGTCAGAGCAGTCAAGAGTTTCAGGCCATATCTGGTAGGATCTCAGATAGTTGCATATGTGCCTCATGCTACAGTCAAAGATATCTTCACTCAGCAAGAGGTAACTGGAAGGAGATGTAGATGGATAAACAAACTGCAGGAGTTCAATATAGAGATACAAATTACCAAGTTGGTAAGGGGACAAGGGTTAGCAAAGCTAATGACACAGTCAAATCTAGAGGCATGCCAAGTCAATGCAGTCCAGAATGAGAATATCAATGTATCAAAATCTGAATGGTATAAGGACATCATATATTACTTGCAAAATCTGAATTGTCCTTCCCATTTCAGTGACAGTGAAAAGAGGACCTTAAAACTACATGCAATCAGGTATGTTATTGTTTAAGGTGAGCTGTACTGGAAGAACCCTGATGGTGTGTTGCTGAGATGTGTGGATGAAGATGAAGCTAACAATGTTTTGAATGACATGCATAAAGGATTGTGTGGTGGACACTATACTACCCAAACAACAACTCATAAGATCCTTAGGGTAGGATATTGGTGGCCCACTGTCTTTTCAGATGCACAAAGGCTGGTAAGGAAATGTGACCCTTGCCAAAGATTCTCAGGAAAGTTAAGATATGAAGGAGCATTGCCCCTTAGAACTGTAATTGTGGATGCTCCATTTCAGCAATGGGGAATTAATTTTATAGGGGAGATTTCAGAGAAATCTAGTGGAGGACATAGTTGGATTCTAGTTGCCACTGATTACTTCACTAAATGGATTGAGGCTATCCCTACTAGAAAGGCTACAAGTAAGGTGGTGATGGATTTTATCTTGGAGAATATTATTATCATGTTTGGGTACCATTCAAGTTAATCACAGATAATGCAATGTGCTTTAGATCAGGTGAATTTGTTGATTTTTGCAATAATTATGGAATTGACTTGTCTCACACATCACCATACCACCCACAAGGAAATGGTCAAGCAGAGTCAAGCAACAAAAGCCTAATGAAAATCATCAAGAGGATAATGGATAAAAATAAGAAATCCTAGGATTCAAAATTGAAGTTGGCATTATGGGCTGATAGGGTGACAGTGAAAAAAGCCACTGGAAGGTCACCTTATGAATTAGTGTATGGTACAACAGCTAGATTGCCTGTGAATAACCTCCTACCAGTTTACAAGTTCATACAAGAGAATGATGGGGAGGTTAATGATTCAATGACTGAAAGGATCAATCAACTAGTTGAGCTAGATGAAATTAGGGCAGAGCCACAAAAAATAAACATCAAAAAATAGCAAAAGGTGAAGTACCTATTTGATAAAAGGGTTACAAAGAGAGGTTTTTAGATAGGTGATATGGTCCTTATGTGGAATGAAAGGAGCCAGGATAAGGGTGAACATGGCAAATTTGAACCCTTGTGGACAGGCCCATACCAAATTAGCAATATATATGGAGGAGACTCCTACTTTCTCCAAACCCTAAGTGGTGAATTAATGGAATTGCCGGTGCACAACAAATTCCTTAAAGCCTTTTTCACCTAAATGAGTAACTTGTGTGCATAATGTAAAATAGTTGTAAATATTTTGTACATACCTTGTGTGGCCGGTCGTGTTTTGAGCTTTGGGTTTTGTTTGGTTTGCTCAGAGTTGTCTGGTCCTCACTGCAGTCTTGCACCTACATGTCCCCAATCGGAGCCTATGTTGGTAATTATTTATGTCTAGGGTTTTAAACTTGAATGTTTGTTAATTTTCTCCTTCAAACCCTAAAATTTCTAAGTTGCAGGATCTTGTTCTGTTGTTGAAATCTCCATCGGCCCCTAAGAATGATAAAAATTTGAGTCAGATGCATTTTAGATCCATATCAGGTCTCAGTTTCCTGTGTCTATAATTGTTTCTAAGTATGGCTATGAGCATTTCCCTTTGCTTGTATCGCGGCATCCGCCAAGTGTCGAGCCTTGATTCATGCCGCACTTTTCTTTCTAACCGATAACCGTAGCGCGGAGCGTGCCATGTGGCAGAAGCTGTTTCTAGTGTTGCTTTAAGTTGCTAGCCATGGAACTCGACATGTGTCAGTTTCTGCTTGAGTCTGAAAGACCCTTTAAGTGTCTCCTTTATGTTTCAAGTTGAATGCGCGGAAGGCACCACGTGTCAGCTTCCGCTGAAGTTTCAATAGAGTTTCTTTTATGTTTCAGCTTGGACGTGAAAAACACCATGTGGAGGCACCCGAGGGACATAGAGAAAGCAATTCAGAGCCCCGCAAACGGTGCCAAGTGGTGGCATCCGCCAATGTTTCTAAAAGACCCTAAAAGTTTCATAGTCTCCGCCAAAGGCTTCAAAAGACCCTTAATGTTTCTCAAAGGTAGCGCGGATGGTGACAAGTGGTAGCCTCCGCTTATGTTTCATGAAAGTTTCAAAAAAGTTCTAAGTTGCTGCGGAAGCTAACAAGTGTCAGCTTCCGCATAAGTTTCTATTTTGTTTCCTGCGATGCATTAATTTGTGGCGGGCCACTGCTGTGGGGGTCAAGTTAAGCAGAATGTGCCACGTGTTCAATGCGGCACCAAGGCTACATTTGTTTTTGACCCTTCCCCGGCCACAGTAATGAGTTTCTAAGTGATGCAGAAATTGACAAATGTCAGCTTCCGCAGGAGTTTCATGGAGCGTCCTAATGTTTCAAGAAAAGGCCGTGGAGCTTGACAAGTGTCAGCTTCCGCGGACTTGCCCCAGTTTCTCTCTTATGAAGGCTGTTGTGATGGTTTGTGGGCCCCAATTTCAAAGTGCCTCAAGTTTTAGATGTTGTGGGTTGTGACAAGTGTCACGAGTGGTGGCCACTTTAGTCTAAAGACACAGTTTTAATGGGCACTGCGGAGCCTGACATGTGGCTGCCTCCGCGTAAGTTTCACTAAAGAGTCTTTACATCTCTGAGAGTTTGCGGAAGCTGCCGCGTGTCCTTTTTGAAAAGCAAGTAATGAGAAGCAGATAAAGGAAAAGGGATCAACGATAGAAACTTGAAGTGCCTACGTGGCACAATCTGATTGGCTGGTGACTTTTCAGCATTTTTTGGGGCCGTAGATCTCTGCAATGGGTTTTAGATTGATGACCATATTTTGAACCTGTAGCGACAGGTTTTCTCCTAAGCGTTTGCAACCATTTTTGGCGGGAAAACTTCATGGGTGCGTTGCTGTTGCATCTTCAGAGGCTGCGGGTAGGTGAAACTGTAATGGTGATTGTACAGGAAGGCATGGGTCGAGTTGATAGCTCAACCACCATTTTTATGATGCATATCTTTGAGCGGCGGCTTAGATCCTGATTCCCACCTACTCCTTCCTCTTTATCCCTTGTTGCATTTATGATTTTGAGCGCCATTTTTCTGTACTGTGTATCTGGTGGGATTTTTGGCCTCCCTTGTAATTAATTCATTCAGTACATAGTCTTGCTATAAAAAGTAGATGTGTCACTCATTTGAGGTTGTTGAAAGTTGGACATTTTTTGGCTCTGTAATACAATACAACTGACCTGGTTGCTCCATGCAGTGGATTTTGTGAGTCTATGAGTCTCATGTCTTATGTTTTGTGCATAAATTCATTGGTTTCATGTTGATTTAGATGAGTATGCTATATTGCATGTATTTTGTTGTCTGTCTCCTAAATTGAATATGCTTTCCTTTTGAATCTGGATATCTAAGGGGTGTCTTGGGTTCTAGGATATAGGTTTACTATATTGAATGCTTGATCTCTTAACTTCCGTTCAAGGGATAGATTAAACTGTTTTCAAGTTAAGTATTGAGGAAAGTATATTACAGTAAGGATATCATAAGTAGAGATGTATAAACACTCTGTTCTGGGATATATTTGTAAGGAAAATATGATGAAATCCCCTTGAAATCCAGTCTTGTTATGTTTATGCTGAACATTTGCATGTTTATGTCTACTGACTCCAAGCCCTGGATAGGCACCAATCTAGCTCTGTGTTGAGGTTATACACCAGGTCCAGCTTTGCATCCAAACACAACATCAAAATCAAACTCCAAAACAACCAATAGGATAGTAGAATTAGTTTTAGGATCCCAAGTCCTCTATCTACAACTGAAAATAGGCCCAAAGCTAGCCCCTTTGCTCTTATCTTGCAGTTTTGGTCTACTTACAGGAGGACTTATCTGCTTCATGTCAGCATCCCAGCCTTTGTATGCACATTCTCATGGATGTTGAGTAGGGAATCCCCCCCTAGGTTTTGCAGAGCCTGAAGAAGAAGAGGAGATAAAAATAGAGTCTATCTCCTATACTGTTGGCCCCTGGCCCAGAGATCCTGTTGATCATTGATGGCTACCTTGTAGGGAAATCTGGGAGTAAGCATCCAGTCTGGGAAAAAACCAACACACTTTATGTTGTATTGTAACATTTGGATATTATTTGTATTATTTGATTAATTGGGAAAAGTTATTACCAATAGTCAAATGGGGGTTAATGGTTTTTTGTTTCCCATGGTTTTGGGGCACATGGTTTTCTCAATGTAATATGTGAGCTTCAATCATAAAAGCAAGAACAAGGTTATTATTTGAGGTTGGCTGGATAATTCATTGTTGGTGAATGAAGGCTTGTGAGAGGCTATCATTGTATTGAGCTCTCTCGTTTGAGTGCATATTGTGAAGCATGGCAAGAGATGTGTGGATTCATGCTTGTACACATGGAGGATGCATTGGAGGTGCTTGATGGTTCAGAGGTAGTCATGGAGAGTCATGGATTGTATTGTATTGTTTTATTGTTGAATAATACATTTGAGCATGGATACTTTTGGAGGTTGGGTTTTTCCCTCTTAAGGGTTTTCCTAGGGTATATCTTGTGTTATCTTGTTGCTTATCTATTTGATCTTTGCATTATGGTTATTTCTGCATCTTATTCTCCTATTGGGTTATGTGGAATTGGTTTTATTTTACCTACAAATTCCTAACAATAATGCCCCTAAACCTTAACCCATAACCCCTACACTCTAAACCTGAGCAACCCTAAACCCCTAAACCCTAAACCCAAGCAACTCTAAACCTCTATCTCCCTATCTCTCCCCATCTCTATCATCTCTATACCTCTCAATCTCTCTCCCTATGTCTCTGGCCATGTCCCTCACTCTCTATCTCCCTATCTCTCCCCTTAGTCTCCTCTATATCTCCATATTGGTCCTCTCTCTCTAAACCCTAAACCCTAAACCTCTAAACCTTAACCCCTAACCCATAAACCATTAACTCTAAACCCTAAATAATGCCCCTAAACCCTAACTCCTAACCCTTAAACCCTAAACCCAAGAAACGTTAAACCCCTAAACCCTAAATCCCAAACCCTTGAACCCTAAACCCAAGCAAACCTAAACCTCTATCTCCCTGTCTCTCCCCTATCTCCCTGTATCTATCATCCCTCTACCTCTCAATCTCTCTCCCTTTGTCTTTGGCCATGTCCCTCACTCTCTATCTCCCTATCTCTGTTTGGTCTCCTCTATATCTCCCTATCGGTCCTCTCTCTCTCTCAAACCTAAACCCTAAACCTCTAAAACTTAACCCCTAACCCCTAACCCTTAAACCCTAACCCCTAAACCCTAAACCCTAAATAATGCCCCTAAACCCTAAACCCTAAATAATGCCCCTAAACCCTAACCCCTAAACCCTAAACCCGAGCAACCCTAAACCCCTAAACCCTAAAATCTAAACCCAGGCAACCATAAACCTCTATCTCCCTATCTCTCCCCTATCTTCCTATCTCTATCATCCCTCTACCTCTCAATCTCTCTCCCTATGTCTCCGGACATGTCCCTCACTCTCTATCTCCCTATGTCTCCCCTTTGTCTCTATCTCTCCCAATCTCTATTGGTCTCTATCTCTCTCTAAACCCTAAACCCTAAACCCCTAACCCTTAAACTCGAAACCCCTAACCCTTAAACCCTAACCCCTAACCCGTAATCCCTAACCCCTAACCCCGAGCAACCCTAAACCTAAGAAACCCTAAAACCCTAAACCCTAAATAATTCTCCTATAACCTAAACTCATAAATCCTAAATAATGCCCCTAAACAATGACCCCTAACCCCTAAACCCAAGAAACCCTAGGAGAGAGAAAGAGGTTTAGGGTTGCCCAGGTTTAGGGTTTAGGGTTTAGGGGTTAGGGGTCAGGGTTTAGAGGCATTATTTAGGGTTTATGAGTTTAGGGTTTCTCAAGTTTAGGGTTTAGGGTTTAGAGAGAGATGGAGAGAAGGGACTTATAGAGATTGGGAGAGATAGATGAGACATAGAGGAGAGATAGGGAGATATAGAGTGAGGGACATGTCCAGAGACATAGGAAAAGAGATCGAGAGGTAGAGGAATGATAGAGATAGGGAGATAGGGGAGAGATGGGAAGATAGAGGTTCAAGGTTTCTTGTGTTTAGGGTTTAGGGTTTAGGGGTTAGGGGTTAGTGTTTAGGGGCATTATTTAGGGTTTAGGGTTTAGGGGTTAGGGGTTAACGTTTAGAGGTTTAGGGTGTAGAGATGGAGAGAGAGGACTAATAGGGAGAGATATAGGAGGCCGAGAGGAGAGATAGGGAGATAGAGAGTGAGGGACATGGCCAGAGACATAGGGAGAGAGATTGAGAGGTAGAGGGATGGTAGAGATAGGGGAAAGATCTAGGGAGATAGAGGTTTAGGGTTGCTTTGATTTAGGATTTAGGGTTTAGGGTTTAAGGGCATAGGGTTTAGGGTTTAGGGTTTAGAGGTTAGGGGTTAAGGTTTAGAGGTATATGGTTTAAGGTATAGAGAGAGAGGACTGATATGGAGATATAGAGAAGACCGAGGGGAGAGATAGGGAGATAAGAGTGATGGACATGGCCAGAGACATAGGGAGAGAGATTGAGAGCAAGAGGGACAATAGAGATAGAGAGATAGAGGTTTAGGGGTTAGGGTTTATGGGCATTATTTAGGGTATAGAGGTTTAGGTTTTCTCTGGTGTAGGATTTATGACACTAAACCTGCGCAACCCTAAACCTCTATCTCCCTATCTCTCCCCTCTGTCTCCTCTATCTCTCCCTATCTATCTCATGTCTCTCTACCGATCTCTCTCTCCCTATCTCCCTATCTCTTGCCTCTCTCTCCCCTATCATTCCTATATCTACCTATCTCTCCCCTATATCTCTCCCTCTCCTTTATCAATGAAGGAAATGGAAACAAGAAAACTCTCTCTCTCTCTCACTCTATCTCTGCCCTCCATCTCCACCCACTCTCCCTCTTTCCCTCTTCCTCCCTCTCCCTCTCCCTTATTGACAAATCAAATGGAAACAAGAAAACTAGGACATGCAAAGAGGGATGAGGATATAAATTGGGAGGATGAAATGGAAACAGGATAAAATGAAAGTTCATTGGATGGGAAGAATGATGAGAGGAGAGGTGGAAAATAGTAAAATAGGGAAAAATTGGGTGGATCTAAAGGGAAGTTGGAAAGGAAAAGGAAAATGAGGAGGTAGATAGGTGAGAGAGAGAGAGAGAGAGAGATAGTACTTTTGACATGCAACCCTAAACCCTGAATAATGCCCCTAAGCCCTACACCAGAGCAAACCTAAACCTCTAAACCCTAAATAATGCCCCTAAACCCTAAACCCAAGCAACCCCAAACCTCTATCTCTCTATCTCTATTGTCCCTCTACCTCTCAATCTCTCTCCCTATGTTTTTGGCCATGACCCTCACTCTTTATCTCCCTATCTCTCCCCTCGGTCTTCTCTATATCTCCCTATCAGAGAGAGAGGAGGGAAGTAGAGAGTGAGAGAGAGGGTAGGAGGTAGAGAGGGGAGGGAAGTAGAGAGTGAGAAAGAGGGTAGGAGGTAGAGAGGGGAGGGAAGTAGAGAGTGAGAGAGAGGGTAGTAGGTAGAGAGGTGAGAGAGAGAGGAGGGTAGAGAGACTTAGAGGGGAGGAGAGAGAGAATAATAAAGAGAGGGTTAAGGAGGGAGGGAGTGAGGTGATCTTATTTCACCATAACACAAGCACGTTATAATGCGCTCACATTATGTGAATGCACATAATGCGAATGTGTTATAACATGCTCACATTATTTGAATGCACATAACACGAGCTCGTTATAACATGCTCGCGTTATGCTTTGCTTTGGTAATTTCTAAGCCTTTGGCTTGAATTTGCCTTGGGCTTCCAACTCAAAGGCTTGGACTGTGTTTTGGATGTCCTTGAAAGACATACTTTTCTAGATTGTAACAAAAATTACATAATTTGAAGCATGCTCCCCATCAAATTTGCACGTGTTTCAATGACAAGTCAAAAAAATACCATCATAACCTTAAGCTCTCTCTTAGATTTCTAACCATATAATTTTTTTCATGTTTTGAATATGTTAAGGATTTCATCTTTAATTTCTTTTGTTAGTGTATTCATTTTTTTTTATCAAAAACCAGTGTGTGGTATTTTTGAATTTTTTTTTTAAACCATTTATCAAAATGTCAAATAAATTACATTTTTAGAAACTAGACTCCATTCTACACGGATTAAAAAAAATTGGATTTTTTATTAGTTTTCAAAAATCTTAGTGGGGGAGCACACTCAATTTTCTATTTTTTAGGATGTGTCCACTTTGAAAATTAGTAAAAAATCAATTATTCCTAAAAAAATTATTACAAAAATCAAGGATAAACTACATGGTGTTAGCTAATTTCTCACTGAAGAGATATTTGAAATACTAAAAAAAAGTTAACATTTTAGGGGGAGCACACCAAATGCTATGTTATGTTTTTTTGAAAAAAAATAGTACCAATTTGTGTGCTCACCCTTTTTAAACCCCAAAATCTCAACCATTTTTGAAAAAAATTAGTAGTTTAGAAAGTAGATTCAGAGCACTACGACTCTTATTTTTGTTGTATCTTCATATTTTGAGTGTAACTATCTTTAATTTCTCATCCAACATCAGTCTTTCTTGATTTCAAAAAAAAAGTGGCATATTAAGACCCCCTTTTGGTCCCCCATCTTTGTGCACTTACCCAATGCCCGTTGCGTAGTGAATCCCAAAACTGTGAGTACCCTAAATGTAGTGAAGTATCCACTTGGCTACTTTCTAATGCAGCTCATGGGGATCTTGCATGAATTGAGAGACCATGCCTACAACATATGAAATGTTAGGTCTCGTATGAGTCAAATAAATGAGACTCCCAACAAGATATTAGTATAAAGTGCCATCAACAAATGGTGAATAACACTAAGCCTCAAATTTGACTCTAGAAAGGAAGGGAGTTGGAGTAGGCTTACAGTCAGCCATATGAAACCTTAAGAGAAAATCTAGAGCATACTTGGACTGTGTGAGTGTGATCCCAAAAGCAAACTAGGAGATCTCAATCCCAAAAAAGTAATGCAACAAGCCCAAGTTAGTCATAAAAAACTTGTCATGAAGGGAAGTTTTGACTACCCCAATGGAAGATGAAGAACTCCCTATGATCAACAAGTCATCAACATACATGACCAGAAATAGGAGTGAATCATCCTACTGCTAAATGTAGACATTGGGATCAGAATGGCACCGAGTGAACCTAACTGTCAGAAGGAAGGAGCCTATTTGAGGCCATAAAGAGACTTTTGAAGGTGGCACACAAGTGAAGAATCGTGAATGAATCTCTATGGTTGCTCCATGTAGATCTCTTCTTGAAGGTTACTATAAAGAATAGCACTCTTCACATCCATCTGGTGTACTTCCCAATGATTGGCTGCAACAATGCCAAGAACAAGTCAGATGGAGTTCATTCTGGCAATTGGCACAAAAGTTTCAGAGTAGTCAATCCCAGGAACCTGAGAGAATCCTTTGGCGACCAGGTGAGCCTTATGCTTATCAATCGACCCATATGCTGCAAAATTTGTCTGATAGATCCACTTACATCAGGCAAGTTTTCTTCCCTTAGGAAAAGGGACAAGATCCCAAGTATGGTTCCTCATCAAGGAACTATACAAAGTCTAGAACATTCAAAGTTTCCAAAAGGGCTAAAAATGGCAGGACTTACTATTTTTAGTAACTCTACATTTGACCTCAGATAGACCCTAAATTTTCCCAAAAGGTACGAAACTCCTAAGTAAAGATCTCGGGTGAGTTTCGACTCAGGATCATACTTGGATTACGAGATATTAAAGTTTTTGTTAATGTGCATCTTAATCTGTAACTGTAAAAGTTAAAATTTGCATAAATCTTTCCTCGGTAGATCAGTGTAGCAAGCATTTTCTCCATACCTTGCTTCCTTTCAATATTCTTATTCTTATCACATCTTCAAATCTTGAGCATAGAAATCTCAAATTACTCATCAAAGTTTAAATTTTGTTGATTTCAAGAAAAAAATAGCTAGCTTTGACCCACTTTTGACTCTCCATTTTCATACACTTATGGTCTTTATGTCAAATGTGATAGTGGTGGAGGATTCAAAAGATGTATCATTAACTAATTTGGTAGCAACATATCCTCACATATAACAAATAATTTTTTTTAAAGATGCTCATGTCATTCTGCATCCTCATATATGCCTAGATCATGTGCAATATGTGATGTAGGAGGAGGTACTTCACAATTACTCAAAGATATCTCATGTCAAAGCGTCAATAGCTTTAAAGGAGGGTCTCTATTAAAAATAGTATATTATAAATTTGATGCATAGAAAAATCAATGGGATCCACTTTAAGGAAGGATCACTATAAGGTGAAGAGTGATTATCATGAGTAAAACATGGTCTAGGGATAATAGTAAAGTAATCTATGGATGCACATGAAAAATCATGGAAGGATATATAATAATTATAATAACATGAATCAAACCGTTGTTTAGAGATATCGACTAAGGTGTCACAAAATGGATGTATCAAAGTATAATCATCATGTACATAGAAGCATAATATGAAGATAAGAATGATCTAACATGTAAATTTGCATCTTCAATTCCACTAAATGACTCTATCATAGGTTTATTAAGAGAATGTGAAAACCACATCATCATGCAACAGAGAGCCACCAACCTCATCATAATTATATAAAGAGGTATCTTTATTCTCATAACTAAACGTATATCATCAATAGACCAAGAGCCACAAGATAGAGAAGAAGGATCACCATGAACTACATGGGCTTAATGACCTCATGTGAAGATGATATAAGCATATCATGCTAGTGATAGTGTCATCATATGTAGGTGAATGTAAGTCATACATGTATCCACATTCTAAGCATCCATAGGTTCAACATGAGATATAGAAAATTGATCATCATTATACACATCATCATGTAGAAAATTAGGTATTGCATTTAAAGCACGTGAATCGATGGAGATAGGCCTATTATGGCATTTAAGAGATTTATCATTAAAAGGTGTGACCATGTCATGCCTAAGTGTATAATATAAAACTATATCATCCATGTTCGTCCTAGAAGGTGTGACAAGATATATCCTCACTAGGTACATGCTCATCACTATCACAATCTGATATGATCATTAGACTCATGTATAAATGACATACATGTATCTAATAGGCATGAATGTGCATTAATCAACTTCATGAAGGAAGGAAAATATGACATGATTGAATAATACATCCATAAAAGACATACCCCTATCCTTAGTATAATGTGTCATAAGAGTATCAAGAATAGAGGCATTATATGTAAGAATAAATAAGAACCTATAAATATCTATATTGTAAGAATGCACATTAACTAAGGATCAAGACCTAAAAGGAGTCATAGTGAAAGTTATAGACATGAAAACCACTCCAAGGGGTGGATATCCAAAATATTATGTAAAGACCCTAATAAATATGAGTAAATAAAATGAGGTATGATCAATTGTATGTTAGAAAATAAATCCCTAATCAGATATGAAACAAGTGGGTAGGATGAATTAAAGATAGGGTATGTAGATAAGCAAACTAAACGCTTCAATAATAATGTATAAATGAAGCACATGGATAAAACAAGATTAGATCTAAAAAAAAATTAGAGATCTAAAAAACCTAAAATTGAGGAGAAAAACATAGGGGGAACTAGGTCAATGAGCCTTGATGTAAAGGAAAATAACCTTTCACTAGGCTTAATCTAGCTTAATTAAATAAATGAACTGTCAAAGCATAAATTATCCTAGGTCAATTAATTGATAGTTATGTCAGTGACGATTGGCAATTACATGGTGTTCTATAAAATGTAAATGTGAAGAAGGTTAATAGCACTTAACTCTAAAAAAGATGAACATTAAATGTGTTTGCTAATGCACTAAAATTTGAATTATCTGGAGATTGAAAATGATATGTCTCTATCTATATTTCACCTTACATCTAGAACAATATGTGTGCTTTGTGAAGGGTTAAATTTGTGGGTTTAGTTCACTTCTACTAGCGTGGATATGATCTATGGCCATGGATTTGATTTGGTATAGTGTGTGCTTCATGTTCATGGTTTGCCTAATTTGTTGTGGTCTACTTTGTTGTCTAGGTTGGTTGTATCTAAAATACCTTTAGAGGGCTTATGGATTGTTGGGAACATGTTCTCCTAGGTCAACCCCCCAAAAGCCCTGATTTATGGTAATGTGAATGATCGAGGATAACAATATTCAAACATGTAGATGTTGCAAATGTGTGTTTAGTTGGCTCTAGGTGGGAAAAGAATAGGTCACAGTAGGCAAATATTTGAATTTGAATTTTTAGAAAATTAGAGGTCAAACCCTTGAGTATCAATCTTGTGCTTGTGAGATTTACTTGAGATAGAAGACTACTTAAATAAAGTGTATAATGCTTGTATATGAATGGGTGAAACAATAGCCATAATAAATGAGGGATGTCAAATATAATAAGAAATATTAAAATAAGTGTAAATAAGTGAACATTGTCATGAGAAAAGGAGCCCAAATTTATTAAAAAATATATACCATTTTGTTGCTAGATAATTACGTTTTTAATATAAACACAAAACTAAATCCAAATTCCAAACAAAAAATTTAAAAAACATACAATTCCCCCCACGAATCGGATGCTTCATACGGCTCCCACAAACTTATAATTAAATGGAGCCTACCTATTAGTTTTCTACGGTTGTTACGCCAAGAGATGCTCATTTGAATTTGCTGACGTATTAGGAAGAAGATAAAGCTTCTTGTGACCCCGGCTAGCGAAGAATTAGCCGATTCGCTTTTATATGTGAGCATTATAGTGCTCGGGAAATTGTCTCACGCCGTAAAAAAATTGACGCCGGAAAATTTTCAGTTGTTCCTATCGGCGTATTCTTGAACCTCCTAAGTAATATCTTTGATGAGAAACTGGGAGGAAACATCGTGGAAGTTCACTTTTCTTTACACGTCCATCGTTGTTTAGGCCAAAATGAGTAAGATTGAAATATGATAGAGTATCATTATTAATCTTAAAAGAAGACTAGGAAAACTATAACACATCTCTTTTATGTATTTAAGTTTTTATATAGCCTTTTGCCTGTCTGATCACACATCAAAATCCTGAAAAAAGTTTGGAGAAAAAAAATTGTTCCAAAGCATGAGTGGATCAACTAAGATACATAAAGGATATATTGATTTAAAATATGCTATTCAAGATGCACCTTATTAAGCATATGCATAAGTTTGGAAGATCTCATGATAATTTATTGAAAAATTCTAGTAATTTGTATAAGTAATTCTCTATGCAAACATATTATCTTTTGTTTTGTACACCTTAAAGAATATAGTTACACATGTACATATACACATGTATTAATGCCTTATTAATATTGTCTTAATATATATTTTATTCAATTATTAGTTCTTTTAATATATTTAATTAAGAATTTTAAGTTTCTAGACATAAAATTTTAAAACCATAAATTAACTTCATTGTGCTTAGAATGGTCCCCCAAATTGCAAACTTAATGATATGATTGAGGTGCATTCACTTGTTTTTTTTGTTCCATTGTCAAAATTGGATGCTTCATGGTGGTCCTACAAACTTAGAATTAAATGGAGCCTATCAATTCTCTGTTGACTTTGCTGACTTATTGACTTTGCTGACTTATTAGGAAGAAGATAAAATTTCTTGGTGCTCCATCTACTCATTTAGAAAGAATGTATGCGTTGAATAAGACCCTTAATATTCCATTTGATGAGAAACTAAATATCCAAGGAAACCTCGTGCAAGTTCAATTTTATTTGGAAGTCTCCTGTTGCGTATACCAAAATGAGTAAGCTTGACATATGAGAGTATATAATAATTAATCTTAAAACAAGGCTAAGAAAATTGTGATAGATCTCATGTATGTACTTCAGGTTTTATGAAGCCTTTTGCCCGGAATAAGGTTTAATAGATTTCTTTTATGAAGTGGCTAAGTTTTTAATGTAGCGTTTTGCCTAGGTTTAAATGTCTTCAATAATATTGTTACAAGTTGTGGTGGATTGCAATATTCTGTTATTCAGATTTAGGTATTGGGTTTGTGGCTCGGATAACATAAAAATTTAGAAGAAACGAGGTGTAATTTGAATTGTTCAATCATATCTTAAATTGCCTGCTTATTCTTTCTTAAAGAGTATGGGTACTAGTCTAAGCCTGTAAAATGTTTTCATTGTTTTCTTGAGAGTGAAGTCCTTTGTATTGTTTTTTATCTGTTAAAGATGCAGCCTTGCCTGTGATGATACATCAAAATCCTGAAAGCTTTTTTCCAAAGCAATGAGTCGCATCAACTAGGATATATTGACTAAAAATATGCTTCCCAAGATCTATCTTTCTAAGCATATGCATCAGTTTGGAAGGTCTCATGATAATTTTACATGGTTGTCACATAGACCAAATGTCATAAACCTGATTGAATATATGCATCAATACCTGTCAGCAATTATTTATATCATAATATTATTATTATCTAACACATGAGACAAAGCGTCTCCTCAGCAGTGATTTGTTTAAGAAAATAATCAGAATTAATGCAGCACTCCATAAGGATAAACAAACCATTTATTAAGAGACGTGATTTGGTGGAAGGATGCCACCCTTGGAAGTGATGCATTCATTCAAACATGAGATATATATATCATTGTTGAGGGGCATTTCAGAGGGGGAAGCAGCAGAGATAGTATAGTATTCAATACAGAGAAGAAGACATTAGAAAATATTAAAAGTAAATTAGAAGTAAGAGATAAAAGGCAGACTGTAGTATTCAGAGATTCAGTCAGATCTGTAGAAAGAGCAGCAGCCAAAGAACTTAGAATCAGAGTAAGTAACATATATTAATAATAATTTGTAAGTCTGATAATATAGTTGCAATCAAGAATTAATATCCCTTGCAATTTACATTACTTATGTATAATGAATCATGTATAGAATATGAGATAATAATACAGTATATGATATTGTTTTATTATGCATTCAATATCTTTTAGATATAAAATATATGGAACCTCATCATGGAGGAAGGGAAGGAGATATAGGTAAGAGGGTATAAGGTTTCCATCTGAGTACCCCACCTTGGATGGATGTCAAAGCCCTGCCATCAAGGCCAAGAGGGTCAAAGTCCCGCTCTTGGGCTTAGATTGGATAAACTGAGAACTCCGCTATGATCCCCGTACCATTCCTACCATGACGAGTTATTAATTATAAGTGATAAGGCATGGATAGGGAAGTAAGACCAGCATTCTGCTAAGTACCCCACTTTGGTGGATGTCTAAGTCTTGCCACCAAAGCCAGGAGGGCCAAAGTTCCGCTCTTGGGCTTAGTATGGGTTGGCTAGGTCAAACTTATCATGTCCCTATCTCGATAGTGTTGGAATTGTATTATGAGTTTGATATATTTGCAGCTAACCCTAACAATGGCATTAGTTTAAATGTATATATATTGTACTTGTGTTCTCTATGTGATGATTGTAGGAGTTCTATTCAAGAGCATAATGAAGATATAACTACTTGTAAGTCATCCCCCTAACCCTAATGTATCATAATTATGATTGTAGAATTTAATCTAGGGAAAATTTACAAGGGGACATTACACCAAAATACTTTTAGAGATCAAAATAGGGGAAGCCATTATTTCACCTATTGGCTGCCTGCAAATACACAACGCAATGAATTTTTCATTTGTAATGTTCCTAGTTGCTAATTAACAGGTCCTATATAACAATACCGTCAATCATATTATATAAGCCTGCAAGCCATTCTCATATTATCATTTTCAGATAAAAAAATATTACAGAAAAGACCACATCATACTATAGAAGGACTTCAGTAGAAGAAATCTTGAGCAAATTACATACTTGAGGAGGATCCACTGCAGGAAATCATTGGTAGCGAAACTTCGGCAGGGAAGGGAAGAGGAGGAATGGTGACCTCAATACTTCCTTCCAACATTTTAACCACTTTGCTCATGGCAAGTCGGTGAGAGGGGTTGTACTAAATACACCACAGCCCCACTAGACTTAACATTTTAGCTATGCTTTCGTCTTCTTCATCCCTTATATTTCCTTCTCCCAACCTTCCAAATTCACCATTTTCAACTTGCTTGAATGCCCAATCTGGATAGTAGAGTTTGCTTTCTCTACTTGCTTGTATGTCAAAGTTCTTTCTTCCCCCAACCATCTCTATCACTAACATACCATAACTATACACATCTGATTTATCATGACTGGTCCCAAATTTCTAGACCAGACCTCTAGGGCAGTGTAACCAGGAGTTCCCATGTCTCCGGTCAGGGAAATATGGCTTCCTTCCCTATTTGCTAATTTGACCAGACCAAAATCTGCAACCTTGGGACAAAAATTGGCATCCAAGAGAACATTATGTGGCTTTATGTCAAAGTGTAAAATTTGGTTTGTGCAGTCTTCATGTAGATATGAGATTCCCCTTGCTGTACCCATTGCAATGGCATATAGTTGCTTCTAGTTCAGTGTACTTTTGTCATCCCCATGGATATATTTCTCTAGTGAACCATTTGAAAGGGAAAAGAGAACCCAGCATGCACCTTACAACATCCTATATTTTACTTAAACAGATATTCAATAACTTGATCCAAGCACATACTACTATGCCCTTAAAGCGAAAACAAACATAGTTGATTTCCCATCTCATTAACCCTTAGAGGAAAGATAATGTAGCTTACAAATCTAAATAAATTTCAGCAACATAACGACATATAAATTAACACTTTAAGAACATGAAAGAAGAAAAAAAAGACAGAAGAGAAGAAACACCAATATACGTGGGGAAAACCGTTTCTAGTAAAAAAACCCCACACTCCAAAGCATCTAGAGGAAAAACTGATAGCATAACCCTGCATAAAACTCTCCTCTCAAACTTCTCCCCAAGCCTTCAATTTATAGGAGTTCCAATACAAGAAACCATCAAAATGGAAACTCAAAACCATGAGTTACAACGCCTAGTCATGGAGAATCAAATCCACCGTAATATAGAAAGTTACTCAAATCATAATTGACTCTCCAAATATGGCACTTCATTTTTGGCTCCTAAAATCATGCTTTCGCAATCTCCTACAATCTTGTTTTTCAAGTTTCCAATTGTAATTTCCTTTTTCAAGCTCTTTCCATTTTAGCAACTCTTACACACCTTACAAATTGTCATAGTTGCATTTAACAACTTCTATGAAACTAAATGATTAAAAAACAAATTGCCAAAATACAAATAAATAAATATTTCAAATATTAGAACTTGCAAGGTGTATGACACACCTAATCCTAACACCATTAACCATGTATTCATAGACCAGAGCTCTTTTTGAGCCTTGAAAACAAGAACCCAAAAGTCGAACCAGATGAATGTGGTGGATCCTCCCAAGAGTAGCCACTTCATTCATAAATTGCTTTTGGCTGTGTTTTGACTTGTCTAGGATCTTAACTGCTACCAGGCGTTCATTAGGCAGCCTCCCTTGGCCAAGTTTTTCTGCAAAGTTGTTGGTGTATCGCTTAATCTGAGCATAAGAATATCTCGAAGGCATTCCTTCATGTAAAAAGTTCTCTAAAGAAGCTGGTCTAGAGTCGAGGGGATCCATATAGGCTCTAATGGCTTGCTGCTCCTCTTTTAACTCCCTCCTCCTCTTCTTCATCCACCCGTAAACAATGAATATGAGCACCGTTGCAATGGCAGGGATGCCAAAGGCAAGTCCACATATCACTGGAATGAAGTACACAAAATAGAAACTAAGTAAACAATAATTGTGCACACAACATCAATAATTATCAGAGTTCATTGGTTTACCTGCTATAGTTTTTGCTCTTAGTTTCGTCTTGATCTTAATCGGGTTTCCTTCACATACAAGGAGAAAAGTAATTAAAATGAAGCATGTTAAATATAATCAAAATAAATATTTTAGAAAAGCTTTCGAATTTTGAGTTGAGATTTGCCGTTGTTACCATATAGGTACATATATCATCTTTCCTCTATTAGTTTTGGGTGTCAATATTCAGTTCATATTCATTACCCATTATTATTAATTATTGGTGGTTCACAAAGCTTATCTCTAATGAGCTTTCGAATTATTCATTTGACGCTCCAGATAATGTTAATAGTTCTGTGACTTCCAGAGAAGTTGATCCATCAGGCATTTGACGATCCATATAAGTACTTGAAGGGTGTAAAATTAACCCCCAACAACTATTGGATCCTCTCTCACTCCAGCCGGAAAACATATTTTAAATAATAAAAAAATTCAACAATTAAGCTCCCTTAAAGTGCTACTCCATTTGAAAAATCTCCGAAGTACCGTTCATTATAAACCACTATCCCTTAACCTCCCTAACTCTGATAAATGTCAAGGCATTAAAAATGACGTTTATTAGTAATTTCAAATCTAGATTTGTATAGATCTGAGCTACTTACCATCAGAGCAGTTGTATCTGTGAACGTCGCGGGGACAAATGCAAGCATCCAACTCAGCCATGTCACTGCCATATCTGCTATAACATCTCCCGCCGGCGGCCTGACATGAATGGCAAGCTTTCCTGATATTCCATTTGATTTCAAACCCCCTCTGTAGAAACTGCCGGAGATTCTTTTCAGCACTGATGTTGTAGTTATTGTCGGCAGGAATGAAAATGGTGTATGACCTACAAGTTTCCTCATATGATGGAGGCAATTCACCGGGAACAAAGAAGCAAGGAATGTTTGCTGGATAGCAATCCAAGTACTGGACAGGCTGGAAATCGTATGGGAGTTGATCCCAACAGGTAAGAATTGTTCCCGCAGTATATTTATCAGAAAGACTAAAAGTTCGAAAATCGGTAGTTTCTCCGATAGGGAATTGGTACATCTAGAGGTACAGAGCAATTATTACCAAAAAGCGCATCGTCGGTTATCCGAATGGTGGTCGTGTCGTAGGATAAATTCGTGAGACCTCCCAATATCCTGTACCGGCCAGAACCACGGCACTCATATCCAGGATAACGACATAATATCCTATACAGGCCATAACCACCGCACTCATATTCAGGATGACCACGACATAATATAGTGGTCTGATTGTGTGGGCAAAGAACGTTGGGGGTGTTCGAAGCAGTGTTGCAGGGTGTTTCAGACCACATCTGGAACGGATAGTTGATGAGGGAGTTATTGCAAACAGGAGGAGAACAGCTTTCGTATGATGGATATGCATAGGAAAATTTAACCAAGAAGCGTGAAGAGGAAGAAATAACAAGTAAAATCGAAAAGAAATGAAAGGATCTCATGATTTGCAGATGTCAATGAGAACAGAGGAAATTTACCGTGGATGAGGAAGTAGTAGAAGATATAGTCGTAGAAAGACAAGTTAATCGTTTCCAACGCTGCAATTCTTATTCAAGACTTGAACGCTAAGATAAGAAGGAACGACGAAGAAGGCCCGTCCCATCCTTCTACAAGGCCCGTTCATATATCTAATCTGACCTGGCGCAATTCCATCCAAGGCATCCAAGGCACCAAAGGGTTCATAGGCACAAATATTTATAAGCCTATCACTAAATAGTATACATTTATATTTTAGTGGAAAGTCAATATTACATTGTTAGACAAGGCTATAAATACTATAAATATTTGTGTCAGCATAAATCTTTATTGAGTGCTTTGTAGTAGCCAAGAAACTTCTATAAAGTCATTTTGAGAATTGAGCAAAGTAGGGATAAGGCAGCAACCATGTTCAAAATAATCTAGCACACTTCAATTTTAATGAATGGACCATAGCAGTGTTTACTCTTTAAGTATTGTGGGCAAAATACTTTATTAGTGTATGTGTAAAGTTGTTATAATATTAATCTTCTATTATTTACTCAAACAATATTAATTATTGATAATTCAACTCTTGTGAATCTATCTAAACCTACAATGGTGATTTCATTCTTTAAATCCTATTGGCGAGTAAAATACAATAATTAGTGGTGAATTGCAATGGCATTGACATTGTATGTTGAAAACCTTCATTATTCCTCAATCCAGAAGGAGATTGATAGAGTGTGACCATATTTGTCCTCAACAATGGATTTATGCTCATGGAATTACTTGTTTTTGTGAATGGTAATGATTGGAAGTGGATCTTGTCAACATAAATACCATGACAAAGATTTGTTCTATAAATTGATAATCCATGTAAACCTGTAATGATAAATTTCATTCTATCTTACAGTTCCAGTCTTTATATGTCAAATTTTCTATCTAGTCAATGACAATAATCATTAGTCAATTTCCTTCTAGAAGGATTTCCATTCCAACCACTACTTGTTTTCTATTTTAGTTGTGACATAAATGTAAAAATAAGTTTTGGAACAAAAATATAAGCAATTCATATGTCAACTACATTCCTTTCAATTTTAACAAAGAAATCATTGTATCACTAATACCAAATATATCAATGTCATCGGATTAAATTAATTACAATTTATGGCTACATACTAAAGTAATAAGTACACTTCCAAAATAAATATATTTCTTCTTTGTTTGTCATGTATGTTTTTTCCCCAAATAATAACATTACAATAGGTTTACATTTGTGTTTGTTATGAAAATGCATGGAGTCTATAACCTTGCAAAGCAATAGATATTATTAGAGTTATGCTCAAATACAATATGATAAATACTTCTCAATTATACCTTTTATCACTAATAAGATTTACAATACTTAAAGGTGTTATTGATTAGCTGATATGCATAAATATGTATAACTCTTTCAACTAATCACTAATGGAATCTCTTTATCCACTAAAGTAACTCAATGTGAGCTCTACACTTCCAAAATATATGAGTATTGTTGCAAAATTTACATCTTTCATCATCAAGAAGTCAATTTGCTAGTGTGATATTGGGAGATTTGCATTTCACAGTTTACCTAAAACGAGAAACTTGATACATGGGAAGCTCACTTGATGATATATTGTCCAAAATATAGTAGAGTCAAAATGTGTTGTGGTAAGATAGTTGAGAAGCTTATTTGATGATATATTTCCCCACATATAAAATCATCAAAATTTCTTATAAGTAAGACTTACAAGTCGAGTTGATGATGATACTTTTTTTTTAGAACCCAAAGGGTTTCTTATATTTGCTTTCATAATTTATACTATCTTACCATAAATATAGTAACATCAAAACTTCTTTAAATGAGACTTGCATGTTGGCTTGATGATGGTTCATATTTTTTTTAACCCAAGGGATTTCTTGTATTTGCTTCCTTAATTTGATGCATAGATCATGTGCAATATGTGATGTAGGAGGAGGTACTCCACAATTGCTCAAAGATATCTCATGTGAAACCATCAATAGATTCAAAGGAGGGTCTCTATTAAAAAATGGTATATTATAAATTTGATGCATAGAAAAATTAATGGGATCCACTTTAAGGAAGGATCACTATAAGGTGAAGAATGATAATCATGAGTAAAACATGGTCTAGGGCTAATAGTAAAGTAATCTAAGGATGCACATGAAAAATCATCGAACGATGTATAATTATTATAAAATGAATCAAACCATTGTTTAGAGATATCAACTAAGCTGTCACAAAATGGATGTATCAAAATATAATCATGTACATAGAAGCATAATATGAAGATAAGAATGATCTAACATGTAATTTTGCATCTTCACTTCCACTAAATGACTCTATCATAGGTGTATTAAGAGAATTTTTATCATAAAGCACATCGTCATGCAACAAAGAGCCACCAACCTCATCATAATTAGATAAATAGGTATCACTGTGATCATCACTAAACATATATCATCAATAGACCATGACCCAAAAGATAGAGAAGAAGGATCATCATGAACTACATGGGCTTAATGACCTCATGTGAAGATGAACTAAGCATATCATGCTAGTGATAGTGTCATCATATGTAAGTGAATGCAAGTCATAGATGTATCCAAATTTTAAGCATCCATAGGTTCAACATGAGATATAGAAAAAAGATCATCATTAGACACATCATCATTTAGAAAATAAGGTATTGCATTCAAAGCACATGAATCTAAGGAGATAGGGCTATTATGACATTTAAGAGATTTATCATTAAAAGGTGTGACCATGTCATGCCTAAGTGTAGGAGATAAAACTATAATATCATCCATGTTCATCCTAGAAAGCGTGACAAGATATATCCTCACTTGGTACATACTCATCACTATCACAATCCATATGATCATTCGACTCATGGATAAATGACATAAATGTATCTAATAGGCATGAATGAGCACTAATCAACTTCATGAAGGAAGGAAAAATAAGACATGATTGAATAACACATCCATAAAAGACATACCCATATCCTTAGTATAATGTGTCATAATAGTATCAAGAATAGAGGGATTATATGTAATAATAAATAAGAACCTATAAAAATCTATAATGTAAGAATGCACATTAGCTAAGGATCAAGACCTAAAAGGAGCCATAGTGAAAGATATAGAAATGAAAACCAATCCAAGGGTGGATATTCAAAAGATTATGTAAAGACCCCAATAAATGTGAGTAAATAAAGTGAGGTATGATCAATTGTATGTTAGAAAATCAATCCCTAATCAGATATGAAATGTAATGTCCCCTTCTCGTAAGCCCAAAATTTTCCAACCTTGCACACAAATTCAACTTGCCAAAAGAGAACATTAGCATTCAATTCTTCATAATTCATCATATAAATCATAATTATAAGTCAATTCTTAAATCATAATTCATATACATTATCCTTTTCTCTATTTCATTATTAAAGATCATAGTTTTCTTTCCTTAGCTCACTATTCAAAATCATAGTTTCTTTTGAAGAGAGATTTCATTTGGACTCATCATGTTAATCCAATCATACACCCAACAAGAGAGGGTTCCTTGGGCACAATCTTTCCATAGGTTCAGTATCTTTCCTTCGATCTAGAATGGCACTCTTCACCAACTAGAGTCAAAGGCCTATCCACTTGCTCCATACTTGGCACTCTACACTAATGGAAACAAGGGCCATTTTCTCTTGTCCATATTGGCACTCTACACCAAGTGGAACAAAAGCCTTTATCCACTTGTCCATATTAGCACTCTACACTAATTGGAACAAGGGCCTTCATTCACTTGTCCATATTAGTACTCTACACTAATTAGAACAAGTGCCTTCATCCACTTGCCTCAAATTAGCACTCTACACTAATTGAGTCAAGGGCCTATCTCCACTTGCCTCAAATTAGCACTCTTCACTAATCAAGACAAGGGCCTATCTCTACTTATCTCATATTAGCACTCTTCACTAATAGAGATAAGGGCCTTTTCCACTTACCTCATATCAGTACTCTTCACTAATAGAGATAAGGGCCTTTTCCACTTACCTCATATCAGTACTCTTCACTAATAGAGATAAGGGCCTATCTTGGATGAGTACTCTTCACCTCTTAAGAACAAGCACTCTTCACTTGCCTTGGAGGATTAGAGCCTTATTAGCTCGAGCCTTTAATACCTTGGTCAATTGCTATAACCCTTGGTCTCACTTTCTTGGTGTGATGGATTAACAAGTAGGTCCATTTCTCAATCCGGTATTTTATACCTTTCTATCATAAGTTAGCCTTTCACATCTCTTCAAGATGCTCTCTGTAATAATCGTTCATCATATATACACACCTCATATAAATGTTCTTATTTTATGATTATAATCTATTCTTTGACTTGTAATGATAATCTTTCTAAAGTATTCTAACTTCATTTGTACATTCATAATCCTAATACTCTTTTTATAAAACTTTATCTATCATATTCTTTTCCATAACGAGGTATTATTTCTACTTAACATTTACTTACTAAAGCCAATTTAAGTTAATAATATGATTGGAAATAAGAACATACAAAATGCATGATCATATGCTTTCCATTCATTCATAAAATTGCTTATTTTCATATCCTTTAACTATTATATTTGCTATTGCTTCATATTAGCTGGTTGTTCAGTTATGAACCTATCTTATTACCAAGCTTGTTCTTAGGATCTAGATTACCTTTTTATAAACATGCCTCAGTTATATTCTTATAAACATAATATTTGTAGTGCCATTTAGTATCGAAACATATCTATTAAATAGTTAGACATATCGTAGTGCATAATAAGAATTGGAATAAATTCATCATACCTTATCGATTATACAGTTTGGTTGCTGTTCTACCATGATTCTGATAAGAATTATTCTTTGCTAATATATTCAAGATGCAGATGTTATCCCTGCTAATCATTATTTTCTGGTGATGACTTGTTCAATGCTTCGATAGGAGTGAATGATGATGATTGCTGGATGCCTTTGGTCTTCATCTTTGCCACCTTTTAAAACCCCGAATGGGTGCTATGCCATTAGTCGCGAAAGACTCCTGCCTGTTCATTTAACTCTTAACAATTCGCTTATGATAATCGGAGCTCTAATGATCGATGGTCCTTTAGAAAGATTTTGCCGTAATCTTTATTTGTCTTATATGATTTCTTTGTCTTCTAGTGCCACATCTAGTTTGTCTTATCCCCTTGTTTTGTCTTCTTTACCCATGTAATAAAACAAGTTGACTTCTATTTAAGAGTACAGAATAAATGATATGAATATTTCCAATCTTTAATTGGAAATCATTGAATCATGACATGAAACAAGTGTAAGATGTAACCATCAAGCCAAAACTAGGGTGGGTCAGATGAATTAAAGATAGGGTATGTAGATAAGCACACTAAACCCTTCAATAATATTGTATCGATGAAGCACATGGATAAAAGAAGATTAGATCTAAAAATAAAAGTAAAAATTAGAGATCTAAAAAACCTAAATTGAGGAGAAAATCCTAGGGGGAACTAGGTCATGGAGCTTTGATGTAAAAGAAAATAACCTTTCACTAGGCTTAATCTAGCTTAATTAAAAAATGAACTGTCAAAGGTTAAATTAGCCTAGGTTAATTAATTGATAGCTATGTGAGTGATGATTGATAATTACATGGTATTCTAGAAAAAGTAAATGCAAAGAAGGTTAATGGCACTTAACTCTAAGAAAGATGAACACTAAATGTGTTTTCTAATGCACTAAAATTTGGATTATCTCGAGATTGAAAATGGTAAGTCTTTATCTATATTTCACCTTACATCTAGAACAATTTGTGTACTTTGTGAAGGGTTAAATTTGTGGGTTTGGTTCACTTCTAGTAGCATGGATATGATTTATGGCCATGGATTTGATTTGGTATAGTGTGCTTCAAGTTCATGGTTTTCCTTATTTGTTGTGGTCTACTTTGTTGTCTAGGTTGGTTGTATCTACAATACCTTTAGAGTGCTTTTGGATCGCTGGGGAACATGTTCTCCTAGGTCAATCCCCCAAAAAGACTTGATTTATGGTCATGTGAAAGAGTGAGGACAATAATCTTCAAACATGTAGATGTTGCAAATGTGTGTTTAGTTGGCTCTAGGTGAGAAAAGAATGGGCTATAGTCAACTGATATTTGAATTTGAATTTTTGTAATAATAGAGGTCACTAGGTGCATAATCAATCTTGTGCTTGTGGGATTGACTTGAAATGGAAAGATACTAAAATAAAGTGTATAATGCTTGTATAGGGATGGGTGAAACAATGGCCATAATAAATGAGGGATGTGTAGAAATATGTGCAAACACAAATATAATAAGAAACATAGAAAATAAGTGTAAATAAGTAAATATTGCCATGAGAAAAAGAATCCAACTTTACACAAAACTATACCATTTTATTAATAGATATTACATTAAATTATTCTCTCAATATAAACACAAAACTAAATCATTTTAAAAACATAAAATAACTTTATTGTGCTAAGAACGGCCCCCGAATTGCAAGCTTGACTCGTGGATGCTTGACTTTGGAAGTTAAAATAATGATTACTGTGGCGCATTCCCTTGTTTTTCTTTTTTGGTTCCATTGTCAAAATTGGATGCTTCATGCGGCTCCCACAAACTTAAGTTAAATGGAGCCTGTCAGTTTTGAATGTTTGTTAAGCCCAAGAGATTCTCCTTTGAATTTGCTGACTTATTAGGAAGAAGATAAAGCTTCTTGTGACTCCAGCTAGTGAAGAGAGTAAGCGTTTAATAATATATTTGATGAGAAACTGGATGTCCAAGGAAACATCGTGCAAGTTCACTTTTCTTTACAAGTTTATCGTTGCATAGGCCAAAATGAGTAAGCTTGAAATATGAGAAAGTATCATTATTAATCTTAAAAGAAGAAACTATAACAGATCTCTTTTATGTACCTAAGTTTTTATATAGCCTTTTGCCTGTCTGATGATACGTCAAAATCCTGAAAAAAGTTTGGAGAAAAAAAAATTGTTCCAAAGGATGAGTCGCATCAACTAAGATATATAAAGGATATATTGATTTAAAATATGCTTCCCAAGATCCAACTTATTAAGCATATGCATCGGTTTGGAAGATATCAAGATAATTTTACATAGTGATCGCATAGCTCAAAATCCTTTTAGAGATCAAAACAGGGAAGCCATTATTTCGCCTGTCAGCTGCTTACAAATGCTTACAAATACATAACAGAATGAACTTTTCATTTGTAACATTCCTGGCCGCTTACTAGCATGTGCCATATTACAATACCGTCAATCATATTATATAAGCCTGCAACCTATTCACATTTATCATTCTATGATAAAAAAAAAAAATAGTACAGAATGGACCACAACGTACAATTAGAAGCACTTCAATAGAAAAAATCTTGAAAAAATTACATACTTGAGGAGGATTCACTGCAGGAAATCGTTGGTAGTGAAATTTCGGCAGGAAATGGAAGAGGAGGAATGCTGACCTCAATACTCCCTTCCAACATCTTAATCACTTTGCTCATGGCAGGTCGGTGAGAGGGGTTGTACTGAATACACCACAGCCCCACTAGACTTTACATTCTAGCTATACTTTCGTCTTCTTCACTCCTTATAGTTCCCTCTCTCAGCCTTCCAAATTCACCAATTTCAACTTGCTTGAATGCCCATTCTGGATAGTAGAGTTTGCTTTCTCTACTTGCTTGCATGTCAAAGTTCTTTCTTCCCCCAACCATCTCCATCACTAACATACCATAGCTATAAACATCTGATCTATCAGTGACTGGTTCTAAATTTCTGGACCAGACCTCTGGGGCAGTGTAACCAGGAGTTCCCATGGCTCTAGTTAGGGAAATATGGCTTCCTTCTCTATCTGCTAATTTTGCCAGACCAAAATCTGCAACCTTGGGACAGAAATTGGCATCCAAGAGAACATTATGGGGCTTTATGTCAAAGTGTAAAATTCGGCTTGTGCATTCTTCATGTAGATATGAAATTCCTCTTGCTGTACCCATTGCAATGACATGCAGTTGCTTCCAGTCCAGTGTATTTTTTTCATTCCCATGGATATATTTCTCTAGCGAACCATTAACCATGTAATCATAGACCAGAGCTCTTTTTGAACCCTCAAAACAATAACCCAAAAGTCGAACCAGATGAATGTGGTGGATCCTCCCAAGAGTAGCCACTTCATTCATGAATTGCTTTCGGCTGTGCTTCGACTTGTCTAGAATCTTAACGGCTACCAGGCGTTTATTAGGAAGCTTACCTTTGAAAACGCTACCGAACCCTCCTTGGCCAAGTTTTTCTGCAAAGTTGTTGGTGTATCGTTTAATCTGAGCATAAGAATATCTCGAAGGCAATCCTTCATGTAAAAAGTTCTCTAGAGAAGCTGGTCTAGAGTCGAGGGGATCCATATAAGCTCTAATGTCTTGCTCCTCCTCTTTTAACTCCCTCCTCTTCTTCTTAACCCACCGGTAAACAATGAATATGAGCACCGTCGCAATGGCAGGGATGCCAAAGACAAGTCCACATATCACTGGAATGAAGTCCACAAAATAGAATCTAAGTAAACAATAATTGTGCACACAACTTCAATAATCATCAGAAGTGATTGGTTTACCTGCTTTAGTTTTTGTAGATATCCTTGGTTTCATCTTGATTGGGTTTCCTTCACATACAAGGAGAAGACTAAGCAAAATGAGGCATGTCAAATATAATCAAAAGAAATGTTTTGGAAAAGCTTTGAAATTTTGAGTTGCAGATTTTCAGTTGTTACCATATGGGTATATAAATGTTTAATAATATCTATACTCTAGCGGTTGTGGGTGTCAATATTGAGTTCATATTCATTATCCATTATTAATTTGTGGTAGTTCATAAAAACTTTTCTCTAATGAGTTTGAATTATTCATTTGACACTCCAGTTAATGTTAACAGTGCTGTGGAGATGTTCATCCATCAGTCATTTGAATATCCATTTGAGTAGTTGAAGGATGCAAAATTAAACCCAACAACTATTCGATCCTCTCTCACTCCAGCCGAAAAAAACACTTAATTTTAATAAAAAAAATTGTACGATTAAGCTCCATTAAAGTGCTACTCCATTTGAAAAACCTTCAAAGCACTGTGCATTATAAACCAGTCTCCCTTAACCTCCCTAACTCTTTGACTAATGTAAAAACACTAAAAATGTCGTTTATGAGTAAATTCCAAATCTAGATTTCTATGGATCTAAGCTACTTACCATCAGAGCAGTTGTATCTGTGAACGTCGTGGGGACAAATGCAAGCATCCAACTCAGCCAAGTAACTTTGGTATCCGCTATAACATCTCCCGCCCGATGCCTGACATGAACGGCAAGCTTTACTGATATTCCATTTGATTTCAAACACCCTCTGTAGAAACTGCCGGAGATTCTTTTCAGCACTGATATTGTAGCTTTTGTCAGAAGGAATGAAAATGGCGTATGAGGTACAAGGTGGCCCAAATGTTAGAGACAGTTCATCGAGGACAAAGAAGCAAGTAATGTTTGGTGGATAGCAATCCAAGCACTGGACTGGCTGCAAATTGTATCTGACTTCTTTGGGACAGGTAAGAATTTTTCCCATAGTGTATTTATCGGAACGCCAATAAGCTAGAGAATTGGTATTCAGTTCCCCCGCAGCGGCCCAATCATTTTCATCTCGGTCATTTATAGGTATAGAGCAATTACCAAAGAGCGCATCATCGGCCATTTGAATGGTTGTTGCGGCATAGGATAACTCTGTTAGACCTCCCAATATCCTGTACCAGCCTTGAGTAGTACACCCTGTAGGATAACACACTATATCTGTACCCTTGCACGGGTATGGATAACCACAGAATATAGTGGTCTGCTTGTCTGGGCAAAAAACCGTGGGGGTGTTAAAAGCACTGTTACAGGGTGTTTCAGACCTTATCTGGAACGGATACTGAATGAGGGAATTGTTGCAAACAGAAGGAGAACAGCTTTCGTATGATGGATATGCATCAGAAAATTTGACCAAGAAACCCGAAAAGGAGGAAATGACAAGTAAAATAGAAAAGAAATGGAAGGATCTCATGATTTGCAGAGGGCGTGAGCAGAACAAAGGAAGTTTACAATGGATGATGAATAGTTGAAGAAAGACGAGTTCCACTTGAACGACAACATAAGAAGGGACGTGGAAAAGAAGGCATGCGGATGCCCCCTTCTACAAGGTCGTCAAGCTGATCCATGTATGTAATTGGCCCACTTCTTTGAATATTAACGCTTATTAATCGATTTAACGAGTGAGTCCTTCTGGTCATCAATCCGAAATTTATGCCTAGCGGTTTATAAGAACTTGACTTTTATAATTATTAATGATTTATTTAAATATTATTATATTTACGTGATGTTTATCGAAGTGAAATATAAATATAAATTCTTATGTTGTTTTCAATTGCAGTATATTTAACTATAGAGTTTCTTCCACAATTAAATTTATGAATCATTTATTAGAGAATGAATGAATAAATTAATTTTTATATAAGTGATGTTTTTGGAATGTATTAGATTATGTGATGATTTATTAAGATTAAAATATGTAATTTCAAGTCAATCATCTAAAGTTTTAGACTTCAAGATTTCTTGTTTGGTGGGGGAATCTCGTATTTATTACTAGAAGGATTTGAATAGTTTGCCTTTGGGGGGTGATTTGAATGCTTGAGATGCTCTATCTTCTATCCTCGCAGATCGACCTTGTTGTTCTCTAGAGGAGGCTAATGCTCTTGGATTTTAGAACAGGAAAGAATTGGGTATGGGGATTTCCTTTGATGGAAAAAGATCTGGAATAATTATTGTTGGCCTAACTGTAACTTCTTTCTCTCGCTTCTTTGTCAAAATAAATGTCTTAGTCGAGATAACATAAGAAAGAGAGGTTTCCAAGGACTATCAAAATGTGTCCTCTATGGGGTTAGTGAGGAGTGTGTGACTCATCATTTCTTCCAAAGCTCTTTTTTTAGGTTCTTTGGAGGCAGTGGTGGCACACTTGGAATCAACCTTTTGTTCATGTTACTTTTTGTCAAATTTTTGGGCTAGCTTGGGGTGACCTCTTGCTTTGGTCACCTAGGACATTGGTCTCACCTTTATTCTCTAGAAAATTTGGCTAGAAATAAATTGTTGGATCTTCCAAGGCTATTAGAGTCTTATTGGGTATGTTAGGTATAAAGTTTTAGACTCTGTAAAAGAAACTTTGATGTCTAAGTGCTTTGTGGATGTTCTCTTAGCTCCTTCTGATAATATGATTTTAAAGAAATTAAATTTGGGGCATTTGATTGTCTTTGTTCATCCTAGTTCTATGATCAAATCTTCCAATAAAGTAAATAGAGCAAGTAAATGGTCTCCTCCCTGTAATATAAAAATTAAGCTACTGCTAACTTTTATAGTACATTATGTATATGTGCTGGAATGGAAAAGCCTAACTTAAAGGAAACTAAAAAATAATTTATAGAAATAGATTACAAAGCTGAAAAGAGGAAAAAGAGAGAAACCTAGAACCAGATGGAGGCAAAAACTACCTAAGATGTCAACACATCGCACAAACGTCAATGGTTGGTAAGCATTGTCACCATACGACCCACAAAATCAAACAATTCCTAGAAAATATGAAAATCCACCCAACAGCTTACCCAATCTACAAAATTAGAAAAGGAAACACAACAAGCTACCAAATACTAACATAAATATAAATAACAAAGATTTAAATAATTTATTTAAATAGAATGAAGAAATGGCAAAGAAAGGAAAAATGAAGATATCACTAAATTCCTAAGAAGCTAGATATCTTCTCCCAAAGAAACCTGAAGCTAGAAAGAACAAAAAAAATTGTTGGGGTTGTTTAGGGGTTTGCCTTCAGGTCTAACCACTACTTTAGTATTTCTACCTCCACAGCAACCAAGATAAATAAAAAAAAAGTAATGTGTGTTCTTAATTTAAGTGCATCTAAAAATAAGAATAGTGACTAAAAGGAAAGACTAGTTAGTCAGATGTGAATATCCCAAGGTGCTTAGGCACACAAAAAAAGGAATGCTTGCAATAGTAATTTGAGAAACAAGAATAATATCACCTTGAAAAGGGGCTTGAAAAATCCAAAGAGCTAAAGGAGAATGTTGTAGAAAGTTGTAGAGTGTTGTGTGAGTGCAAGAGAGAGTCCAGAGAAAGAGCCAGGAGAGAGCCAAGAATGAAAGATAAATTCAAAAAGAGAGGAGGGAAGAGGAAGAGGTTGATGAGCCATTTGGAATCATTCTAAGCCATTGCCATTGACCTGGGAAGGTGATAACGGGTGAAATGCTCAGAAATGACCACCAAATAAGAGATTATCATGGAACACTAGTGCATCACAAGGACGTCTGTGAGAGGCCCTAGTGTCTAGATAATTTGGGCTAAAAAATGACAAGACACTAGAGAATCACAAGGATAACACAAAAGTGACAATAGAACTTGACAAAAGGCAACACTAGAAACAAGGCCTAAGCACCATGGGAGGGAAAAGGATAATTGGAGGGCTAAAATGAGCCTACAAGCAAACTAAGGGAATGGACACTAAAGCAAAGCCAAAATACAACATGAAATTACAATGGTATACACTTTTCAATGTTAGACTCCCCTATTGGAGTTTTTTAAAATTAATGCCAATGGTTCTTCTGAGGGAAATCTAGATGTAGTAGGGATTGGTGGAGTTGGAAGAGATAGTGCTAGTTTGGTGCAGTTACTTTTCTCTTCCACTACAAGGTTTAGTACTAATAATCAAATGGAGGCGTAGGCTATCCTTGTGGCTTTGGAGAAAGCATGTGAGCTAGGTTGGAAGGAGAATAATTTGTGAGATGGATTCCATGGTTTTAGTTTCCCTTCTGAATAATAGAAAGATTCCTAAGTCTTGGAGGTTGGATTCTTATGCACAAAGCACATTTTTTTCCTATCATGGAATTTTGATTCTATCTCTTTAATTCACATTCCTAGAGAGTGGAATGTTGTTGATTGTTTAGCTAAACATGCATCTAATGTTGATTGTTTAATTGGTATGTCATTGATTAGGGATCCCTATCTTATACTCATTCTTCACAGTTTCTAAAGCTCCTTCAGAGTGATTAGGATCAATAGTTCTTCTTTTCCTTGGTTTTATGTTCTTATATGGTTTTACGGCTTCCTACAGGTGATGAGATTGTGGAAAACCTCATTGGAATTTTATTCTATGGGCTTTAGTGATAGTTGTATTGTGTGGAAGTCTTTTTGTATTTTTTTTTTCTAAATTCTAAGTTAATATATTTATCTTTCTTTGTAAAAAACTTCATCAATCCATATTTTATAAGTAATAGCTCACAAGAACCTCTCTTTCATGTGTATGAAGAGTCTACTTAGCATTCATTACATCTAGGTGATGCTCACATAACTATGAATGGTGTACTTAACATTAATTACATCTAGGTGATACTCATATGGGTGAAACACTAGAGCTTCTTAAGAGCTCATCTATCCTAATACTACTCTCACTCAAGCATCCTTAATCATGGAGATTCCCCCATAATCATGCCTACTTATCTTTCTACCTTGTTTGTAAGCATTAGAGATTCCTAGGAGGCCACACATTCAAGAATTAGTCCAACATAACTAAGCTTAATCATAGAGTGTTCCTTGCAATCAAGCTTATGCACCAATCATTACAAAGCTCTCTATAGCTCATTCATTTTGAATATGAGTGGTATTTCACATAAATGGTGTTTTTTTTCATTAAAAATATCATTAGCTCAATCATTTTTATATAAGTGGTGCTTGAGTTGTAGTGCATCAACTAATATGATGACTTGCTAGGATTCAATTGTATAGTTTCAAGTCAATTTTTACCAAACCATATTTCATTAGTAATTAATCATAAGAAATATTCTCTCATGACCATGAATGGTCTACATATAACTCATTCCATCTAGGTAGTTCTAACATGGATCAGACATTAAAGTTGTTTGGGAGGTCACCCATCCCAACTTACTACTTTATCTCTACCCTGCTTAACCATGGACTTTTTGTCACAACCCTTATTTTCAATAATTAAATATGAAATAAATATATTATTTAAATGGTTGTCGACTAATTTTGACTTGTGTGTGTATGATAGGATCTCTCTCTCTCTCTCTCTCTCTCTCTCTCTCTCTCTCTCTCTCTCTCTCTCAACAGAGAGAGTATCATCAAGGCAGAGGGTGTTTAGCTGACCACTAAAGAGAATCCACACACACCACATAGTTTCATGTAAACTAAATTGCATTTTTTATTATTTGCACATAGAATAAATATTTAGAAAATAGACTAAGTTAAATAACTTGAGGAAATAAATATTAAATTGCATTATTTTGAATTAATTATTTAGATTTTTGAACATCCTTATGAAAAAGATTTCTTTAATATATAAATTCTATTTTCACCACAAGAAAGGGCAATGAAGGAATATTGGAAAATCATTATTTCCTTGTCAGATTTCTTAATTGAGGAGGCTAATTTTAGAGTTTGGAGTGAGTAGAGTTATTGGTTTTAATGCTCTTTTCTATTTCATTTGAGTGGGAGGAAAGAAAGTGGACATTTAATATTTTTGTTATATTGTTTTTGAACAAATATCTTTTAAAGGGAAGTTTGAGGGAATTGGACTAAGTCCCAAGTCTGATTCTGTAGCAAGGAATCCATTTCCTCTTTCATGCCTAGCTCCCACTGCTTTTTGGTATCTACTTGCATTGCTTCTTCATAATGTTCAAGTTCACCAGAATCAGTTAATAATATAGAATATAATGATGGAGAAAATCTTTATGGAGGTCTAGTTATCCTTGTAGAACGTCTAACACTTGCAAGAGTCTGTGGGATAACTTGTTGTTGCATATCATTAGGTACCACTAGTATTTTATTTTCTGGAATCTCATCCAGCACCACATATTCCTTTTTGGCCTATTCATGCTTCTTTTCCTGCAACTAATCCTTATACATGACCTTCTCATTGAATATGACATCTCTGCTCCTAATAATTTTTTGATTTTCATAACCCATAATCGATAACCGGACTCATCTACTCCATATCCAATGAAGATATATTTTTTAGACTTAGCCTCAAGCTTGGTTCTATTTTCAATATCAACATGGAGAAAAGCTTCACAACCAAAGGTTTTCAGAAATGAATAGTTTACCTTTTTACCCATCCATGCCTCCTCTGGAATGCCACCATCCAAAGGATTTGAAGGTCCCTGTTTATTAAGTGAATAGCAGTATGTATAGCATCTACCCAAAAATGTAAGAGTAGTCCAGCATGCAATCTCATGCTCCTCGCACACTCCATAATGGTCCTATTCATCCTCTCAGACACACTATTTTCTTGTGGGGTTCTAGGAACCATTTTCTGCCTACAAATTCCATTATATGAACAATACTTTTCGAATTCTCTACTGCAATACTCACCTCCATTATCAGATCTGAGACACTTCAGCTTTTTTTTCTGTCTCATTCTCAACCAAAGCTTTCCACTTTTTAAAAATTTCAAATACTTCTAATTTTTGTTTTAGGAAACACACCCATGTTTTCCTACTTGCATCATCAATAAAAGTAACATAATATCAAGAGCCACTAAGAGAAGATACATGAGATAGTCCCCATACATCTGAATGCACAAGCTCTAATTTTTCACTCTTCTTCTCTTTCCCAACTTTGAGAAATCGAACTCTTTTCTATTTTCCATGAACACAATTTTTGCAGAACTCCAAATCAATCTTCTTCAGACCTGGTAGCAATTTTATGGAGTGAAGAATCTTCATCCCTTTCTCACTCATGTGCCAAATTCTTTGGTGCCACAATTTTGTTTCTATTCCTGTGGCAAGTGTTATAACTGTCTCAGTAGCAACTGCTTTTGTAGCAGCTAAGGTAGAATAAGTATTACTAGTACACAAATACTTGATGTGCCTACCTTTTCACCTTTAGCTACTATTAATGCACCTTTAGTGACGTTCTAGACTTTATCTGAAAAGGTAACTATGCAGCCTTCACTACTCAGTTGTCCTGCAAAAATTAAATTCCTTCTCAAATTTGGAACATGCCTTATCTCATGTAGCAACCATTCATTTCCATTCTACAACTTGATTTTTATCTTTCCTTTTTCAATAATCTGACAGGGTTCATCATCACCTAAATATACCTGTCCAAAATCACCTTGAACATAATCTACAAAATATTTCCTATGGGTTGTGGCATGAAATGAAGCCCTTGAATCTATTACCCAAGAATCATTAGCATTATCTAAACACAAAATTAAAGCATCTTGTAATTTATTACTTGCAACATTAGCTTCCTTATTGTTATCATATTGTCCGTCTCCTTGTTTTCCCTTTCAAGACCAGTAATCCTTCTTCAAGTGTTCTGGTTTTCCATAGTGCCAACAATCCATTCTTCCTTTGGATTTAGATCTGTCTTTCTTCGACTTCCCTTGTGATTTCCCATGATTTGTTGGGCTTTTTCCTCTCTCCTTTGTTCTTCCCCTATTCTCTACAGTCAAAACATTGCCCGATGTTGAACTCTCACTTGTGCTTTTCCATCACATTTCTTCACTAGGGATAACACCAACAACATCATCAAATTTCAAAGTATTTGAACCTGTTAAAATAGAGTTACTTACAGCCATTACCAAGCTATTCCAGCTTTCTGGCAAAGAACATAAAACCAAGAGAGCCCTCACCTCTTCATCAAATTTCACTTTTGCAGAAGTTAACTAACTGGTAATTGTATTAAACTCATTTAAATGATTTGACATAGATCCACCTTCAATCATTTTCATATTAAACAAGTGCTTGATGAGAAATACCTTATTAGAGGCTGAGGGTTTTTATACAATTTAGCTAAAGCTTTCATCAGTTCATATGTTGACTTTGCTTCTGTTATATTGAATGCCACAGACGGTGCCAGCACAACCGAATGGTTCCCAGTGCCTTTCTGTCCAGAAGTTCCCAATCCTCATTAGTCATTCCTATCAGTTTCTTGGATTTTCCTTCCAACGACCTCCATAAATCCTTTGATAGAGATAATCCTCCATCTGCATCTTCCATAAATGATAGTTCTGCCCATTGAATTTATCTACCTTCAATTTACCCTCATCTGCCATTGCTCGCACTTAACCGTGAGACTCCCACTCAATCGTGAGACCTTGCAGATGATAATCGAACACAACTCGCTCTGATGCTAGTTGTTAGGGTTTAGGCAGATCAAAGCAATAAACACTAACAATTATATGTAGATTAAATAACCCAAATATAACAATGAAGAATAACACAAAAGAGATCAACACAGAAATTTAACGCGGTTCACCAATATGGGCTACATCCATAGAAACTCAACCATTCCATTATTTTTTATCCAGTGCAAAACATATTACAATCTTGTGAATACATTACCATAAAATACATCCCAACTGCTTATAACAACCTTTTTGGAAGCTTCTAGAATTAGGGTTTTACAATGTCATTTTTCTTAAATTGTCGGTTAACAAAAACTAACAACTGGCTCCGAACCCCAGCAAGGATACGTTATGAGTGTATAGTACTTGCATGATCAGTCGCCACATACCAACAGGTTGATGGTGGGATGGATCCCATGAAGTAGGAGAGGAGTGTAGAAAACATTTAGCGGCTCAGGAGGATGGTCTATGTTGGATGTGAATCGATAAGAGGAGAAAGGAGTGGTGAATGGAGTTGTGGTCAAAGGATGACATGTGTGCCAATGAGATGCTGGAAGAAGAGGAAGAATGATTGATCTTGTGCACATATCCTAGTGATGCAGTTTGCTGCAAGTTGGTTGCAACCTAAAAGGGTGGTTCTATCACTCAACTCCACTTTTGTGAGCCTATGCTCATAAACTTTCTACTCAGCGTGTCTGATGTAGAAGCATCTAAGTGAATGGACAATACGGCATCAACCAAAAATAATTGTAGATTTAATTTTAATTTGATTTGATTTGTGGGGTTCTAATGGCTTTTCTCGACACTATGTGTGTTTGGCACAGTTAGGGGGCAGTTTGGCAATGTTGCTTGAATTCAGTCCCGACACGTGTGAAGTCATTTTCGTAAAATAATTGTTATAGGAGCTTGGTGATGTTTTATATAAAATCCTTCGATAGGAAAATTGCTAATTCCATCTTGGAATTATACGTGAAGGTTTCGTGAGAAAATACCTTCAAGTTTGGAAGATTTTAATGTTTTTCTGACTTATGCTAGTAAATTGAAAAAAATATTAATGTCTCAAGTTTCATGATGGTTGAGACCAAACACTTTAGAGGAAGTATTAGGAATACTAAGACGCTCATCCCTATCAGTTTTGGTAAGGTTTCGAGCTTCTAGTGAAGAGTTATGGTCATTGTCGTTTTTCAGGTTCTAACACTCCAAAGTCGCATAGAAGAATTCATTGGATGTACAACATGTATTAGATGGGCATTCAAACCACTTAACAAAATGTCATGCAAAAGTGTATACTTGTATATGAGGAGGTCAATAGTTTTCATCATTCATCAAATCACTTCAAATATTATATGGCAACTGACCTTGGAAGGTCACAGAAAATGAAGGGACTGAGAATCATAGACATTTGATTCTTTTTCTCTTTATCAAAGGAAATGATTCACTCTAGTAAGGAGACGCCTCATATACAAAAAGTTGAGAATTTGGAGAGTTAAAAGTATGTATCAAAGAGAAGAGGTAAGCGAGTAAAAGGCAGATTGGAACACTTCATTTTCTATTTTCATTGGTTTGGTCAAGACAACTACGGCTTGGAAAATGGTGCTTCAACCAAAAGTTCATGTTGTAATACTTTAAAGAAAACAAGAAATTAAAAAAAAGACAAAAACAAAAAGGTCATACAAGTATAATAAGAAGATGAAATGCCATCCTTGGGCAGTGCTAGTTTTTCATTCAAAATAGTAAAATAAATGAAAACAGACACCATAAAATGGGAGAGGAAGAGGCGTTGAAAGAGGGATATAGGTTTTAAAATCTGAAGTGTTAAAGGGGAGGTGCATAAAGAGTGGAAAAAGAGAGAGGCTAGCCTCAGATGGGAGAAAAAGAAGATCGCTACTAGAGTAAGGGAGAACATAGCCCTTGGTAGAATATAGTAATAACAGAAAAAGATATTAGAGATAAAATGCCACCAGACTATAGGGTACAATAGAAGATAAAGGAGGAGGTGAAATTGTGTTGAGGCTCATAAACATTACTTTGACAGTTAACAACATCAAATAAAGAAGTGAGCGACCATGCCTTGGTACCGAAAAGATTTTGGTAGAGAACCAATTTGGGAGGAGTATGAGATTCTTCTGTTGCAGATTTGAAAGAAGAGAGGATTATAATCAGAGGTAGTGGAAGGAAGATAATTCACTGCTAGTACAAATGAATAAATTGTTCTAATTTGATTTATGTTGATTTGGTTTGTAAATTGAATGTTTTATTTCATTACAATGTTGTATTGTTGAATGGTGGCAAAACATTATTTGTTCTATATAAATAATTTGTGACTGTCAATTGAGAGGAGGAGTGCCAGAGTTGAAGGTGTATGCAAATTGGAGAGGGATGGAAGCCTTCTGTAGAATCATTTTATGGATTGAATAAAGTTGTAGTTTATTTCTATTGTAGTCTAATATTTTGTTAAGGCAGAGTGTTGCTTGTGGTTGATTGTTTGGGTTTTGTGAATGTTTGTTTTGAGAGAGGGGAGTACCCTCTTCATTAGTATTTCTTCTATTTTTGCAAAAAAAAAGAAAAAGAAAAAGTGATTGCCGTAATCACAATTCTCAGGCAAGATGTTTTTTGGTGACTGGGAAGTAATATGACTACTCTCATCTTATTTTATAGTTGTCATGTCAATAGTAAAGACATGATTGGGAACTAATGTTTGTTTTTATCTCTTGAGTAATTTTCTTCTAAAAAAACCAATATAGATGTCCTCAACATCATGTCTTGTCTACATAATAGAATGGTTCAACCTCAAATTTTTTTAACACTTATGTTGATTAAATTGCATTCTTTTTAAGTAAGAGGAAAATGTATTTGTTATTTTCTTTTTTATTTTCTTGTGTTTCTTTTTGGATAAATAGTTAATGATGGCCTACTTTGAAAGGCCAAATTTTTTTCTGTATTCCTTTTTCACACTAAGTGAAATATGTTTTCTCTATACTATGAAACTATATAGTTCTGGGGCCTTGAATTACATGGTGTTTTTTAAAGTGATATTTCAATGATTAACATTGTCACCTAGACGTGGACATGCAGGTGAACAAACCACGACAAGGATGCCATCTCAAGTAGGGTATAAGGGTATGACTATATTGTATTGAAATATAGCCACCAGAAGATGGGGGTATGGGGAATGGGAATAAGGATAAGGACCACATATGGGTTCCAAATATTGAAATCTCCTGATGGCTAAATTTATAACTAAATGGATTTCAAGGTAATGGTTGAGCACATGAAATAGATATGCTATATTAACTAAGCATATTTTGAATAAAATTTCTTTCATTATTTGAGTTTGGCATTTGTTTTTAATGACTAGAAGTTGGATATCACACTGGAAGTGCTATATAATGTCAAGTAATCTGGTGGATTGATCTTACTAAGAAACTACTTATTTTAACAAACTTTCAAACCCAATGTACTTTTTTATTTACTCTTTGTTACATTGCTAGTAATCAAAGGTTAACAAGGTAACCCAAAAAGTACACAAGCACCTTGTTAAAGCAAGATGTAAAAAATAAAATATGCTCAGACTTAGGTCCCCTCCCATGAAGGGAGCTTCTCTGCTCCTATTCTCGTGCCTTAGGTCAACCCATGTAATATGTTATATTGGAAAAATTGTAAATTGTAGAATCTTTTCTTAGAATTGTGGTGCAACAATTGTTTAGGAAGAATAATTTCAATCCAATGAGGTTTGTGATGTTGGAAGTTTGTAGCACTACCAGACTAGCATAGAGATATAGGATTATTAATGCCCTTTCATGGATATTAATATATTTGTAATGGTTGTAAATTTTATTGGGGAGAGTTTAAACTATTGGTACATTGATCATAATATGTTGTTTAGGTAGGTAAGATTTCCAGTTTATTGTGATTAAGTTTTTTTTTGGTTTGGTTGGATAAAATTTTTGGTTTTATTTGGTAAGGTTATAAACGAGGGATCTCATTTTTATTTTGAAAGGATTTGAATATAGTATAATAACTATTTAAAATACGATAGATATATTTTGAGTTTCTTAGAGACTAGCTATTAAATAGATTTATTGTGTAATTAATTAATATATATTTTTAATGTTGTTGTAACGTGTAATAGAGACTATTTGGGTCCATCTCCCAAATCTTGCTCTCCAGTTTTGGGAGGATTCTTGCTACGAGGGCATTGGTAATGCTATTGGCCATTTTAATTCTACTACCTCTTTCATGGGACATTCCACGGTAGCTCACATCCTTGTGGATATTGACATATCCAAACCTCTTCATGGGGATGTGGTTTTGTTGGTAGGGGAAAGGCCCTAGAAACAACTATTAGATTATGAGGGTATCCCTTTTAGATGTAGGTGTTTTTATACCGATCATTTGGCCTCTAGTTATCCTCTCTCATGCCGCAAGGGAGCTTCAACTTGGTGTAAGGATGCTCTCCTGGATCACTTGACTATTAGTGCTTCCCAGGAGGACTGTTCATCTCAGGAGGATGAGTCCTCGGAGGAGGTTGAGCTCCCTATTAGGGGTGTTCCTAAGGGGGTGGTGATGACTGCTGCTGTGAATCCCTTGCATTCTTTGGACTCTTCAGATCATCTATCTTCTCACTTGTTGACTCCTCTAGTTCTGGGTAGGACTACTACTTCTTCTGTTTCAGCTTCATCTTCTTTGGTTTGCCTTCTTCAAGCTCAGGTTCCTTGTGTGTAGATTCTTTGGCTTTGGTGTTTGCTGAGGTTCACCGTGAGTCCTCTTTGTTCGTGGCTTTAGGGGAGGTTCCCCTCTCTCCTCATTCTATTGATTTTGTTTCTGAGCCCTCTTGGACAATGGTTCAATGTAAGAAGAAAGGTCCTTTGCACCTTTATGTCAAGGGAGAGGTTTTCTATGTCAGGATCTAGTGTTTTGTATATCCTTGTTTTTGGCTTTTCAGATGCGCTGATGTGCCTATGTTGTCATTTTTCTATTCCTGGTCTGTTTAGACCTACTTTTGTGATCAGGTTCTTTTGGTTGTTAGTTTCTTGCAGCTTGGTTGTGGTTGTATTATTTTTTCTGCCCTTGGGGCCTTGTTTGTAAAGGTTTCAATCTCTTGTTAGTTGCTTACCATAATAAAAAAAAAATGTAATATTTAATCACAATTCAAGCTCTAATCATTAAACTAATCCTAATAGTTCACTTTTACCCAATTTTTTTTATATATTTTAGGTACAGGGCCATTATAACTCCCAATGAGGTCTATTGATTGTATTTGCTTGGGTTCAATTCCTGACTTTTCTAGAAATTTATTTTTAATAACCTATTGATTGTTTACTTGAATTCATTTTTATTAATTTTCTTGTGCAATGTGCAAGCAATTGCATTGTTTCTTAAATGTTTAAGGAGATGAATTGGTAAGATTCTAAAAAATAGCATGGATTGTTGGTTGGCCTAATGCTTAAAATTCTCATTTTAGTTTTTTTCAATGCGGAATTCAAATCATACCAAATAAGTGTCATTCTATTGTTAATGCCTAAATGAAAAGGAATGAATTTGTTGATTTTGCAATACTCTTATCTTGCTTTTCAATTAAAAAAATTCAAGATTTGTTAATGTCATATTAGATTTTACAATGTTCATGAATATTTAATAAGTTGAGATATTTTAAAATATATTAAGGTACATTTCACTACGTTCTCTTTGTTTTAGTATGAATTTTGTTTTCTAGAATTAGTCATGGCCTTACATCTCATTTGGATATATTTAAGTTTTTTTTAAGGATGATTGAATCTTGAAACATAATAGCTAGCATATTATTATCAAAATTATAGAGCACAAAAGATTTTTTGTACTAAAGACAAAAAAATTAGAATCCACCAAATTATGTTATCAATTTCTTTTAAATCTTTTAGGCATGTTGTTTTTTTCTTTGTAAGAATAAAATGTTAGTAAATTTCTTTTACATATACATCAAGAATAGAGCAATCTTTGCCAAAAACATGGAAAGGACACAAGCCTTGATGTAGATGATTAGAACATAAACAAGTTCATTTTTTTATATATTTATTTTTGTTATTATACTTGGGATAAGGTGCCATCATGGGGGAGTCAAGATGCAACTTGAACCTATGCCAGCTATGTTACATTCCCTAGGGTTTACTACTAGACCATAATTCCTAAGCAAGTTCATTAGTAAAATTCAATAATTGCATACATATAATTATTTATCATTCTCTCAAATTAGTTTGTCTATCAGACCTAGAACAGATGGTTTATATTGTTAGTGTTGGTTGGTTACTACATTGTTCAGTTGGCGGTTGGTTCAGTTTTAACTGTCTTCAGTTTTAACTATGTAACTGTGTGATGGTTGCATAACTATATTGTCACAGTATTTAGCTGTGTCTTGTATCTTTCTTCATCATCAAATGAATAATAAAGCATTTTTACTCTTTCTCATATGTGGTATCAGAGCATTTCACAACTTATCAAACCTCTATAGTTAGGTAGATCGCTAATTCTAGTATCTGTGTGAAAGGTATGATGATCTTTAGGTGAGTGTGTTCTCTATTTTTTATGGTGTTGTATCATGAGAATCATCACTTCTGCATGCCACTAGTGACCAGTTTTGATAGGCGATTTGGATGTGTTGGTTGTTGTTTATTAAATCTGCTGTCTATTCTTCTTTTAAATCTTAGCGCTTGGCTGCCTGGATAAGTATGATTTGAAATAATCCCCTTAATTGGTGTCTGATGTAAAACAATGTGCATAGCTTATGTTGGAAGCAAGCATCGGTTGGAGGCCTTTGCAGGGAGATTAAAGTCATTCTCATTGCCATTGTGCTCTCTGATGTAGCGATTATTTCTTGAACTGAAGTTTCTCCATAAGGCATTTGAATGAAGAAGACATAGTCTACAAAATCTAGCAATCATTGGTATGTATTGAAGTGTGTATTTAAGTCTAAGTAAGAAGTCAATCTTTTGCAGTATTATCTACATGGAGATTCCATTAGACAAGTATTCTGGTTTCAATTTTCATACTTGGAGAATAAAAATTCAGATGCAACTAATGAATAAAAATTTGTGGGCAATAGTAAGTGGAAAGGAAAAAGCACCTACAGATGCAAATAAGTTATTAGATTGGAGTAGTAGAGATGATAAAGCCAAGGCTATAATTGGTCTTGCTCTTTCTGACACCGAATTGCACAATGTTGATTTGGATAAATCATCAGCCGAAATTTGGGATAATCTGAATAAATTGTTTGGGGCAAAAGCCGTTAATGTAAAGTTTTCTCTAAAACTTCAATTATTTCAGTTTAAGATGGAAGATGGAATCACAATGTCAAATCATATAAGTAACTTGCAGTCTCTCATTAGACAGCTAGTAGAGGTTAAGGTTACAATAGATGATGATGATGCTAGGGCTATCCTATTAAATAGTTTGCCTTCAAAATACAATAATGTTGTTTTTACACAAGTAGTCAAATACCTTCACAAACTCTAGAAGGTATGATTTCTACTCTTCTATCAGAAGAGAAGAGAACAACAGAAGATTTAGAAGATGATCCTCAGGAGAAAGCATTATTTTCAAGAAGCAATTACAAGAGATCAAAGAGAATCAAATGTTTTTATTGTAAGAAAAATGGTCACATAGCTTGGGATTGTAGAACTCGAGCGAGTGATGTTCTTAAAGGAAAGCTCAAAAATGAAGGAAATCTTGCTTGCATTGAAGATGATAAGGACCCACCAGATATTGAGGATGAGGATCCACCAGATGGTGCTATTAATTTTTGTGGATATGCCCTTTAAGCAAGGTCAGATTGGAGGCAGACGGCATCGGAGGATGGAGGATTTTCCATTATCTCAAGTTAGCTTCTCACTTTGAGATGATGCTTTGCATGAGAAGCATTTTTGGTTTTGGTTGTTTTGTTTTTTCTTTGTTGATGCTGATAGAGCTGACAAATTTGAAGAATGTATGTTTTGTGAAGATTTTGTTTTGGAGATAGGTTTGGGGTTTGGTGTTGAGCTCAATATGGATTGTTGTCCAGCGAGCTTCAAAGAGCATATGATTTTGAATTATACCCTTTCACGGTCACTAGACAACATGGCAGAGATCTGTCGTATCTCTTAGGGTCCATTGTCGAATAATTCAAGACTCTGTGATTTGAGAGCTTGGGACTAAAGAGCTCAAGAACACAGCTTGAAGCTACACCTTTCCGAGGGTAGACGAGATAGCATGATGGAGCCTCACTTGGTTCAGGATTTGTTCTTTGGGAGAAGATCTTCTATAAAATATGTATTCATACTATGTAATCAGCTTTGTTGAGTTTTTAGCATTAAGGGGGGGTACCTTGGTACTATTGCAAGAACAATGAAATAAGGGGGGAATGTTAGCGTTGGTTGGTTACTACATTGTTTGGTTGGCGGTTGGTTTAGTTTTAACTGTCTTCAGTTTTAACTATGTAACTGTGTGATGGTTGCATAACTATATCGTCACAGTATTTAGCTATGTCTTGTATCTTTCTTCATCATCGAATGAATAATAAAGTATTTTTACTCTTTCTCATATATATTTTGTATGGGAGGCCTTTCACATGCCAAAGAATTTGTATAATGAGATTTTCCAACATATATTGTCCTTAAGTTCCAATAGTTTCTTTGTAATGACTTTTTCAAACTTTGCTTGAGGTTATGGGAGGGAGTTGAATATGAAGAATAGATACAAGAAGTATCCCATGAAAGAATTCTCTTTTTTGATATATATGGTTATTGTTTAAAAACACCATCTAAGCTTTTATGAAAGGCCTTTCCCATGCCAAACAATACTTATAGTCATAAATAATGAACACACTAATTTATTTATAGATAATAATATTTTCCACAATTTCATCATCTTGATATAGGGGTTCTATGTGATTTAAATGGCTTTTAGATGGAAAGATTTTGTTGGTGTCCCATCACCTCGTACCTCTTCCCTTGTAAGGAGGCCATTTTGTAATGAAATCAATTTTTGTAAGAGAAAATGTGAATCAATATTCATATCAGATTCACAAGATACCAATGATAGAACTAGAATAGATATCCAATATTCATATTAGATTCATAAGATACCTATGATAGAACTAGATTAGATATCTTAAACAAATCTATCTAAAAAATGTAGTATCAATTTAGATCTATTTAATTACTTAGATTATTTATAGAGTTATTTTATAGTTTTTAATTTACTTAAGAGTTATTTTATTTTACTTTAGAACTATTTAAGAATTATTTTATTTTTATTTAAATACTTAAGAGTTATTTTATAGTTTTTATTCAAATATATGTCAACTATATTTTAGTTTTTATGTACACAGTTAGTCTAGAATTATTTTATTTATTTAATAATTTTTAAAATATAAATGTTGCTCAAAATAGTTGTTTTTAATAGGTGATGACATGATGGTCCTTGATGTTACTATAGAATGCCTCTTGGTGTAATAATAGATAAGTGTGCAAGCAAAAGTAAAATATTGTATTTCACATAATATGCATGAAATAGGTACAAAATGATTAATTATTAGAATGAGCCACTTCGAAAAGGCAACCTCAAAAAGTCTTATAATAAGAAAAAAAATTGAAATATGATGATTAACTACTTATTACCCCTTATATTCAACTTCTTGGTAGATTCAACATACTCTTAAATAAATGTGCTATAGATTTGAGATAAACAAGGTTTTTGTCAACCTCCACTACTTAGATTGTTTTGTGTTAACATGATTTTTTTGTTTAATATGATTCTTAGTTGTACCTCTCAAGGTAAGGAGATTAAATATCAAATTTAAAAGAGTAGGGTCTTTAATTCCCTTGACCAAAAGAGTTCATGCATTGGGTGGTGTGGCAATTAGGATATGGTAAATACTATGAGTGCATATAAGGGGTACATTTATTTCTTCATAAAGACAACCACCCTTAATTCATTTCTACCACTTGATATTGACCATTTAATATGCATTCACACCCTCTTTCACCATCACCTACAAGTACAAAAGTTTTGCAATGTCTAGCACACATCTATCCTTCCATACCACTGCCTCCAACTCTGCTTGAGCTTGGCCTTGTATTTCTTTATATAGTACCAACTATGCCATTATCCACTTTGTAGAGCTGCAATGTCTATGCAACAAAATATCATCCCCCACATCCATGAAATCTATATCGGATGTGTCCTTGGACCAAGTTGACTGCCCAAAATTGACCCCTTCACTTCTTTATGGATGACTTCCTCAAACAATTGCTCTCTCCCATAGGTGTCAAATGTTGAAAGCATGGTATGTCATTAATATTTAAATTCTAATATTTTGTGTTGTTAGTATTTCCTTTGATGATTTCTTGATGCATAATATTATGTGTGCATGTTAATTTTATAACTCTATTGTCTTGTGTCATTTGCAACAACTATGTCTACTACTCTGCATTAAAGAAAGATTTTTTTTTAAAATCTGAAAGGAAATCATATATACATGCCAAAGCAATACTCAAAACTTTCTTTGTTTTGAATTTTGTAGTTTAAGAATTAGATGTTGACTGACTATTTCTATTTAAAACTTTTTATTTTTGGGTTATAACTTTTTTACTGCATTGAAGGTGTAGTATAATTTTCAAAATCATATTTTTTTAATGATGTATAAGGATAAGTGATCTCTCATAGGGAGTGAATGTAAAGTACTGATAACATAATTTAGTGGATTAAATAACTTAAAAATTTATAAATAAGAAAACAACATCTAACAAATTCTACAATTTATTCTAAATACTATAAGAGAAAAAATATCTTCTACAATATCTTTTGAAAACTATTAGCGTGTGTTTTAATTCATTGGTTGGCAATTGCCTTGATCTAGGGTATTTGATTATTCTGATCATTAAGATAGTATGCTCCATTTATTCCCATAAAGATCTTTTTGCTACCTCTCTCCATAGTCTGGGGACTTGGAATTGGCTTTGGAGTTAGTAGGCTAATATTAGGCTCGGGTTTGGCCAAAAAAGTTGGCAAAAATCACAAAATTTCACAAATTGAATCTATCAAAACTTTGCAATATCACTCAAGAATTGACCAAAATCACAAAAAAATGAGACATCCATGCTTACAGCATTCCGTTTTTATCGTGTTGTCGTAGAAGGAAAAATTACACCATTCTATTTTTTTTCATGGCGTCGTAGAATAGAAATTTAGATGTTAAGATAGAGGGAGAAGGGACTATTTTGCAACTCTAATGTGTTTTTCCTTTATCTTCCTAGATTACCTGGCTTGAAATTGGGTATCTTTTATTGTGACAGTTGAGACACAACACAAGGGACTATATACCTAGCAGGGCATTGACATGATAATAATTTTATTTGTTTCACTCAGTTCAATAACAAAGAACCATCAATGAATTAAGACTTCATGAAAATCGAATTCAAACCCAACTAAGTTTATTCATCTCAATATATAATGTAAAACAAAATTTACAATTTCTTCTCAAAATTATCAGTGTGCCCATTTAACCTATGGGTCCAATTGCTAGTATAGTTAATTAGGAGGCTTAAGTGGAAGACACCATAACAACTCTTGGTATGCACTCATCTATTAGATCCTTTCCTTGGCAATATCTAAATATATCTAAATGAACATAAAATTTTAAAACCACATAAGAAGAGTCCACCAAATTGCAACTAACTTGATGATGATGATTGTGGTCCATTCACTCTTTTTTTTTTTTTCATGGTCAAATTTGGATGCTTCATGGTGGTCCCATGAACTTAGAATTAAATGCTGCCTATCAATTTTGAATGTTTTGTTACCCAAAGAGATTCTCCGCTGAATCGGCTGACGTATTAGGAAGAAGGCAGCTTCTTGTGAGTCGCAGCGACTCATTTAGTAAAGAGTGTATGCGTGGAATAAGACGCTTAAATGTTCCATCTTTGTTACGAAACTGGATTTCCAAGAAAACCTCGTGCAAGTTTACTTTTATTTACAAGTCTATAGTTAGGTAGACCAAACGAGTAAGCTTGACATATGAGAGAGTATAATAATTAATCATAAAAGAAGACTAAGAAAATTATAATTTTACATGGTGATCGCATAGCTCAAAATCCTTTAAAAAACAGGGGAAGCCATTATTTCGCCTGTAAGCTGCTTACAAATACATAACAGAATAAACATTTCATTGGTAACATTCCTGGCTGCTTACTAACATGTGCTATGTACCAATACTGCCAATCATATTATATAAGCCTGCAACCTATTTTCATTTATCATTTTATGATAAAAAATTATTACAGAAAAGACCACATCAGACTACAGAAGCACTTCAGTAGAAGAAATATTGAGCAAATTACATACTTGAGGAGGATTCACTGCAGGAAATCGTTGGTAGCGATATTTCGGCAGGGAAGGGAAGAGGAGGAACGCTGAGCTCAATACTTCCTTCCAACATCTGAACCACTTTGCTCATGGCAGGTCGGTGAGAGGGGTTGTACTGAATACACCACAGCCCCACTAGACTTAACATTTTAGCTATGCTTTCGTCTTCTTCATCCCTTATATTTCCTTCTCTCAGCCTTCCAAATTCACCATTTTCAACTTGCTTGAATGCCCATTCTGGATAGTAGAGTTTGCTTTCTCTACTTGCTTGCATGTCAAAGTTCTTTCTTCCCCCAACCATCTCCATCACTAACATACCATAACTATACACATCTGATCTATCAGTCACCGCTCCCAAATTTCTGGACCAGACCTCTGGGGCAGTGTAACCAGGAGTTCCCATGGCTCTAGTCAGGGAAATATGGCTTCTTTCTCTATCTGCTAATTTGGCCAGACCAAAATCTGCAACCTTGGGACAAAAACTGGCATCCAAGAGAACATTATGGGGCTTTATGTCAAAGTGCAAGATTCGGCTTGTGCATTCTTCATGTAGATATGCGATTCCTTTTGCTGTACCCAACGCAATGGCATGCAGCAGCTTCCAGTTCAGTGTGTCTTTGTCATCCCCATGAATATATTTCTCTAGTGAACCATTAACCATGTAATCATAGACCAGAGCTCTTTTTGAGCCCTCCAAACAATAACCCAAAAGTCGAACCAGATGAATGTGGTGGATCCTCCCAAGAGTAGCCACTTCATTCATAAATTGCTTTCGGCTGTGTTTTGACCTGTCTAGGATCTTAACGGCTACCAGGCGTTCATTAGGCAGCCTACCTTTGAAAACAGTACCGAACCCTCCTTGGCCAAGTTTTTCTGCAAAGTTGTTGGTGTATCGTTTAATCTGAGCATAAGAATATCTCGAAGGCATTCCTTCATGTAAAAAGTTCTCTAGAGAAGCTGGTCTAGAGTCGAGGGGATCCATAAAGGCTCTAATATCTTCCTCCTCCTCTTTTAACTCCCTCCTCCTCTTCTCTATCCACCCATAAGCAATGAATACGAGCACCGTTGCAATGGCAGGGATGCCAAAGCCAAGTCCACATATCACTGGAATGAGGTCCACAAAATAGAAACTAAGTAAACAATAACATCAGTAATTGCACACAACATCAGTAATTATCAGAGTTGATTGGTTTACCTGCTATAGTTGTTGTAGGTATCCTTGGTTTCTTTTTTATCTTGATAGGGTTTCCTTCACATACAAGGAGAAGAGTAAGTAAAATGAAGCATGTTAAATATAATCAAAATAAATATTTTGGAAAAGCTTTGGAATTTTGAGTTGGAGATTTTCAGTTGTTACCATATAGGTACATATATACATGTAATATTATCTATCCTCTATCAGTTTTGGGTGTCAATATTCAGTTCATATTCATTTCCCATTATTAATTAGTGGTGATTCACAAAACTTATATCTAATGAGCTTTTGAAATATTCATTTGACACTCCAGATAATGTTAATAGTGCTGTGACTTACAGAGAGGTTCATCCATCAGGCATTTTTGACTATCCATTTAAGTACTTGAAGGGTGCAAAATTAACCCCCAAAAACTATTAGATCCTCTCTCACTCCAGCCGAAAAACTTAATTTAAATAATTAAAAAAATCTACAATTAAGCTCCCTTAAAGTGCTACTCCATTTGAAAAACCTCCAAAGTACCGTTCATTATAAACCAATCTCCATTAACCTCCTTAACTCTATGATAAATGTAAAAGCATTAAAAATGACGTTTATGAGTAATTTCAAATCTAGATTTCTATGGATCTAAGCTACTTACCATCAGAGCAGTTGTATCTGTGAACGTCGTGGGGACAAATGCAAGCATCCAGCTCAGCCAGGTAACTTTGGGATCCGCTATAACATCTCCCGCCCGAGGCCTGACACGAAAGGCAAGCTTTGCTGATATTCCATTTGATTTCAAACCCCCTCTGTAGAAACTGCCGGAGATTTTTTTCAGCACTGATGTTATAGCTTTTGTCAGCAGGAAAGAAAATGGTGTATGAGGTACAAGTTGCATCATATGGTGTTAGAGGCAATTTATCAGGGACAAAGAAGCAAGTAATGTTTGGTGAAGAGCAATCCAAGCACTGGACTGGCTGGAAATTGCATTTGACTTGTTCGCCACAGGTAAGAATTGTTCCCACAGTGTATTTATCAGAAAGACTATAAGTTAGAGAATTGGTAGTTATTCGCACAGGGTAAATACCCCTGGCGTCAGTTATAGGTATAGAGCAATCATCAAAGAGCGCATCATCGGCTATTCGAATGGTTGTTGTGGCGTAGGATAAATTCGTGAGACCTCCCAATATCCTGTACCGGCCATGAGTAGTACACCCTGTAGAATAGCAAGTTATACTCCTCCGCCCGCACTCGTATGGATAACCACAGAATATAGTGGTCTGATTGTCTGGGCAAAGAACTTTGGGGGTGTCCGGAGCAGTGTTGCAGGGTGTTTTAGACCACATCTGCTGGAAGGGATAGTTGATGAGGGAGTTGTTGCAAACAGAAGGAGAACAGCTTTCGTATGATGGATATGCATCAGAAAATTTGACCAACAAGCCCCAAAAGGAGGAAATGACAAGTAGAATAGAAAAGAAACCACAGGATCTCATGATTTGCAGATGTCAAGGAGAACAGAGGAACTTTACAATGAATGAGAAAGTAGTAGAAGATATAGTCTAAGAAAGACAATTTTTCCAACACTACAATTCTTATTTAAGACTTGAACGCCAAGATATGAAGGGACGACGAAAAAGGCCCGTTCATATATCTAATCTGACCTGGCGCAATTCCGTCTGCTACGTCTAATCTAGAATAGTAATGCTTATTAATCGATTTAATTAGTAACTCACTCATAACAATTATAATCTTTTTATGTGATAGACAAAGTTTGATTCATAAGAATTTAATTTTCATGATTATTAACCACTTATTTAAGTGGTGTTTAAAACGGTGAAATATAAATAGTATGGAGTTTTCTTCACAATCATATGTTGAACTATTTATTAAAAAGTTGACTAACTCATATTTTTATATAAGTAGTTTTTTTAGAATGTATCAAATTATGTGATGATTTATTAGGATTTGACTATGTAGTTTATGAGTCAATCTTCATCAACTGATATTTCATAAAGAGTGGTTCATAGGAACCCATCTCTCATGACTATAAAGGGTCCACTTAGCATTCATTGTGTCTAAACGATGCTCATAAGGGTGAGATACCTAAGCTTCCTGAAAGGTCACCCATGCTAGTACTACCCACCCATGCTAGTACTACCGCAGCTCAAGCATGTTTAATCATGGAGTTTCCCCCACAATCATGTCTACTTAGCATGCTACCCAAACACTAGAGCTTCTTGGAAGGTCACCCATCTAAGTATTACTTTAGCATATAACTGCTCTTAATCATAGAGTATCCCCCATAATCAAGCTTATGCACCATTCATTAAAGAGCTCCTCAGGGCTCATTCATTTTCAATATAAGTGGTATTTCTCATTCAATAAAGAGCTACTTGGCTCATTGATTTTCATATAAATGGTGCTTTCATTTCTTAAAGAGCTCCTTAGCTTAAGCAATCATTTTCATATAAATGGCGATTGAATTGTAAGTGATGATTTGTTGGGATTCAACTACATAGTTTCAAGTCAATTTTCATCAAACCATATTTCATTAGTGTTAAGTAGAGAAAAGAAGGGGTGAATGTAAGCATGTAAGTACACTAGATCAAACCCTCTTTCACTACAACATTCAAGAACAAAACTAAGCTAAATCACTACAAGATGAAATAGGACTCAACTACAAATTTTGTGCTCCTATTTGTTAAGGAAATATGTGATTCAATCAAGCTTTTTATCAAACCCTAGAATTGAGATAATCAACTTATAACAAATAAACAACAATAGAAAGTCAGGATCTAAAAGTACCAGGATGATCAGTGAGATGTCATAACCTATTTCACGAAAGCCAAAATGTCGGAGGACTTCAGGGCGGGCACCCAAGTCTAGAAAGTCCTGATCTCTTGAAGCTTAGAGCTAGAAAAATGTTGTAATGGATGTCAAGATGATGTATCCAATGTATGATTTAGTAGGAGGACACCAAGGCGGGTGCCCAAGTCTTTTGCAGAGGAATTTCTGCACTCTATTTTTGGATCTTGAAGCTCTATCCCTTAAACAACCTCCCTGTACCTTCACTTCTTCAATCCTCGCACCTGTAACCTGCACACAAAAGAAAGGGGTTTGGGGTTTGTGGTGTTTAGGGATTTGCCTCAGTCAAATCTCGGGTTAGCATTCAAACTTTCCCAACATCGTTGTTAGAGAGAGCTTGTCCTTGTAGGACAAAGGCTAAAGATAATCCAAATGATGATGAAATGATTCAAACAATCATGATGTCACCTTGGTGGTGAAGTCCTTAGGTGGATGAAGAGTCTTTAACTCATAAGGATGTTGATGATGATTCCAAATCTACAACAAACATGTACAACACAGACACAAATATGTAATAACAACATAATGAATGCTTTGAATGGTCTTTTGCTCAATATCATAACCTTGCTATCATCAACTTCTTTCAAAATGAATTCAAACACTCACTTATATATACTTTCTCCTTAAACATTCACAAATTAATTGAAATAACCAACAAGGAGAGACCCATTTAAAGGTTCTATGTCGACATGATTTAAATTTCACCCTAACCAATCAGGGTGGACTTGGGAACAAGCGCCCAAGCCCCAAGGAGCCTTTTTGGTTAGGACTTAATCATTAAATGGGCGCCTAGTTCCCATTTGACATGGGTTTTGGGGGATTTCTCATTGGGATGAATATTTTGCTTGTAGAGTGTTAACATGGGGACCTAGGAGCTAAACTAGGAGGTAAAAAGACATGTGTCCACTTTTTACTCCATAAAGTTTAGCCCCCACTTTAATGTGTGTGCGATCCTATGATTCAACACATGCATTAAAGTACGATCGAAGCATATCAAACACATCAAACACAAAAATGAAGACACGCCCTAAGTTTGAAGGACTATTTATAGTCCCCAAGCCTAGGCAAACATAAGAAAACACTTGACAGACGCATAAGACACAGTGAATATAGTAAGGAAGAACACAATAAATGAAGAAGACAATGGAAACACGTAATACATGGAGAAGACATAAATACAATCATGTAAGACACAAAGAAGACATGGAGAGAACACATGATTAAGCAATTACATATCTATCTATATATAATGCTAACTAAAGTAAACAGAACACACAATGTGGGGGACTCATCGGCACACATCTTTAGACCATGCAAAAACACACAAAACACATACATCGTGGGGGGCTCATTGCCACACATCTTTAAACCACACCACAGGCACATAAGACACACATGGAAGATACATAAAAAACATGAAATACATGAGTGTTGCATAGTATGTTGTCAACAAACTATACGTCTTATACACAGAAAACACAGGCGATAGGAAGGAGCTCATCTCTACACTCCACTATCTAAAACTCGCCAAACACACCTAATGGTTGAGCTACACTGCCACAATTTCCAAAGACATTCTTAAGGGTGAATGACTCAAGATCCAATCCTGCCTCATGATGAGGAATTTGTTTAAAAGGATGTGCACTATCTCAAGAGATACACCATCCTACCTTTCATAGAAGGGATTTTAAAATGGAACCCCACCCGCATCATGGAGATGCCTTATAGTAAAAAGGAAGCATGTCCTCAAGGTATATAACCCCACCCGCATCACATAGATGCCTTACAGTGAAAAGGAGGTATATGCAATTTATCAATGTAAGCAAACATGCTTTGTCAATGTAAAAGGACTAATCAAGCAATTACCATTATATATGCCCCCACCTTAAAGTGTTGATGAGAGATGTACATTTGGAATGTGAAAAGCATAAACAAAAAAATTTTCTCTTCATATTAGGTTCACCAAAATATGTACACTCAAAATTGCAACCTCAATTGTCTGGGACTGTTGAGTCAGATTTCAGCATGCACACAGACCCTTTCCTCCTTGCCACGGGGTGAACTGTCACATCACTCTCACTCTCGTGGAAGTAGCCAGTCGAGAGGAGGTGAGACATAGGGGTGGTCTAGCTCATTGGAGAGCTAGACTTCATGGAGGGATTGGCACGTCCTAAGGCCTATATTATTTTGTGCTTATGTAGATGTTTTGTTCAATAATCATTGTTGTAGAGATAACCATATGACTCAAAGGGTCACTAGTCACTCTTCTTCTATTAGGGTTTCTTATATTCCACCTTTGTGTGGGTAAGTTATTGTTTTCATTGATGTTTTGTTGTCTTTCAAAGTATTGGATGAATTCTTGTTGTACTAAGAACTTCCTAAGTTCTTCATGTTGTTGTAAGACAAGTGGGTCTTGTTGTGGTCTTGGATGGATTTTCTCTATCTCGTCGAGGATTGCCCTCACCCACTCACCTCTTAATCTTGGGCACATTCATGAGCTAAGACAAGAGATAGGTGTATGTTGGCTAACCTTGACTAGACCTAGGGTTTGACTTAGGGTTTGGTTTGACCTAAGGTTTGATTATATGTTGACTTTTGTTGACCTTGTGATAGAATCAAGGGTTTCACCAAATAGTTGACCATGGTTGACCTTATGATGGTATCAAGGGTTTGCAAATTTCCTAAGTGTCTAATGTTTTTGTTCTTTTTTATATTTTATGAATGCAACTTATATGAAATATAAAAGTTGTTTTTGTGCCTTTTTGATATTTTGGAAAATAAAAGATGCTTTTTAATCTAGGAATCAAGAATGAATGTGTTGGTTAACAGATTTGTCACTTCAAGTTTATACTCTTTTGCCTGCATGAATGACAACCTGACCAACAATTGAGTCACTTTCAATGTTGGTTGCAAGTGCTCTCTGCTTATTTTACAAGGTACAACTACCTTCGAAAGTTGTGCAATGAATAAAACCAGGTATGCTTTTAACCAAAAAGCAGAAAAGGTTCAATAACATCTACCCATAACCATGAAATAGATGTGCAAGACTAGAATAAATATAAATATAGATAAATGATACACAGCTCACCTATCCCACACCTATAAACAGTAATAGATTGATTAAAAGAAACAACTCCGTCTCTCTCAACATGTACCAACATAACAAAAGTGATATTGAACACAGATTACAAATTGACACAAGAACAATTGCAATCATAGACAATATTTGAAGACACAAAGTTCTGAAAATAATTCTTCATTTTTTAAAATGCTTCTATACATAAGCTGAGTTAAGAAAAAGATAACTAGAAATAGCATAAACTCATTCCCCTTTCCCTGTTCACAGTCAGACGAGAAAAAGATCCCTCTTCTCCTGCAAAAGTCCTCCTTTTATATTTTTTTTTTAAACCAAAAATGTAATTGTCCGTAGCGGTCCTTTAAGTAACCGCTATCAAGAAAGCAAACTCAAAACGGAAATAGTTACATTACACCAAAATTTTGGTTACCACCACTAATTACAAAAAGATTTCATGCATGCCAAACAAGTGGCATTAGACTGCCTAGGGGGCAATTCATAATTCCAGTCGTATTTCCATAAAAAGACTATGTAATTTAGCACACTCTTCCTCTTCTTCTAGAATGAAGATTACCCTGCGATATTCAACATAGCTGGTCTTCTCTTTCCACGTAACTGTGCGCAACTAGGAGATGATATCAATCTATTCTTCTTCAAGCCAGTTCAAATCGAGTTGTAGGACAGGCATGGGTTCACCATCCCAAGTCTCATTACTTGCAGGAAGTCCCATTTTAAAGATGTCTTGGTTGATAAACTAAACTCAGAGGTACTGCCACCTTTCTTTGTAGACAAGATGATTAAATTATGCCAGTAGGTAATGATGACTTTTAACTTGTTGATGTCGTGCTACCACCTTAGTGAGCTCCTTTACACTTGTCATTTAAGAGGTAATTAATGCATCATTGATCTTGTACCTTGAGAAACGAGTCTTGAGATTGAGTTCGTATTCCTGAAAAGACATTCTCATGATATGTCGTACGACTAATCAAATGAGCTAGCGATGCTTTGAAAATTGGGAATCTATTGGAGAGTCACAGAGTCGTGGAAAAGCAAAACCATTGAATCACATATTGAGAGTTATGGGGTTTTAAAAACCTCCGACAATGAATGAAGTTAGGAATTCAACGTTATTTTGAATCTTTGAACCATTAGAATGAAGTTTGAAAATTTTTAGTTTCCCCGATAACAAGAGGAGTTGAGAAGTCAGCCATTTCATGGACTTGGGAACATAAGTCGAGGGAACAAGGGACTCATGAACTTGAAAAATGCCCGACAATAAAGAATAAAGTATTGATAAAGTCTATGACCATAGAATTTTTATAAAATAGACCTTTTAAAAATGTTCATGACAAAAAATGACCAGATTGGGGCAAGATCGTGTTATGATTATTCCTAAAATTTGAAAATTTTACGAGTTTAAATTTTGGGGGCAACAGAATGCAAGCTACAATGAATTTACCTAATGCAATTATTCTATGTTTTTGGGGTTTTTTAAATATTTGGAATGATTTAATCTAAGAAAGGAAAATTGCATGTAAATGAAATTAAACTACGAATGCAAATTACTCTAAGAATATGAAATCTAAATATCCTATCAAGGAAAAAGCAATATGATTACTGACCCCAAGAGAAATTTTTGCTATCTAATTACTACCAATTGACAAAAAGCATAGAGGAACCTGAAATAAAGAAGACTTGTGAGCCTCCACTATCCTCAGATTTCCTTGTGATGGCAACCTCGTAGCCTCTTGTTGCAGCGGGGAATCCTCTTGGCAACAAGATGACAAAAGAAGCGAAAGAGCTTTAGAAGCTTTGCAAAGAGAGCTCAATGAGAGATATTGATGATCACAATGGTTTGATTTAAGAAGCGTATAGATGCATCATGAGCTTTATATGAAATATTGATGAACAACAAACAAAACAAAAGGCACCTTTGTCCTATATGAGCATGAGAATGTTGAATGTGGAGAGAAATAACTTGCAAGAGTTGTGTACACAATGAAATTGCCTCCCTTTGACCTTGAGGGAGGGGGGTATTTATAGGTTAGAAGAAGGGATGAGAGGTGAGGAAGAAGAAGAGTTAACTCAATTAGATTGAAGAGTCAACATAAAGGATTCAAGAGTGATGTGGGCTAAAATTGGAGTAATCTACCTAGTAAAAGCTTATCATTCAAGAAGAAGTGAAGAAGGAGTGCATGGCAGTGCATGACAATGCATGAGTTATTATTGTTAGATGCAATGGAGCTAATTATACATGTGTGGGTACATGAAATAGTTAACTCCATATTAGGCTCAAAAATCCATGCAAATAGAAAGAAAAACAGGCAAAAATGACACTTTTTTGAGTTATAAACTTGAGTTTTTCTACGACTGGAAACACAACAAGGTCGCCTAGATGGGTTTCCCCTTTCACCCATAGGGTCACCCATGGGTGTCCCAGGGGGTGACCCTAGGTCACCCGGGGGTAGATCCTGATTTAGTAGGGTCGCCTGATGGGAGATTCAGAAAGGAAGGTGTCTAGGTGAAAATGCATGATGGGAGATGGTAGAGGAGATGAAAAGGAGGGGATCTGCCTCTGAAAATAGGTTAGTCATGTGCAAGAATCCAAATCTCCACTTGCAAAGTAGGATCTCCTAGTGGAGATCTAGAAATAATAGGGGGAGATTTGGATTGGTTGAGTGAAACTAAAAACTGAAAGTGGGAGATGGCTCTAGGGAACCTCTAGAAGGCTTCTAGGGGGTGGAGAAGATGAAAAATTTTGGGAAAAGGAAAAAACTCACCTACAAGACGCATACAAGGCTTAGGAACAGGGTCGCAAGTGCAAAAAACTCAAATCAAGAAGTGTTGAAAAGTGTTGAAGTGTCGACAACAAAGAGAGAGAGAGAAAATGAAAAAGGGGAAACAACACAAGATGAAAGAAATGACACATCACCAAGAGGATTTATGTCGAGAGGATGTTATTTCAAGCTTACATGTACGTGACAAAAATTATATATCATCATAGGGGTCCTGATGGAGGTTGTGCACGATTTTTGTGCTTACATATTTTCCCCCTCAGAGACAGTAGTCTACATGAAGAGTAGGTACCTTTCCCGAACTAGGCCTCACTTATTGTTGATTTTTTGTAATTATACTTGCAATAACTAGTATTAGCTTGACATCTGAATATATCAAAATGAATAATGAAAACTCATTTGACGTACTTACCATAAATCATGAGAGTTCGACTAGTTGTTTGCCTTTGTCAGTGAGACCTATAGGAATGAATGCACATAAAACAACACATGAGAGATGCATAAAAGAAAAAACTAATCTAAAAATGCATAAAAGAAACTAAGCTAAGGGAAAGCAAAGCAAGTAAATTAGTGAGATTTGAGTTGACTCCGTGACAGAATTGATCGTGTGAATAGTTGTTGGGTAGATATCATCGAGAAGATTGTGAAGATAGTCGCCACTTATTCTGCTGCTAAGAATCAAGTATGCAAATAGTGAGAAACCCTTCTCTAATCCCTAGGTTGAATTTTGTGAAAAATCTCTTAATATTGTCTGTTTTTGGTGATTTTTTTATTGCATTGTCTTTGTTTCATCATTTAGAGTAGGATCAGTCTTTCGTTTACTGAAATCGACTAAGAAACGAAGATTTTGAGCATTTTTCATTTAGGGGATCTCCACACAGGGTCACCCCCTTTTCTAGGCAGGTCACCCAGGGGGAGATCTGGCTGACAATAGGGTCGCCCAGGGGGAGATCCTGCTGACAACAGGGTCGACCGGGGGGAGATCATGCTGACATATGGGTCGCCCAGGGGGAGATCTGATTTAATGAAAGGGGAAACCCTAACTGATCATTTCTGTTTGAAATTTCATGTTTTCTAACATTTACTTCACTCTATTTTAATCTAATTTTACTACTATTTTTACCTGTTTATTGCAATTTTGATGGTTTATATGCTGTTTTGTGAGATTTTCTTCAAGTTTTATGATTTTTATGATTTTTTGTGAGTTGACAAGATCTAAAGTTCTTTTCCTATTTGCAGGACATGCACATTCGATGGAATGCTTGTAGAGAGGAACTATGGCTCTCAGAGATGTTTGCTTCACTGAGATGATGATCATGTCATCTTGAGGAGAGAGGGCTTAGCCATAGTTTGTCATGTGCTAGTTAGTCATCCTATGGCACGCATCTGTTGTGATATCCTGACATATTGGGATGCAGGTAGGAACACCTTTAGGTTCCCGTAGGTTTTAGGAGAGTGGACCATCACTCTTTATGATGTTTATCATACACTTGGAGTTCTTGTGAGAGAACATCCTCTTTTCCTACCTACTAGTGAGTCGTTCAAGGACAAGGTTTCTTGGGCATAGTTCATGGGGGTGAGTCACCCTGAGGATCAGATAGGAGTTCATCTTACCTCTATGCTATGACTTTGCATTCCTCATTTGAGGAAGTTTTTGATTGGCTTGATTGCATAAAGGCTGTCTGGGGACATGGCCCCAACTTGCTTAAGATGGTGTTGGGCACCAATTATACAGGGTCTTGAGCAAGGCAGAGTCTACGCTTGGGGGCTAGACATTTTGGCCATGGTATACAGAGATTTCTATCGCATCGGGTGATGAGGGGCTCTTTCTTTCATCCATTCTTCTTTGATTATGACTTGGATCTTTGAGCACATTAGGCCCTATCAGAAGTTGTTCCAATTCCTGATAGGCGACTACCAAGAGCAACTAGATGGGTTCAGGTGGGTCACTTTGATGCTTCTCTGCATGCTATAGCTACTCGTACAGATGAGGACATGATTTTTGATCCTTATGTGGGTTTGGAAGGATTATGGTCAGGTGATGGGCTATGTGCAAGATCATGATGGGCCAAACTATTCCTCTAAGTGGCAATGAAAATACAAAAAATCAAACTTAATCAAGTTCGTGTGAAAATTTGAATGGATTATCTACACAATTTGAAAAAGATGTAAGAACGAAATTTGTAGAGAATTGAATCTAGTTTATGGGCTACTATTTTTTTAAATAAACTAAATTTACTTAGTGAAAAATAAATATTTCAATGAACAACTATTAAATTTTTCAGAAAAAAAAAAGTGGGTGTCATTCCAGCCAACCTAACTATGAGCAAAAAAAAAATTTTTTTGAAACTTTCAAAATAAGTAGAGGACTCATGCCCGGATGTGATGCATATTTTTTTAAATTTTTTTCCAATAAAATAATTAGTTATGATTTTTTTACTGTGACTTTTTTTAAAAACTAAAAAGTAATTTTCCAGCCAACCTAACTCGATAAAAAAATTAAAATTCAATTTTTTTAACCTATAGCCAGAAAAGCATAGAGTGTGACACAACTTTCGGATCTCAAAAAGGTGAAATGGTTTGAAAGTTATGGATGTTTTTCAAACAGTGTATCCATCAGGATTTCAGACACACACTATATATAAAATTATTAATAATTATTTAATAAAATAATAACCAAACAAATCTTATATTTTTAGAAAGCTGACAATTTCTTCTATAAACCCTTTTCGTTTTATCAATTTTGCATTAAAACAAATGTCATCAGCACGAAGGGTGAAGTTTGAAGAAGAGAGTGAAACCTGCAAAAATGTTAGAATGAGGGAAAGTCAACTATGATAGTCCCAAGCCTAAATACAAGGCAAAATTGAAGAAAAATAGATATTCATTTTGCTTTGGTAAAATATCATTTTCCTTTTTTTATGTTTTGCAAAACAGATATCCGTTTTGCTTTACCCTATTCTTTTCATTATTTTTTAGTTTGTTGCTAACTATCAATAGTTTATTACTAACTATAGTCAATGTATTCATGTATTCTTGTATAAGCACCACTACCAACCATAATCTTGTGGTAACACGTACAACCATCTAACCAATTCTTTCAACTTGTAGTATTATAGAACATTCTCCTAACATAACCAAGCCTCTAGATTATTCCACATGAACTTCAACTCTACTACGAGTGCACTTGTATTATTATTTATGCTTCTACTAGCAGAATTAAATATGTAGTTGTGAGTACTTCTTCAAATGACTCATGGTTAAATTTCCATATCATCACCACATATAGACATATCTCCATGGTATATCGCAACATCTAAAACTCACCACATCCTACCACATTACATTTTATCATTGTTCAATAGTTTCCATATAAACTCTCTCTCTCTCTCTCTCTCTCTCTCTCTCTCTCTCTCTCTCTCTCTCTCTCTCTATGCACATACCCATTAGGTAGGCTATTTTGCATATTGTGGTAATATCCTTTAGGTCCAATCACCTCTAAACTTCACAAATAGATATAGAGCATAATTCTAAGCATCTTTCATAAAGACCACTTCTCTACATAAGTGCAACTAATACCACTTTTTCATTATTTTCCACATTTAATAGTTATTATTTTCCATTTTCCAAGTCCTACATGTGTCCAAGTTGTATTGTTCATCAATTTTTTAGTCTAATTGTTAGTCCTAGCTCTCATGATTATTAAAATGTTAGTATAGTTAGATTTATCCTTAGGTAACATTAATTTACACATTGTTTCACAAACAACCACACTCAAAAATAACCTTACCTAATTAAGGTTAACCTTTAAGTTTCTTTCATTTGTTGAGCCTAATAGATCCAACTAGTTTAATCTTATTATAGTCCATGCTTAGCCTTCCAAGAGAGTTCCTACCATGTTAACTTTGCATTATGTCCTGACTTTCCTCTTGCTAGTTGTAGTACTCTTTTTTTCTAATCCTATCCCTATATCATACTATTGTTGTTGAATTTTCTTTCCATCTTCATCATCATAGTCCTAGTTATCCTATTTTGAGCCTACCATTTATCCTTAGCCATGTCTTGTACTTCTTCTATTCATGTTAATTTTAATGACCTCCAAATTTTCCATAAATTCTTCTCCACCAAACCCTAGACCCTCACCCAAATCCTTACTTTCCTAAGAAAAGACCTTCCCCAAACATTATTTGATCATGTGGCTCCTTCCATCACTAGACAGGTGCCCCTACTTTCCATTACTCATCCAATACAATCCCAATGTCATAGTTCACATTCTCACACCTACATTCATAGACTCCATTCCCCCTATCAACACGATCATTGATAATCATTTTAAGGAGTCTCCCTTGAATAATCATTAAACCATGGATTATCCCATATCCCCATCTTACACTTTCCTCACCTTTGAACCCTTCGAAGATGACATTTAGCTATCCCCACCATTACCAATAACACTTTCTAGCAATCCCATATAAGACACCTTACCCATCACTTCACCTAGGTCATCACCAATTAAATCACCTCATTACTCCATTAAACCATACCCATACCACCCCTTTCTCACTCCACAACTTGTATTAACGCATGATTCACCCCATGACATGCTACAGTTACCACAATGCCAATTCAATCTACCATAATTCTTCATATTATCTTCTGAATCACCATCCTTTCTTCCCATTCCTTGAGACATCATACCATGACATACATCCCTTCCTCTATTACATCCTCCCTAACCCTTTCCCAACATTGATAGCGCACTACCCATGCCACCTCCTTTTCATAACACATTTGACCATAACATTGCCACAACAATTATCACTCATCCTGACACCATCCTACCACCATGTGACATTTATCTAACACATATTCCCAATTATAATTATATCTACACAAAACTCAAGGTGTTGTAAGTGCAATTAGAATACCTTAACCCTCCTTCTCCTCCTTCCTCATTAATAGGATGGATTAATTCACCACTATCAATTGACATCATCTTACAACCATCTCCTCATAAAATGGTCTTGCTTAAATTTGATAATATAATGTCCAATGTGATCTCATTGCACATATGAGACACTTCTTTGTCCAAGCCACAATTGTCACCATTGATGATTATGTCCTTGCTAAGAATTTTCCCTCCACATTGATATAATATGCCCTTGTATGGTTTGACACATTACTATTTGGTTCTATGAATTCAATTTAGATCTCATGCATAGCTTTACCAACCACTACCAATTCAACATCAAGCTTAAGGTTTTCTTAGTGCATCTCACACATTGCAAACAAGACTCACTAGGGATTACTAGAGAGAGAGAGAGAGGTTCAACTTTTAAAGAGATGCAACTTTGTCGATTGGTTGAAAAGATGTTAACCATGTAACAATAGAAATTTGCAAGTTGAATTGTAAGTTCTAAGCATAAAACAATGAAAAGAATAAAAATCCATTTGTATAGTTCTAGGAAATGGATATCCATTTCTGGAAAACAAATATCCATTTTGGGACCCCCAAAACGGATATCCATTTTGGGACCCTCAAAGAAGATATCCATTCCAAATGGATATATTTAACATGCCTATGAAACTTAAAGTTGGCCAATTCACAAATTTGGCTAACTAAAGACACAATTTTTTCCATTGCCACTATTTGGCCTATGATGATCCTGCACATACCCAATGGAGAGATCAAGGAGTACTGCCTTGGAGTATCAAAGCTCTCAGACCATAATGGTCTAGTTGAGGCTCATCCCATTGAGCACGTCTTGTTGCAGTTTGGAAAAGATTTTCCTGAGGATTTGCCCCTAATGCCTACCTGCTATAGATCTATCTGAGAGATGGGTGAAGTTAGTCACTAGAAGACCATTACTTGGACTCCCTTGACTCCCCGAGTCTTCATTACTAGAGTTCTTAGGACTTTGATAAGAGGATAGAGGGGAGGGAGAGGAACTCCTTCCTGAGCACTTTATTGTGGTCGAGGACTTAGATTCTACTGACGAGGACCCACTAGAGGATGCATAGCACGATGGTTCTGATGATGCTAATGATGTGGATGATGCTCATGATGTTCTAGAGGGTCCACTCATGGTTCCTAGACCTCCTCACTCTCATGAGGTGATGCAACAATTTGACCCTGCTTGACATCCTGGTGACCCACGTGAGTCTACATTTGCTTTATGGCTTCGTACTTTGTCCTTCCTCTTTCCTTTCTTTTCATGGAGAACTAACACCTTTTTCTCCTTGTGGTTCACTTCACAAGTAATGTTGAGGAGTGGAGGGCTTTTGCTTGTGAGGTCAATGTTATCTTGGTTTCCCCCTTCAATAGGATGGCTCAAGAGATACTTATGAATGATCCTGGTGTGCCCCCTACTACTAGGCGACACACTAACTTTTTTGCTCCTATCTATCATGGATGTTAGGTGAGTGTGGATTTGAAGATTGAGAATCTCATCCTTAAGGGTGAGAAACAGGTGCTTCATGAGATGGCTCATCTTGGAATTGGATGGCGAGATGCTAGTGTAGCAAGGCCTTTGCAATCATTCATTCATAGAAGGATTCCTCTCTCACAAAGATCTCATGGAGCAACTAGTGGAACACATAGGCAAAGGAGTAGGAGTCTTGAGGGTTCTATCGAGGGGAACTATCCTTGATTTTTCTTTGATTTTCCTTTGAAATTGTGCCCCCTTGGATGGGGAGCCTTTACTTTCCTTTAGAGCATTTTGTCTTGGCTCTTTGTACTCTTATACATGCAAACTTTGGATATATCAATGAAAGTTTGTCTTTTTATGGTTATCAAATGGATACTCATCTCTTGTGCATTATGGAAGTTTAAGAACTTTTTGATTATGTTTGTGACCTTCAACTCTAACCATGCAAGTATGATGACGATGACATGTTTTTGAAATTTTTTGGCATATATATGAGATGCAGTTTACAATATGTAGATGCAAGTTCACACAAGTGATGTTGAAATGGAACATTTACTTCTACTGAATGTCATGAGTTATGACATTGATTCTATTGCTTTGAGACTCTTTTTCTAATTTTGATATGAATGCAATGTGGAACAAATGATATGACTTCTCTTTAATATGATTTTCAATCCAGGGGATTGCAAGTTGTCCTGATATAAGAGACGTGTTCAAGGCTGTGAGATACGAATTGAGGACTCAAGTGGGGAGCGGGAATGAAATGGAGTACTTCTGAATTTGGGCTTTGCTAAGGGCTAAAAATTGATCCTTATCTAGATAACGCAATCTGACAAGCTTTCAACTTAGGCAAGTAACAAATTTTATTGATGTTCACTAGACTTAGATAATAGATGGCAAGCAAGATAGACCCGGGGTTAAGGATAAATGGAAAAGAACTAGGGTCCCTAGATAGAAATGATCCTAAAGACTACTAGACTCTTGGCTTTGCTCAGCTAGTGCGTGTATGTTCTTTGTACCTTTCTTTTTTTATTTGCTCTGTTAGAATTTCACCCTTGAGGCTTCGAGCTTAGATTGATCTCCACCCAAGATTATGGACATTCAACAATCTTCTCTCTTTCACTCTTTTTTTGTGTGTCTCTCTTTTTTTATATTTCCTCACTTGATTTTCTCATTTTTTTGGATTTTTGACTTTTATGAAAATGAATGCCTTTGGAACATTTGATATGCAAGCTTGATCTCTCAATTCTCACTTTTCTCAACACTCTTATTTTGATCACTCATTTTTTTATTCACTCAAATTTTAGATTGCTTCCTTCAAAATTTTGATCCTCCTAACATTTTTGGATAGGGAAGATAAGGGGTTGACCAAAAGTTTTTGTAATCTAGTTGGACTTCTCTTCTACTAGGGAAGAATTAGGAAGGTCTTCTTGCAAGCTTCCTTTGAACATTTTAGGTTTGAATACTGACTTTTTTCAGACCTAACATCTTGGCTCAGTAATACTGGGATTAGTGTAAAGCTAAGAGTTAGGCTTTGATTAGAATCACTAGGAAATGAAAAGGGATATGGTGATTGTGAAAATAGGGAATCTCTAGGTCCTGAAAGGATCATGTATACCTAAGCAACCTTAGATTCCTTAAGTTAAAATGAAAAGGATATAAGAGAAAGCCATTAATTGTAATGCAAGATGAAGTGAACGACATTGAAATGCAAGAAACAAATTCTTTTTGGCATTGACTATTTCATCAAATTCCTCCCCCTCCATCATGCACAAGACATAGGCACCATTTCTAACGTCTTGTTTAACCATGTGAGGACCTTTCCAGTCCTTCATGAATGCTCTTTTCCATATTCTCTTTTTGTTTTTCATGCTACCTCTTCTTAGGACAAGTTCTCCTATTTTATAGGGTTTGTTGTCTGATTCTATTATTTCTAACTCAGTGGTTTCCCTTGGTAATGTGAGACAAAGTAAGTCTCGAAAGGCTTATTGATGGAAAGGGATCCAATACATGACTCCATCGCATCTTAGAGATTCCATCCATAAGTCGAATTGCTCTTGAATGTAAAATTTCACATCTTGTCTATCTTGAATGCCTTGCAAAAACTAGAACAATTCAAAGGGAGTTTGTGGCTCCCTTGGCTCATTAGGAGGGACAAAGCTTGATGTAGCCAACAACATACACTCAATAGAATTGTGCCATTAATCATTTGTGAGAGCCAAAAATTTGAAATAACTAGAAAATAAAAAAACTTCTATTCACCAACTCCACCAATACAATGAGAGAAAACTCTCTTATATCCAAGAAAATAAAAAAAATAAAAAAATTACCCTTTTTGGCAGATTTCAACAATTGTCAGATTTTGCCATTTTAGGTAATTTTACATGCATATCTTGAGAATCTAGTTTTTTCCTAAAAACTTCCTAAAACTAAGGTAGGACAAAAAACCAACTAACATCCTAAATTTGAAACATGAGTTTTGATTTATTAACAAAAACAACTTTTAAAAAACTAGGAAAAAACACTAAATTACCATTTTGAGGGCCAAGATGAAAGTTTCAAGCCCCAAAAAAGTGCCAAAATGGGGTCCAACCGACTAGGGTGGGTTGGGAATCCACATGCCACCTCATAATGCATCCACCTGTAAAATTTCAACCCAAACCCACATTCGAGTCAAAAGTTATGACCTCTTAAAGTCCCTGCATCAAAGCTTATACTTGTCCTCTCATTTGGTTCTGGCCTTTTAAATCCATGGAATACAACATGTAACTTCCTAGTAACTCAAAAATGACAAGATCATCAGCGCCGACTGACACTCTCATTTTCCATTCTTTGTGAAACGTACCCTCACTTTCTTCATCTTTGTCTAGAAGTCTTTCAACCATTTTAATTTGTACTAAAGGTGCTTCCCACTCACCAAGTTCATTAGATTGCACTGAGGCAGAGGTGGTCAGTCGCTCTTATGGTTGAGACACCACGAACATTCTAGGTAGCATCTCTATTACGTTGGTTGATTCATTATCAATAGAATGTACCTCCTCCATGGGTTTCAATGCTCTATATGAATCCTCTATTGGTGTGAGAGGCTCGTATGAATCTATTTCCTCTAGTGTCCTGGGGACACGTGATTCACTTAAGGATGACAAAGGAGTGTAACTCTCTGTCATGTCTTCCTTATGATCTGAGAAAGCATGTAGGTTTGCATTCCTCAAGTCTAATGTAGTGGTTTCGAACATCAGACCTTTAGTTCTATGAGGTTTCTCCCTTATGCAAGGGAAGATCTTGTAGGCGGGTTGAATATTGATCATGAATATTTCTATAGGGAATTGGAGAGGTCCATCCTACTATATCCATTCCATGATCTTAATTGTCTTTTCCTTGCGAACAGTTTCATTTTGCTTTGACAGTGCCTCATTCTCTAAAGTTTTCATCTCTGTAGTGTTTATGGTCTTCTCTGGAGTTTCTATTCTCTTGATGCATATTGACTGAGGTGTAGGATTAGAGACAGTCAATTTGTTGATGGGAAGTTCAAAATCTATGGGGATGCCTATATGCTTGTTTGATGTGTTTAATTTCAACATGCTGAAAGGTTCTAGATCCCCTTTCACAACATATACCTTCCCCAAATGTAGGAATCGAGATTCTTGAAATAACATTGATGGCATGACTTTCATCCTATGGATCCATGGTCTTCCAAGGAGCAAATTATATCTTATGTCCTTGTTGATGACATAAAATGTGGTTGGGACAGTCTTGGGCCCTAGAGTCATTGAAAGTGTGATCTTCCCTATTGTAGCGGCCTTTAGATTATCATACCCACTCAAGGTGTCTCACGAAGCGGTGATATTGGTGTGTCCATAACCCATTCTCTTTAGGAGGGAGAATGGAAATATGTTCACTACTACTCCATCATTAATTAAGGTTTGTTGGATGCAAGTGTCATAGATCCAAACTAGTAAGTACAATGCACGGCTCCTTTCTTGGTTAGCTCAGACTCATAAGGCATTTGTTTTAAGTCAAAAAAGAACCCTAGATCCTTGAGTTTCAAATTCGGTGGGTTGATGTCATAGTCCACATGGTTGATCTTCTTGCTAGGTGGAGGAGTAATTTGATCGAGATACTTCAGCCCTATTGCTTTTATTAGTGCTAAGCAATGTGAAGGGGAGTTCCTGAGTAGGTCAATGAATGATATGTGAGCATATGTCTTTTTTAAGTCTTTGATAAGTTCATAAGGTCCGACCGGAGTTGGTATTGGTTCCACTACCAAAATGGCACCTTCATATACTTCCTTTTGTTCATTCTCAAGGTCTTCCTCTTCTTCATTATGGATTATTTCAACCAATCCCATCATCCTAGCTTCTCCTTTCTGCCCTAGTTGTGGTGGGATGCCAATGTTACTACCTTGGGCTACTTCATTTTGGTTTGATGTTTTTGTATCCTTATGCGTTAGAAATGGATCTTGATAGATTCTCATGTTGGTGTTCTACGGAGCTATTGGGGCTTGGGTTTGCCTTGTACCCTTGTTATCTAGCATGACTTCCTATGGGTTCAAGAACATTTCTATGAACAACCACTATTGGTCTTCTGGTAATCTCACTATAAATCTGTTATATTCTCTGCAAGATTTGGTCCCATGCCCCCTTGTTCTATGCAAAGAACAAAATTGGTTATACTCATATGGAGGTCTTTCATACCTTCCATCATTTCCATTTCTATTACAATTCCAACTCTGATAGTTGTCTCTAGGGTAGTATCCATAGTTTATGGGTTGGTCAATCGCATTAACATTAGGAGGATAATAGTCTCTCCCGTTGTAATCATCTCTTATCTTTTTGACTAGGGGTTGATCTGTGATCCCATCTGTGGTTGCATTTTTATTGTTCTTAAGAATCTTGATGACAGGAGTGTTGTTCCTTGTGTATTCCCTTGATAACTTTTTGTTTGACCCATAGACCTTTTTGCTGGAATCAATGGTGGCTTGATCTATCTGTTGGCAAGAGACACTGTGTGGCTTCATAAGTGTTGTCATTGATGGCAACAAAGTCTATCCCACACATCCGCAGTACATAGTATGCCTATACCAGAAGTCAGATTGAAGATTATTTTAGTCTGGTGAACAAGAACAGAGTATGTAATAAGGTCAGACAATTAGGTCTGGATATCTTAGATCATGTAACTCAGTAAGTTGTAGACTTGGACAAGTCAATAGGGGTATCATTACTATTATACTCCAAAGATTTAGCCTTCGGTGATAAAGCATGAAAAAGATATGAGCATCTAAGTGTTGGGTTCCAGTTAGGTAGAGCAGATAGAGGAAGAACTGACCGATAGAGTATCAGACTTCAATCTAGATGAGTAAAAGGTGTTGATCAAGCAATTTGTGGGATTATATATTGTTGGCCAACATGATCAATGACTTCTATGCTTAATCTTTTGATATGCATCATAAATCAAGCATGGATTCAGCCGATAGATCAATAACTTACAAATATCTTGAGTGTTCTTGTTGCCTACTAGAAAGTCAATGAAAATCCTTGATGTGGATATATATATCAAATGGATTCTAGCATGTAACAGTGTGTGTTGAAGATGTAAAGAAATAAGGTGCGAAGAAAAGCAGGGATAAGTGTGAGAATAGCAATTCAAGTCCGGTATGTGACTGAATAACAACATTAAATAGAGGAAGAATGAAGTGCGTCATATTATTATATTGTGCCTAACCGGAACTGAACTCTTGCATTTGTAGATGCTTCTCATCACTTTAAACACTTGATTATCTTCTGTAAGTTCTATAGACAGTAAGTCTCTTGTAGGCAGTGTGCCTCTTGTGAGCAATGTGCTCGGGTAGTGAGCCCTTGTTGGCAAGTGTCATTTTGTACTCCTTATTCTTTTATCAGAGAATACAATCTTGGGTTAGTCACCCTGTGGTTTTTCCCTTAACAGGGTTTCCACGTAAAAATCCTTGTGTTATGTGTGTTGATTTTATTTCTATTCTTATGATTACATATGCTTTCATTTTTTGATATAACATTGAATACTGAGATAATGAAAGAAAAGAAAATTAAGGAAATTTTAAGATAACTAATTCACCCCCCCTCTTAGTTACCTGCCTTGTTTTCAACACTATCCTCAAAGCACTTTCCAACGCTTCTTCATAGGATCTATAGGGTAATTTTTGAATGTCCTCTCTCATGTCATTGTTCACGGTGTGTAAGAAAAGATCGCATAATTCACGGTGGTCCATATTTGGGGCACTGGTTGAGGAATAGAGGACCTGCCTCCATCTTGTAACAAAGTGAGCTATAGATTCATTTGGCTCTTGTTTCATGTTTAGGAACTCTCTAATTCCTATTTTGATGAGGTTTTTCATGTCAAATGCCATGACAAACTCTCTAATTAGTTGTCTAAATGAGTGAATTGAAACCTCTGGAAAACGATAATACCAATCCAGAGCTATTCCTTCGAGGGTCTTTGGAAAGATCTTGGCAACAACCCCATCCCAAGGGAGGAGTTCTCTTATCGTAGTGGTATAAACTTTGATATATGAATTTGGATCTCCTTCCCATTTGAATTTTTGGAGATCAGGCAATGGCTGAGGTAACTATACGTTCCTTACATTTAGATTGAGAGGTTCTTTCAAGTACTTGAGATATGTTCCGAGAAAGGCACTTTGCTATTGAGGGGTTGATAGAAACAACCCTATAGGAGGGTTTTGATAACCCATTGTCTGATTTGTTTGATTTCCCAATACTGTTAAATTGTTATGAACAAGAGGGTTCCCATTCAAACACATGTCGTTACTTGCATTTTGCAAATAGTAGTTGAGATAGGGGGATTCTGAGATGCCCCATGGTCTTGATCATGTCAAAAGTTGTCATGGGATTTTCGCCTTCTTTCAAGAATGGCTTGTTCTACTTCTAAGGTTCTAATCCTTTGCACTAGAGTTGCGATTAAGTTTGCAAGAGTGGCAGCTCTAGGTGTTTCCTCATTTCTAGGATTTTCTCTTCAAGTATTGTCATGATGGTATGCTTCTTCTCGTGCAACATTATCTCTTTGTTCTTCTCGCAAGGTAACTCTTAATGCTTCTTAAGTGTCTCTTGCCTCTTTCAAGTGTCTTTCTAACCATTTCACTTCCTCATCAAGATGAGTACTTGATGTGCTTGTGTAAGGTTGATCAGGTCAATGTATTTCTGACCTTACCCTCCTATCTTTATGTGGAGCATTTAGTATGGCCAAATTATGTTCCCAAGCTGGGTTGTTAAATGACAAAGAATTCTTGGGTTCTCTTTGGTCTTGTTCATAGTCGGAGTCTTTGTAATCGTAGTAGTTTGTGATTGGTGCATCCAAATGCGGTGGCACATACCTATCGAAAGAAGGAGTTTCTAGTTCTCTTGAGGGAATATTCTGTTGGTTTAGATTAGGTTCTATCATATTTGGGGGAGCCATATACACCACATAATAAATGGAATGGATAATGGTGACGGTGACAGAAGCTAAAGTGATGGAAGCAGCTATGAAGAATAAAGTGAAAATGCTTAATGATTGTTGTTTTGAAGTGTTGATGAGATCTACACATTTAGAATGTGAAAAGCATAAACAAAAGTTTTTCCCCTTCACATCAGGTTCACCAAAAATATGTATGCTCAAAATCATGACCTTAGTTGCCTGGGGTTGTCAAGTCAGATTTTGGCATGCACACGGACCCTTCCCTCCTTGCCATGGGGTGAGGCTCCACGTCACTCTTGCTCTCATGGAAGTAGCTAGTCAAGAGGAGGTGAGACATGGGAGTGGTCTGGCTTGTTGGAGAGATGGACTTCACGGAGAGGGGTCGGCACGTCCTAAGGGCTATGTTGTTGTGTTCTTATGTAGATGTTTCATTCAATGATCGTTGTTGTAGAGATAACCGTATGACCCAAAGGGTCACTAGTCACTCTTCTCCTATTAGGGTTTCTGATATTCCACCTTTCTATGGGTAAGCTATTGTTTTCATTGATGGCTTGTTGTCTTTCAAAGTATTGGATGAATGCTTGTTGTACTAAGAACTTCCTAAGTTCTTTCTATTGTTGTAAGACAAGTGGATCCTATTGTGGTCTTGGATGGATTTCCTCTATCTCATCGAGGATTGCCCTCACCCACTCACCTCTTAATCCTAGGCACATTCATGAGCCGAGACAAGAGATAGGCATATGTTGGCTAACCTTGACTAGACCTAGGGTTTGACTTAGGGTTTGGTTTGACCTAAGGTTTGATTGTGCGTTGACTTTTGTTGACCTTGTGATAGAATCAAGGATTTGACCAGATAGTTGACCGTGGTTGACCTTGTGATGGTATCAAGGGTTTACAAATTTCCTAAGTGTCCAATGTTTTTGTTCTTTCTTATATTTTTATGAATGCAACTATATGAAATGTAAAACTTGTTTTTGTGCTTTTTTTGATATTTTGGAAAATAAAAGATGCTTTTTAATCTAGGAATCAAATCTAATGAATGCATGCTACAATAAATTTACCTAATGCAATTATTCTATGTTTTTGGGATTTTTCAAATATTTGGAATGATTTAATTTAAGAAAGGAAAATTGCATGTAAATGAAATTAAACTATGAATGCAAATTACTCTAAGAATATGAAATCTAACTATCCTATCAAGGAAAAAGAAATATGATTATTGATCCCAAAAGAAATTTTTGTTATCTACTTACTTTCAATTGACAGAAAGCATAGAGGAACCTAAAACAAAGAAGACTTGTGAGCCTCCACTACCCTCATATTTCCTTGTGATGGCAACCTCCTATCCTCTTATTGCAGCAAGGAATCCTCTTGGTGACAAGATGACAAAAGAAGTGAAAGAAGATTTAGAAGCTTTGTAAAGAGAGCTATTGATGAGCACAATGGCTTGATTTGAGCAGTGTACGGATACGTGATGAGATTTTTGTGAAAGATTGATGAACAAGGAACAAAACAAAAGGCACCTTAGTCCTGTATGAGCATGAGAATGCTGAATGTAGAGAGTGTTGCCCCAAAAATTTGAACCCAAAAATTTTCAAATTTTAGTACATAGGGATTGATGTAATCATTGCCTTGCCCCATTTTGGTCATTTTTCGTCCCAAAGTTTTAAAGTCTTGAAGGCATTTGTATGAGTCTTTGTCGTCGAGCACTTTTGGGTAAGTGTAAAAAGTTGGGGGCCCAAAAAGTGGCCAAAATTTTTTCAAAAAAAATTAATATTTAACGCGAGTGTGTTATAATGCGCTCGCGTTATCTTTAATTATATATATATAAAGAGCATTTCTACTCATTTCATTTCTTTATTTTCCTCTACAACTGTGGCTTGCAAACCCTAAGAAGCACGCTCGCATTTTTGAAGACTCAATTCAACACCAAAATCATACTGATTCATCACCAAAATGCCACCATGACGTCGAGCATGCCAAAGGAGTGAGTTTTATTTATTTTTTTGTTTGAATTTATTTCTAATAGGTAGGTTTGAGTTAATTTTTTATGTAAATTTCCTTAATTGTCAGGAAACATTAATGCACCTCCTCCTCCTCCTCCTCAAAATCCACAAAATCTTGAAGAGGAAATACCTGTTGAAGAACAACGCAAACAACAAACTCCTCCATCCATTCCTTGACATGTCCCTGGAACACAAGAAAATCTAATGGGGCAAATTGAAAACAATAAAAAATAAATTGAAGACATAATTGTAAGGTTGAAAGATCCTTCAACTTCAACCTTGCATAGGTCCATGCTTGCTCAATCTCTTGAATCTATGTTATCAAATGTAGATTCAATTAGCAAGCAAATATCTAGTTGGTCAGATAAGAGGAGAGAGTTTAGAGAGTATTATGCAGACAAGCTATCATATGAAGATGTGAAAAAGTTACAAATTACAAAATTGAACTTGTGTTCTATTTTCACAAACCCACAAACAAATCAACCTCCACCTATTACATGCAAGAGGTTCCCTATCTATTGGTGCAACAACCAAGCAATGAGGGACAATTTTGGGCAGAGGTGGTGGATGGTTTTTGACCATCCTCCATGCAATAATAATGAGGTCCCACAATACTTTTTGAGGAAACTCTACTGCAAGTTTGTCCTCAATAAAGTGCCAAACTATTTTGATATGAGGGACTACCAAGGTAGAGGTGGGGGGTTAGCACAAGATAGTTTAGGGGCACGTGTTGACCCACAGTGGTCAGTGAGACGAGTAATTAGCAGACTAGCCCATGAGCATGTTTCTATCCCTTCCATTGTGAAGGAGAGTGTTGAGGTTCATACACTTTAGTCCATTAGTGCCTTGACCCAGAGCATCATAGAGCATGCCAATCCTGTAGCACAGCGTGGGTTGGGAGATAGTGCGAGGAGTAGGGTCCCACCCCATGCTTGTTAGACTTGCGGGTCAGCCTGTGGTTATGACCCCATAGATAGTCAGGATGTAGGTGCACAGGCTACATCTACAGCTGAGCAGATGGTGATGATAGATACTCTCCTGAGTGAGACTTTTGGCCTTGATACTCATGTAAATATTAGCAAGTTCATTGAATTTAATTTATTAATTTTTATTTTTGAAATGCAAGATTAACTAATTGAGTTTGATGATTTTAATGAAATTTCAGGGTCATAGTGTTGATGCAGTTTTCAGTGGTTCTCCACCTACATATTACACTACATCATCTACTGTCAGCGTATGTAACTAGTAAACAATTATAAATATTACATGTGAATAGCATCATTATATGAATGGTATTCTAATATTTAATTTTGGATGTTGAATAGGTTAATATTAGAGATTTCATGGCAACACCTACTAGCAGTGGTGGACTTCAAAGCTTCACAGAGGTAACAAAATAAATAGTTTAATGAATGAATTGTACTTACTAGATTTTTGTATGTGACTTGTGTACTTTATTGTGTGTACTTCCATGTTTAGGTGAACGTGTGTGTATGTTAGGAGCCATGATTTGCATCACTATTATAGTTTTCGTAATTGAATAATATTGTTTTATTTTTAGATGATGCAGGCTACAGAGACACCTCTCGATGTTCATAGGGCAATGGAGCATGGTGTGACCTCTACGATTCATAGCTCCATGCCATTGACAGGGGTATGAGGCAGATTAGTAAATTTTAATTTACATTCATTATTATAGTTGTTTATTTTTGAAAAATCAAAAAATTATTGATTTGAAGTTTAATTTCTATTTGGATGGTTTCTATAGGACATGACATCACCACGGCCTATTCCTGCTACTAAGGCAAGTGAGGAGATAGATTATATGGTAGCGGTAAGTGATTATTTTGTTAAATGTTTCATTTTTTATCACATGTAATTTCTATATATTAATGTCTATACTTTTTATTGTAACAACTAAGATGCAGGAAGAACTAAATAAGAGGAGCAACCCTCGGGTTCGTAGTAGACCACCCACATACGCGTCTCCATCCACTAGAAGATCAAAGGCTGCCCGTGATCTATTCTCTTCACCAGCCAGAGGGGAATGACTTTTTATTGTGTTCTTTTGTTGTATGCTTATATGGCATCTGTGGACATATATTTTGTATTGCATATAGTTGACATTGTATGCCTATATGGCATTCTTGTAAGCCTATATGGCTATTTTGTATATATGTTATACTTATATCAACAGATATAGATTTATGCCTATATAGATATTTGGTTAATACAAATCTTTTTTATTGATGGCGTCCATACTTACATTATAAATCCACATTTGAATGGATATTTGTAGATGGCTACTTCAAATATTTAAAGTCCAATTATATTATATAGGATGTTTGTTGATCTAAGAAGCCAGCTATTGTTATTCAAGTATCACCTAAACCTAGTTTTGGAACTAAAAGATAAAAGTTGGATTTAAAATAAAAATGAATCATCATGTTGAATAGAAAATATTCATATTCTTTATGAATTTCTCAATTGAAAATATTCAAATGAGTATGTTGATCCATATTCTTTATGAGTTGGTCAATTGAAAATATTTCTTAATTTCTTGTTATTATACCATATTGGGATGCAAAGAGTATGTTTGTTGTTTTGAATAAGCTAGTCAAAATCATATGCTTATGAGCACCTGATGACCATTGTGGTTATTAAATGTAATTCTTCTTGCATATAAGGTGAGGTTATGAGATTACCTTGAGTCTTACCTAATTTTAGTATGCAACATAACATTGGGGCTATAGGATTCCATAAGTCATCAACAATCAAGGTTCAAGGTTGTCATTCAAGTCAAAGGGTCAAGGTTGTTTGTCATTGATGTTAAGGTTGATGCCATGATGTTGATAAGGTGATACAGTGATTCAAGGTAGGTGATGGTCATGAGGTGTATGATGTTGTGAATATGGTTTTCATGATAAGGTCTCTCAATTCATGTTGATGCTGCACAAGACAAACATGGTTCATATGATGCAAGGTTCATGTTCATGGTGGATGTAGTTTTGTTCATGCAAGGTTTTTTTGTGAATATGGTTTTCATGATAAGATTTATCTTGAAAGGTTGATATGATGCAATGTTCATATTCATGGTGGATGCAGTTTGTTCTTGCAATAAGAAGTTAGAGAAGACACAAGCTTTCATAATCATAATCTTATTGATAGTTAGAGTTTGCATATTGGGCATTAAACCCTAAAAAGAATCTACTTTTCTTAAGACTTTAAAACCCTCAATTGCTTATCGTGTGTAAAGTGCACTTTTGTTTTAATTTAATATTGACTTATAATCATAAGTTACTATCACTTAAATCAACCTACTAAAGGGTCTTTAAGTCATTAGTTCATTGGCCTTTCAACCTAACTCAACTGGTGTCTCTGGTAAACTCTCATAAGCTTGAGCGCCATATCATAATAGAAGGTCATATTTAATTGATATGAGGGCAGGAAAAAGGATTGGAAGGTCAGTATTTAAAAGGAATTTGGAATATAAACAATCATCTCTATGTGGTTGAATTTGATGGGCATGCCTTTATAAAAGGCTAAAAGACAACTTTATGCAGGATATCATGGTATTTGTAGTGTTTGAAGATTGAAGACTAGTTAGTATTTGTAGCTTGAACTATTTCAACATGTTTAGGTGCGAAATAGGACCATGCCTAGCCTAATTGTACCCATCTAGATGTGTTGGAATTATCATTTTGGCTACACGAGGAGAAGAACAAAAGTTACACCCCTTTGCAACTTTACACTACCTCCTTTTGATGATTTTTGGGGAAGCAGAAAAATTTTCACCACGGGCAAATGCCTTAGAGATATAAAAAATTGAGAGAGGTTATTGTAGAGGGACCCTACATGATCGCGTTCCCTTAGACAGAATGTATCTAAGTGACACAGTTTCTAAGTAATAACTCATCAAAGATTGCTTCCTTTCTGCACTTTGGACTCTTCAGGGATATCACCGGTACAATGTAGCTTGGACTGTTTCGGCATGTTTGGGTGCAAAAAAGGACCATGCCTGGCCTAAACGTACCCATCCAGATGTGTTGGACTTGTCAATTTGGCACACGAGGAGAAGAACAAAAGTTATACCCCTTTGCAACTTTACACTGCCTCCTAATGATTTTTGGGGCAGTAGAAAATCTTTCACCATGAGCAAACACCTTAGAGATATAAAAAACTGAGTGGTTATTGTAGAGGGACCCTACGTGATCACTTTGTAGACTAAATGTACCCATCCAGACACATTGGAAATGTCAGTTTGGCCATAAGGAGAAGAACATTTACACCCCTTTGTAACTTTACACTGCCTCCTTCTGATGATTTTTGGGGTAGCAGAAAACCTTTCACAACGGGCAAACACCTTAGAGATATAAAAATTTGAGAGAGGTTATTGTAGAGAAACACTACATGATCACTTTGCCTCAGACGGAATGTATCTAAGTGACATGGTTTCTGAATAACAGCTCATCAAAGATTGCTTCCTTTTTGCACTTTGGAGTCTTTAGGGATATCATTGGTACAATGTAGCTCAGACTGTTTCGGCATGTTTGGGTGAAAAAAAGGACTATTCCTAGCCTAAACATACCCATCCAGATGCATTGGAACTGTCAATTTAGCCACACAAAGAGAAGAACAAAAGTTACACCCCTTTGCAACTTTACATTGCCTCCTAACGATTTTTGGGGGAGCATAAAACCTTTCGCCATGAGCAAACACCTCAGAGATATAAAACTAAAAGAGGTTATTGTAGAGGGACCTTACATGATTGCGTTGCCTCAGACAGGATGTATCTAAGTGACACAGTTTCTGAGTAACAACTCGTCAAAGATTGCTGCCTTTTTGCACTTTGGACTCTTTAGGGATATCACTACTATAATGTAGCTCAGACTGTTTCAGCATGTTTGGGTGCAAAATAGGACCATACCTAGCCTAAACGTACCCCTCCTGATGCATTGGAACTGTCAATTTGGTCGTAACAGGAGCAGGACAAAAGTTACACCCCTTTACAACTTTACACTGCCTCCTGATGATTTTTGGGACAGCAGAAAACCTTTCATCACAGGAAAACACCTTAGAGATATAAATAAATGAGAGAGGTTATTGTAGAGGCACCCTACATGATCACTTTGCCTCAGATAGAATGTATCTAAGTGACACAGTTTCTGAGTAACAACTCATCAAAGATTGCTATTTTTTTGCACTTTGGACTCTTCAGGGATATTGCTAGTACAATGTAGCTCAGACTGTTTTAGCATGTTTAGGTGCAAAACAGGACCATGCCTAGCCTAAACACACCCATCCAATGCGTTGGAACTTTCATTTTGGTCGCAGCAAGAGCAGGATGAAAGTTACACCCCTTTGCAACTTTACACTGCCTCTTGACAATTTTTTGGGCAACAGAAAACCTTTCACCATAGGCAAATGCCCCAAAGATATAAAAAAATGAGAGAGGTTATTGTAGAGGGACTCTACATGATCGTGTTGCCTTAGACAAAATGTTTCTAAGTGACACAATTTTTGAGTAACATCTCATCAAAGATCGCTACCTTTTTACACTTTGGACTCTTCAGGGATACCATCAGTACAATATAGCTCAGACTGTTTCGACATGTTTGAGTGAAAAATAGGACCATGCCTAGCATAAATGTATCCATCCAGATGTGTTGGAATAGTTAGTTTGGTCGCATCAGGAGTAGGACGAAAGTTACACCCCTTTGCAACTTTACACTACCTCCTTCTAACGATTTTTGGGGCAGCAGAAAACCTTTCACCACGGACAAACGCCTCAAAGATATAAAAAACTGAAAGAGTTTATTGTAGAGGAACTCTGCATGATCACGTTTCCTTAGATGAAAAGTTTCTAAGTGACACAATTTTTGAGTAACATCTCATCAAAGATTGTTACCTTTTTGCACTTTGGACTCTTCAAGGATATCATTGGTACAATGTAGCTCAGACTGTTCCGGCATGTTTGGGTGAAAAATAGGACCATGCCTAGCATAAATATATCCATCCAGACACATTGGAACAGTCAGTTTGGTCACATTAGGAGCAAGATGAAAGTTACACCCCTTTGCAACTTTACACTACCTCTTAACAATTTTTGGGGTAGTAGAAAACCTTTCACCATGGGCAAACACCTCAAAGATATAAAAAACTAAGAGAGGTTATTGTAGAGGAACCCTACATGATGACATTGCCTCAGACAAAATATTTCTAAGTGACATAGTTTTTGAGTAACATCTCATCAAAGATTGCTTCCTTTTTGCACTTTAGACTCTTCAAGTATATCATCGGTACAATGTAGCTCGAACTATTTCGACATGTTTGGGTGAAAAAAAAGACCATGCCTAGCGTAAATGTACCCATCCAGATGTGTTGGAATAGTTAGTTTGGTTGCATCAGGAGCAAGACGAAAGTTACACCCCTTTGCAACTTTACACTACCTCCTTCTGACGATTTTTGGGGCAGCAGAAAACCTTTCACCACGTGAAAATGCCTCAGAGATATAAAAAATTGAGAGAGGTTATTATAAAGACACTCTACATGACCGCATTGCCTCAAACAGAATGTTTCTAAGTGACACGGTTTCGAGTAAGATCTCATCAAAGATTGCTACCTTTTTGCACTTTGGACTCTTCAAGGATATCATCGGTACAATGTAGCTCGGACTGTTTCGACGTGTTTGGGTGAAAAAAAGAACCATTCCTAGCCTAAACATACCCATCCAGATGCGTTGGAACTATCAGTTTGGTCGCATCAGGAGCAAGACACCAAAAATGTAAAAGTTGCTTTGTGCAACTTGACAACATTGACACTTTTTTGCAACAAGACTCAAAGACTCAAACTGACCCCAAATCACTCAAAGTGACTTAAAAACAAATTAAATGGTCTTAGAAGACCTTATTACATACAATTGACTCAATCAAAACAAAATTTTATTTTTTGACCCCTCTTGGAGGCATGACAACCTAGGTGCCCCTGCACTATTAGTGCAACTGAAGTCGATAAAGTTTTATTATTAAGAAAAAGAGCTTCCCTTAGCTTCAAGAAATATAAATATTCTATACTGACAAGGCCAACCACGTGAAGGTGGAATCTCATGTGGCCTCACCTAAGACCTAAGACACATGTAGTCTAGTAGATGCAAGACACCTAAGACACCTATTTTCTAGTCTCTATCTACCTAGTTGACATATCGTATATACCTAAGACACAATTAGAGACACCTATTATCTAGTTAGAAACCAAGACACCTAGAGACACCTATATTTTATACATTACCTAGATTTTATACATTATTCTTAGGATCAACTTCATCCATCACTTAGGTCTAACCCCATGAAGTATAACATGATGATGTAAAAATGTGTATATGTGTAAAAATGTAGCAGCAAATAAAAAAAGACAAACCTTATAAATTAATGTGCATACTTACAACTCAATGTAACATGACTTTACAAAATCAATTTTTAATGTGAATACTTACAAATTATTCCAATGAACCATCCGGGTCTGCTCTACTCTTTATTGTGTCAAGTATTGCTTCATGCTCAGACTCACGCACCTTCCACAAGGTTTTGTTCAAAGGTCTACCCCGATACTATATCAAATAAAAATTGGATGCCACGACAAGGTTCAAGTAATGAAGAATCTTTCAATGCGTGTCAAAATCTTGAAATAGCCAAACATTAACACTCTTATGTGGGTACCTTCTAAGTCATGTTTGAGTAATAACCACTGAGCCTGTAGGGAATTCAATGTTTTCTCCATCTGTAATTGGGCCCTCAAATTTCTTTTTGGCCTCAACACAACGACAGAAGTAATAATCTGTTCCCTCTTCATTATCTTCATCTGCAATAACTGCATATACATGCCCTACATTGATATGTGTAGCAAATTATATGAAATTAGTCAATATTACAAAAACACTACAAAGTAAGATGAAATTAGAAATTTCAAAAACTATGCAAATAGATATATTACTTGGTTGAACTAGATCTAACATGTGGTCAAAGTTAGCTAATGATTCCATTTATGTTAGTTCCAATGCCATCGAGGGTCAATACGTGTCAAGTGGGCTAAGATAACTTAACTGCCATTCATCAACCCACTCCTTTGACTCACACTCATCCCAAGCTTGAATTGTATAGGAAGAACAAAAGCATGACATCTTTCGTGTATTGATACTCCATGAACCTGCAATTGAACTTATGAAAGAGTGCATCTCACTTGATCCTATCAATGTAGAACAGTCCTCATATGGTGCAATGTTAATATCATTTATCAACCAAAAAAATCTACGAACTAAAGACTTACCTTCATTACCTGGACCCATGGAAGCATTAAACCACTTGACAATCGATTTTGCAACTATCAACTTTGCATTAGCTTTATACTTTAACTCTTCTCGTGCTATGGCTCTTTTGATACATGCTCCTGCACCATCATGCTCACCCTTTCCATGCCCTGCCTCACAAAAGTTCTACATATGTTGAACACCTGTAAAATTATTCCTCCTACTCAGCTAATAGAAATTCCATGAGTTCTTGAATTATGACGCACAGTTATCCGACTATATGATATGCTGACTGAACAATATGCCCCTTCTAGCCAAATCATTGTAGAACACTTGAAAGCAACCTTGCATGAATTCTGTAGAATGTGTGCAATCATCACTGATATAGAAATTATACTCCCTTATGATCTTTTTGTCATCCTCTATACTATCATTCACATGAATGAATGTGATGTGCACATATATAGAAACTTGTGTGGAGTTGTAATATTGTGATTGCACCTCATGTTGAGGCTGTAGATTGTAGTTATCTGCAAAGTTGATGACTAAAACAATGCTACCAACTGGAAATGTGTCCTTGCATAACTTGAATTGCAAGTCCAACCACCGAGCTCTATGGGCATGTCTTGCATATGCGTACACTATGTTGTCACAAAATTTAGGCATAAACTGATACACTAGAATCTTTTCAATAACCAATTCACACCTCTTTGCTTCTTTACCATCTTTTGTATTGTATGCCACTGTTTTATACTTTCCAAACTCTACTAGTTCATTTCCAACCGCATGTGTTCTTTCCATATGTTCACATATTGACAAACATTGCAAGCCACCACAATGATGACATGTCCCATCCAAGCATAATTTCTTGTAGAATATTTGACCTTCCTCTCTTTCACATAAAATTCTTGATATGAAATTTCTTGAAGATGTTAGTGGGGCACATACTGCACAACCCTGAAAACATTGTTAGTATGCATATCTAAACATATAGACCTATAAACATCAAAATGGTTAGAAAATTTAATATGTAATCTACAACAAGTAGTGCGTGTGTGATTTATCTTGACATAGAAAGGTTTTAGCATTTCAAAGTATCTTTGACAAATTTTAATTTGAGGATACTTCTCTAGAAATTTACCATAAAACTGTGTTTGAGTCTCATCCAAAAAATGCTTTGGATGTGGTTCACGGTTCTGACTACTGATTCTCCTTCTTACCACATCCCTTTGATTCAGAGATACCCTTGTGTAATTCTTCCAAAAGTCTTCAATTAGTGACCTCAATGCTTCAACAATTGGTTTATCTTTTCATGGTAGTCTCCCTGAGAACACCCATAATTCATTAGCATTAGTGTCCTTAATTCTTTGGCATCTTCCAATGGCTCTTGATAAAGTTTTCCTATTAATTTTCAATTCTTGACTCATCTTTCTAATGAGACAAGCTTTCCTCATTTGAATACTTACTATAGTTGATGTAATCACATGCCGTGTTGCATTACTATCTTTTGTGCATGAGGTGTTACCCACACTCTCATACACACTCATTAGATTCTTGACAATATATTTTTCACTTGAAGCCTCTAATGTTCTCAACCCAAGAATCTTCATGATGGACCTATACTTTATACTTCACATCATTTCAATGAATAGTTGACATCTTGCAGTCTCATTTAACTTTTCAAAGAACAATCTCCAAATCTTATGAGCATATCTTCTACAAGTGTGTTTTGGAATCTTACCTTCCATTGGCTGCAAAATATTCTCATCAATATTAATCAAATACTTTGTCTTTCTATGCAAAATTCTAGGTGGCGTTAAGTTAGGTAAATTCATCTCAACATTAGGAATTTTATCAATATTTAAATGAGATGGGCTAGATGGCATACTTTAGATCAAAGATGGAATAAATGACATACCTTGAGGTTGAGGTGGGAACGATGGCATACCTCCTTCATCACATATGAGTGATGATGTACTCTCAACTTGAGATGTGGTAGATGGTGTCCCTACATGTTGACTTGCGGTAGAGGACGTGTCTCCAACTATGGTATTCAAATCTCTCATAGCACAAAGTTTTTGCATTCGTTCTCTTTGTGCCACCAATACCATATCTCTTTGTGATGGTTGTGGTTCCTCTTCAATTGGCATGTCTTCATCTATCATGTCCAATTTCCTCTTCTCACGAAGTTCCCTCATAGCCACTACTTTCTTGGAATTCTTAGCTTCTATCTCTTCCCGTGTTGGTTTAATTCTTGATTGTTTCGTCAGCATGACGGAGAATTTGTCTGTAGCATGATAAAGAGACCAATATTATCTCCTAAGAAATGAATCCATACAAATAACTAAAATATATGTCATTCAACCCTTCATAGTAAATGTACATACAATCATCATGTAAAAGAGTAAATGTCACTCAACCAAAATAGGTACAAAGCATACAAAGCAAATTATTGTAGCCATGAAAAGAGTACATGGGACTTCATGCTTGAAAAGGTTGAGGCAGACCCAATTTGACATGTTTGTTGTTACTAGGGCTACTAGGATTTGGATTTGGGTGGCTTGTGAAGGAATAGACAACAATTGAAGAGTGTAGACTTCAAAAGGGATTAGAATGGTTGTGCTTAAGTTCCTGAGGAGTAAGAAGACCTCTAGTAGCCTTGTTATGTTTTGAAGTATTGAAGACCCTCTTTGTGCCTTTGTATAGGGAGATTGCTTGAGAGGAAAGCTTATGAAATTTGAAGAAACTATTCGTATGATCCCTTTGGATTGAGTTGAACCTTACCTCTGCACATACCTAGGATTGTCACAAAAACCATTAGACTAATCTTTGTAATTTAGGGTATTGAATGGTATATAGTCGATCAAGGTAACCACCATCATGTGCTAACAAAGGACAATTATGAAATTTTGAAATATTGTTGTGTCATGTGCATATACAAATCATCATGAATAGGTGCATAAGGAATGTCCTAGCCCAAGATATGTGCATACAAATCATCATGTCATGTGCATACTTGTATAATCTTGGCACCTATTCATTTGTATTTTAACTTGTTCATATGACAAGATAATAATGGGATTGTATTTTTATTATGTTGTAAGGATTTATTCTTGTATAGTTTGACATCATGGTATGTTAAGGTTTGTTTATTACACATAATTATTAAAGAGCCCAAGTGTAGAAAATATACATGGCATCATGTGAGATTGTAGGCTGCTTTCTTGATTGGGAATGCGTCTATTTTAAACATGTATGATAAAGCATGATAAAGTAATTCAAATAGAATTAAGGAAAATGTAAAGAACATGCATGTAAAGAATTGACATACCTTAAAAAATGAAGATTTTAATGGAGAGAGTACCCAATTATGTAGTGTTTTTTTCTTCTTGCATCAAACTCCTCAACAATTTGAGTTTTTCACCACTTGCTTCCTTTTCAATGTTAAATTGAATAACACTCAAATATAATTAGTAAAAACAATACTATTAACCAATCTATAATGTTAAATTCCTAAAATTAAATCACAATTAACATTGCAACACTACAAAAATTGAAACTTGAATAGATATATATCAAAGTTGGTGTGAAAACTATGTTATTTCCTCCTTCTCAAGTTGGAAAAGCAAAAAAGGTGGTGGAAAGATCATGCAAAGGTGGTAGAATGTGTAAAATGTGCATGTGAACTTCTCAACAACATGAAAGCACTTCTTTTTTATTAGAACACTTGCATAATCAGCATGAAAACAAAGCATGTGGGCCTGGATCACGGGGGTCAACACTTTTTTACCATTTCTATAGCAGGACAAAATGCAAGCACATTATAATGTGCTTACGTTATAACGTGCTCGCATTTTGTCCTACTATAGATTGATCCATAAATATTTGTGCCTATCTCACCTTCGATAGCACCTTTACAATATCTCACCTCTAGTTCCATTAGCTCATGTTCTATATCTCACTTATCTCTCCCCCTCACCTCTCTACCTCTCCCCTCTCTGTCTCTCAGTCGCTCCTTGTCTACCTCAACCCTAAACCCTAAAGCCTAAACATTATCCCTAAACCCTAATCCCTCAACCCTCAACCATAATCCCTCAACCCTCAACTCTAATCCCTCATCCCTAAACCCTAAATTTTATCCCTATTCCTAAACCCTCAACAGGCTTGATACTATACCTTAAACCCTAATCCCTTATCCCTAAATGCTCCAACCCTATCCCTAATCCTTATACCCTCGACACTCTACTTTAACCCTAATCCCTTGACCCTCAACCCTATCCCTAAACCCTCGACCCTCAAACCTCAACCCTCAACCCTTAATGTTAAACCCTAATCCCTCAACCCTTAACTCTAATCCCTTGACCCTCAACCCTATCCCTAAACCCTAAACCCTAAACCCTAAAACCTTAACCCTCAACCCTCAACGCCAAATCCTAATCCCTCAACCCTTCACTCTAATCCCTCAACCCTAAACCCTATCCCTAAATGCTAAACACTATACCATAAACCCTAATCCCTCAAGCCTCAACCCTAAACCTTATCCCTAAACCCTAATCTCTCAAACCTCAACCCTAATCCCTCAACCCTCAACTCTAATCCCTCATCCCTAATCCCTTATCTCTAAACCCTCCAACACTATCCATAATCCTTATACCCTCGACACTCTACTTTAACCCTAATCCCTCAACCATCAGCCCTATCCCTAAACCCTCAACCCTCGAACCTCAACACTCAACCCTCAATGTCAAACCCTAATCCCTCAACCCTTAACTCTAATCCCTTGACCCTCAACCCTATCCCTAAACCCTCAACCCTAAAACCTCAACCATCAACCCTCAATGTCAAACCCTAATTCCTCAACCCTTAACTCTAATCCCTCAACCCTAAACCCTATCCCTAAACCCTCAAGACTATACCTTAAACCCTAATCCCTCAACCCTAAACCCTAAACCCTAAACCCCATCCCTAAGCCCTAATCCATCAACCCTCAACCCTAGTCCATCAACCCTCAACCCTAATCCCTCATCCCTAAACCCTAAACACTATCCCTATTCCTAAACCCTCAATGGGCTCGATACTATACCTTAAACCCTAATCCCTTATCCCTAAACCCTCCAACCCTATCCCTAATCCTTATACCCTTCTCACTCTACTTTAACCCTAATCCCTCGACCCTCAACCCTATCCCTAAACCCTTAACCTTTGAACCTCAACCCTCAACCCTCAACCCTCAACATCAAACCCTAATCCCTCAACCCTTAACTCTAATCCCTCGACCCTCAACCCAATCCCTAAACCCTAAAGCCTAAAGCCTTAACCCTTAACCCTCAACGTCAAATCTTAATCCCTCAACTCTTCACTCTAATCCCTCAACCCTAAACCCTCACCACTATACCTTAAACTCTAATCCCTCAACCCTCAACCCTAAACCCTAATTCCTCAACCCTTAACCCTAATCCCTCAACCCTCAACTCTAATCCCTCATCCCTAAACACTAAATGCTATCCCCATTCCTAAACCCTCAACGGGCTTGATACTATACCTTAAACCCTAATCCCTTATCCCTAAACCCTCCAACCCTATCCCTAATCCTTATACCCTCGACACTCTACTTTAACCCTAATCCCTCAACCCTAACCTTATCCCTAAACCCTCAACCCTCAAACCTCAACACTCAACCCTCAACGTCAAACCCTAATCCCTCAACCCTTAACTCTGATCCCTCAACTCTCAACCCTATCCCTAAACCCTCAACCCTTAACCCTCAACGTCAAACCCTAATATCTCAACCCTTAACTCTAATCCCTCAACCCTCAACCCTAAACCCCATCCCTAAGCCCTAATCCGTCAACACTCAATCCTAATCCATCAATCCTCAACCCTAATCCCTCATCCCTAAACCCTAAACACTATCCCTATTCCTAAACCCTCAATAGGCTCGATACTATACGTTAAACCCTAATCCCTTATCCCTAAACCCTCCAACCCTATCCCTAATCCTTATACCCTTGACACTCTACTTTAACCTTAATTCCTCAACCCTCAACCCTCAACCCTCAACGTCAAATGCTAATCCCTCAACCCTTAACTCTAATAGCTCAACCCTTAACCCTCAATGTCAAACGCTAATCCCTCAACCCTTAACTCTAATAGCTCAACCCTCAACCCTATCCCTAAACCCTAAACCCAAAAGCCTCAACCCTCAACATTAAATCCTAATCCCTCAACCCTTCACTCTAATCCCTCCACCCTAAACCCTATCCCTAAACCCTCAACACTATACCTTAAACCCTAATCCCTCAACCCTCAACCCTAAACCTTATCCCTAAACCCTAATCCCTCAACCCTCAACCCAAATCCCTCAACCCTCAACTCTAATCCCTCATCCCTAAACCCTAAACGCTATCCCTATTCCTAAACCCTCAATGGGCTTGATACTATACCTTAAACCCTAATACCTTATCCCTAAACCCTCCAAGCCTATCCCTAATCCTTATACCCTCGACACTCTACTTTAACCCTAATCCCTCAACCTCAACCCTATCCCTAAACCCTCAACCCTTGAACCTCAATGTACTCAACCCTCAATGTCAAACCCTAATCCCTCAACCCTTAACTCTAATCCCTCAACCCTCAACCCTATCCCTAAACCTTTAACACTCAACATGAAACCCTAATCTCTCAACCCTTAACTCTAATCCATCAACCCTAAACCCTCAACACTATACCTTAAATCCTAATCCCTTAACCCTAAACCCTATCCCTAAGCCCTATTCCATCAACCCTCAACCCTAATCCATCGACCCTCAACCATTATCCCTCATCCCTAAACCCTAAACACTATCCCTATTCCTCAACCCTCAATAGGCTCGATACTATCCCTCAACCCTTAACCCTTAAAACTTGAACCCTAAAACCTATCCCTACACCCTCGACACTTGACACTATATCTTAAACCCTAATCCCTTAACCCTCATCCCTAAAGCCTCAACCCTAAATCCTTAAACCTTCAACCCTAAACCCTATCCCTAATCCATCTACCCTCGACACTCTACTTTAACCCTAATCCCTTAACCATCAACCCTATCCCTAAACCCTCAACCCTCAACCCTCAACCCTCAACTCTCAACATTAAACCCTAATTCATCAACTCTAAACCTTAATCCCTCAAACCTAAACCCTATCCCTAAACCATCAACCCTTAACACTATACCTTAAACCCTAATCCCTATCCCTCAACCCTTAACCCTTAAAACTTAAACCCTATCCCCACACCCTCAACACTCAACACTATATCTTAAGCCTTAAACCCTCATCCCTAAAGCCTCAACCCTCAATCCTTAAACCTTCAACCCTAAACCCTATCCCTAAGCCCTCTACCCTCAACACTCTAACCCTAACCTCGACATTAAACACTAATCCGTCAACCCTAAACCCTAATCCATCAACCCTCAACCCTATCCCTAAACCCTCAACCCTCAACACTATACCTTAAACCCTAATCCATCAACCCTAAAACCTAATCTCTCAACCCTCAACTCTAAACACTATCAATAAACCCTCAACCCTCGACACTATACCTTAAACCCTAATCCCTTATCCCTAAACCCTAAACCATATCCCTCAACCCTTAACCCTTAAAACTTAAACCCTAAAACCTATCCATAAACCCTCGATGCTCAAGACTATATCTTAAACCCCAATCCATTAACCCTCATCCCTAAAGCCTCAACCCTCAATTGTTAAACCTTCAACCCTAAACCCTATCCCTAATCCCTCTACCCTCAACACTCTACTTTAACCCTAATCCCTTGACCATCAACCCTATGCCTAAACCCTCAACCCTCAACTCTCAACATTAAACCCTAATCCGTCAACCCTAAACCCTAATCTGTCAACCCTAAACCCTATTCCTAAACCCTCAACCCTCAACAATATTCCTTAAACCCTAATCCATCAACCCTAAACCATAATCCCTCAACCCTAAACCCTATCCCTAAACCCTCAACCCTCAACACTATTCCTTAAACCCTAATACCTCAACTCTAAACCCTAATCCCTCAACCCTAAATCCTAAACCCTATCCTTAAACACTCAACCCTCAACAAGTTATACCTTAAACCTTAATCCCTCAACACTCAACCCTCAACCCTAATCCCTCATCCCTAAACCCTAAATGCTATCCCTATTCCTAAACCCTAAACCCTAAACCCAAGACACTATACCTTAAACCCTAATCCCTTACCCCTAAACCTTAAACCCTATCCCTAAACCCTTAACCCTTAGACCTTAAACCCTAAAACCTATCCCTAAACCCTCAACAATATACTTAAGCCCTAATACCTCAATCATCAACCCTATACCTTAAACTTGAAGCCTACACCTTCAAACCCTCATCCCTAGACCATATAACCTCACCGTTATATCCTAAACCTCAAATATTGTGCCTCAACCCTATATTTAAACTAAACCTAAACCATATGTGCTCTCAACCTAAGTCACCCTATGCCTTATATACCCTCAATCCATAATGTAAACCCTAAACCCTAATCCCCGCACCTTACACACTTAATCTTATACACTCAACCTAAATATTAACCCTCAACTATAACCCTCAACCCTCTATCCTCTACCTATTACTTAAGCCCTAATCCCTTAACCCTCAACCCTTGAAACTATAATGGGTCAGGTCCTTATATACACTAAACCCAAGACACTTACATACATACATACAAACAGACATACATACAAACATACATACATACAAATATGCATACATACAAGCATGCATACATGTACATACATACAGGCATGCATACATACCTACAAGAATAGATATAAACATCCATGAAACATACTTATGAAATTTGAACATATCTCATTCAAAGGAAGACATAACATGAGTGCGTTATAACATGCTTGCATTATGTCAAACTGGGAAAACACCGACAAACATGCAAAAAAGCACAACATAACGCACTTGTATTACATGTTGTGCTTTGGAAATCCCAAACCTTGGGCTTTAGATTTCCAACCCAAAGGCTTGGAGTGCCTTTTCAATATCCACAGATGTGTTTTTGTCGATTCTTCAAGATTTCACATAATTTTGTTCGTGTTAACCCTCAGATTTGCACGTGTTTCAAGGTCAAACAAATCAAACACCTGGGTAATGTTAGGCTTTCTCTTAGCTATTTAACGATGTAATTTTTTACACATTTTGACAATGTTAAGCCTTTCATCTTTAATTTTTTTGTTTGTGTGGTCGGTTTTGGGCAAAAACTACTATTTGGTATTTTTTTCATTGTAAATTAACCATTCATTTGAATTTTTAAAAAATTACATATTTAGAAACTAGACTCCATTCTACACATACTAAAAAAAGAGAGAGAAAATGATTTTCAATTAGTTCTCAAAATTTATAGGGGTAGCACGGCCAAAATTCTGCTTTTCAGGATGTGTCCACTTTGAAAATTAATAAAAAATCAAATATTCATCAAAAAATTATCAAAAAAATCAGGCATAAACTACATGTTGTTAGCTAATTTGTCATCGAAGCAATTTTAAAAATACCAAAAAAAATTTAACCTTTTGAGGGAGCCACAAAACATGCTTTGTTATGTTTTTTTGACAAAAACAACACCAATTTCTGTGGCTCCCTCTTTTGAACCCCTTAATCTATACCATTTTCAAAAAAATTAGTAGTTTAGAAAGTAGACTCGGAGCACTACGAACATTGTTTTGGTTTTATCTCCAAATTTTGAGTGTAACTATTCTCAGTTTTTGATCCAAGGCCAGCACTTCCTGATTTTAGAAAAAAAGTGGCCACTTAAGACCCCTTTTTGGCCCCCATCTTCTTGCACTTACCCTTTTCAAGTTCATGAATCCTTTGTTTCCCCAAATTATGTTCTTAAGTTCAAGAAATGGCTGACTTCTTGACTTCCCCTTTATATCGGGGAAGTTTAGAGTTTTTGAAAGTCACTCTAATAGTTTAAAGGATCATAAGAGCTCTGACGCCTTGACCTCACTCGTTGTTGAGAATTTTTAAATTTTGTGAACTCCTTCTCAAGGTTCAAAGTTTAGAATCTGCTCTGACCCCCGACTAATTAGCATCTTCATAGTGCTTATTTTTCAGGGTATCGTCAGCTCATCAGATTACTCATGTGGTATGCAATGAGAATGTCTTTTTAGGAGATATGAAATATGAGTTCAATCTTGAGACTCATTTCTCAAGATACAAAATCAATGATGTATTAATTACCTCTTAAATGACAAGTATAGTGGAGCTCACTAATGTGGTAGCATGGCATTAGCAAGTTTAAAAACCATAATTACTTGCTAGCATAATTAAATGAACCTGATTGTAGAGAAAGGTGACGATGCTCTCTAAGTTCAGTCTTTCTTGTCGACCAAGTCAACTTTTAGAATGGGAGTTCCTGCGAATAATGAAATTTGGGATGATGAGCCTATGTCTATTCTACAACCTAATTTGCATTGGCCCGAGGAGGAACAGGTTGATATCATCTCTTAGTTATGCACAGTTGCTTGGAAGGAGAAGACCAGTTATGCTGAATACCACAGGGAAATTTTTGTCCTGAGTTGCGCCAACTTTTTATGGGAATACGCTTGGAATTGGGGGAAGTTTAGTGCCACTTGTCTTGCAGGTATGAAATTCTTTTGTAATTACTGATGATAATTACAATTTTGATTTAATGTAACAGTTTCTATTTTTGAGGTCACTTTCTTGATAACGGTTACTCGAAAAAGACCGTTTCGAACAGTTATAATTTTTGGGGGAAGTTTGAAAAAACTATATAAGGAAGGACTTTGAAGGAAGGGGTATCTTTTTTTGGCTATCTGTGAACAGGGGAAGGGGAGCAAGTTTTTCCGTCTTATTTCTAGTTATATCTTTCTTAGCTGAGCTTATGTATAGAGGCATTGCAAAAACTTTGAGTTTTGTTATATTAAAGAAATGAAGAATTACTTATAGAACTTTGTGTCTCCTAGTATCTTCTATGATTGCAATTTTTCTTGTGTCAATTTGTAATCTGTCTTTAATATTGCTTTTGTTATATTTGTATGTGTTAAGGAAAAACATAACTGTTTCCTTTTAGCAACCTATCATTATTCGTGGGTGTCGAGTAAATGGACTTTGTATCATTTATTTACATTCATTTCTTTTAGAATTAATCTTTCGCATTCTCTTTCATGGTTATGGGTGGGTGTTAGTTTGCCTTTACTACTTTCTGGTCAAAAGGATACCCAGTTTTCATTCCTTGGAAATCACTCAAAGGTAGTTGCGCCTTGTAAAATAAGTAGAGAGCACTCACATATACCATCACAAGTGACTCAACTATTAGTACTATTTGTTCTTCTTCTTGGGCATCTTAAGTCATTTTCTACATTTATTTTCGAAGGACAAATTTGTTCACTAACAGAGAGCAATAATTTGCAAGAGCTGTGTCCACAATAAAATTACCTCCCTTTGTGCTTGAGGGAGGGGGTTATTCATAGGTTAGAAGAAGGCATGAGAGATGAGGAAGAAGAAGAGTTAACTCAATTATATACAAGAGTTAACTTAATTATATTGAAGAGTTAAGATAGAGGATTCAAGAGTGATCCGGGCTAAAATTGGAGTGATCTACCTAGTAAAAACTTATCACTCAAGAAGAAGTGAAGAAGGAGTACATGGGAGTGCATGAGAATGCATGAGTTGTTATTTTTAGATGAAATGGAGCTAATTATGCATGTGTAGGTGCATGAAAGAGTTAAATCCATATTAGGCTTGAAAATCCATGCAAATAGAAAGAAAAAATGGGTGAAAATGACACTTTTTCAAGTTAGAAACTCAATTTTTTCCATGGATTGAAATGCAACAAGGTCGCCCATGGGTCACCCCTTTCACTAGTAGGGTGACCCATGGGTCGCCTGGGGGGAGATCCTGATTTAGCAGGGTCACCCGACGGAAGATTCAAAAAGGAAGGGGTCTGGGTGAAAATGCATGATGGGAGATGGTAGAGGAGATGAAAAGGAGGGGATCTACCTTCGAAAATAGGTCAGTCATATGCAAGAATCCAAATCTCCACTTGCAATGTAGGATCTCATGGTGGGAGATTTGAAAATAATAGGGGAAGATTTGGATTGGTTGAGTGAAACTGAAAACTGAAAGTGGGAGATGGCTCTGGGGAACCTCTAGAAGTATTCTAGGGGGTGGAGAAGATGAAAAAAATTGGGGAAAGACAAAAACTCACCTACAAGATGCATACAAGGCTTAAGAACAAGGTCGCAAGCACAGAAAATGCAAATCGACAAGTGTCAAAAAGCGTCGACAACAAATGGAGAAAGAGAATGACAAAGGGGAAATAACACAAGATGAAAGAAATGACACATCACCAAGAGGATTGCTATTGAGAGGATGTTATTTCATCCTTACATGTACATGACAAGGATTATATATCATCATAGGGGTCCTCATGGAGGTTGTGCATGATTTTTGTGCTTACAATATCAAGCACATTAAGTTGAAGTGAAAAAACACAAGGGAACAGGAGCTTTTGCAAAGCCCATGCCCCAAAGTGACATGTGCCATGATCATTGAATGTTCCCATAAACACATCATTATCATTTGCTAGGATAATCAACAAGATATAAGCTTCGGTTAGAAAATCTTACTCTAAGATACTAACCAAATCAATTCATGAAAACTATACAAAAATCATATCACATGATAGACCAAGGGTACACTTGTGGGTTCAGAACTGAGTATAGCCATGAGATCATACTATAGGTATCTTAGAACTGAGTGTAGTGACAAGGTGAGATACAAAACAATCTAAAGTGTATAGAAACATATTTAGAGTATTGCAAAGGTTTATTACAATAAAATTCATTACAGGATACATCACATAGAGTGATTCTACTAGTCAAACATCAGTAATATATATCAACCCCATCTTCATATATGGACTAGGTCCATTTTTTCTTTCATGCTGAAGGGACGCACTGTCCTTATCAATATTTATTTGTTTTCATCATCCGCCAACTAGTAGGGTCACTAAAGAATGGAAATAGTAAAAATGAGAGAGGAGATAAGAGTGACTTGGGTTTACAAGATGGGAAGATGCCCCAAGACATCCTCCATAATGCTATCCCCCTAAGGCACAACACATCAATAAAATAGAGGAGAGCCTGAATAGAAGAATAGAGAAACAAATAGAAGAATGGTCACAACAAAGGCAGTCTCCTTGTATCCTTGACCTTACAAGAGTATCAAGGGTCATCCAAAGAAACCTAAACAACATTTAACACAACACGGGGAAGCACAACACAACATATAAATATATTTATCTAAGAGGAATCCAAACTCGTGAGCATCTTAGAGAGGTGATCCATCAAGTGTGGTAAGATGTGTGAAGAACTTATACTTGATTGATGCTTATTTCTAGAACGGCCTTGCGGTGCTTGTTTCTCAAGACCCTATATGTTTGAAACCTTTTGTTGCTTGCAGGGAGGGGAATCATTGCCTTTTCCCATCGATAAGTCTCGTCTTGTTCTTTTCCTTTCTTTTTCTTTCTTATTCTTCTTTGTGTGATTAATGAGCCTTTCACGATGAAGTTGATGATAGTAAACTTATAATATTGGAGCAAAGAGCATTCAAGGTATTCATTGTGTTATTGTTATAGATTTGTGTTTGTATTGTGTGTGTTTGTTGCATATTTGGAATCATCATCAACATCCTTATGAATTGAAGGATCTTCATTCTCCTAAGGGCTTCACCTCTGAGGTGACATCACTATTTGTTAGAATCATTTCATCATTTGGATTATATTTAGCCTCCATCCTGCAAGGACACACTCTCTCTCTAACAACAGTGTTGGGAACTTAGCTTGAATGCTAACCCAAGATTTGATTGAAGCAAATCCCTAAATACCACAACCCCCAAAGCCCTTTTCTTCTTGTGTGCAAGTTACAGGTGTGAGGTCTGAAGAAGTGAATGTATAGGGAGGTTTTTCAAGAGAAAGGGTTTCAAGATCCTAAAATAGATTGTGGAAATTCCTCTGTAGAAGACTTGGGTGCCCGCCCTGGTCTCCTCCTGTTGAAACAACTGGAATTGGCATCTAGACACCTTCTATGACATCTTTCTAGTTCTGAGTTTCTGAAGATCCTGACTTTCAAGACTTGGGTGCCCATCCCAAAGTCCCCCAACATTTTAGCTTCCATGAAACAGGTTGTGACATCTCACTGATCATCTTGATACTTTCAGATCCTGAGTTTCTGTTGCTATTTGTCTATTATGAGCTGATTATCTCATAACTAGGGTTTTACTCATATTTAACCTAAGGTTTGATAAAAATCTTGGTTGAATCACATCTTTCCATAACAAGCAAGAAAACAAGATCTATAGCTAAGTCCACCTCTCTTTGATTGTGATTTTAGCTCGATCTTGTCCTTGAATGTTATTGTGGAAGAGGGTTTGATTTTGTGTGCACGTTAGCTTGCTTCAATCACCCCTTTTTCTTTGTTTAACAGGTTGAATTGAATTTGTTGACCTCATGATGAAATCGAAGGTTTGTTTGATCACTTGGTTTTTATGTTTTCAAATGTTTCTAATATTTTCTATAATTTCATAAATGCAACTATGCCAAATGAATGTAAACAACTTTTGAATTCCTTTTTCTAAATTTTGAATGAATTAATTACTATGGAAGGGAAAATGTATTCAAACTATTTGCCTTTTTGTATGTAATCTAAACTATGTTTTTTGTGTATTTTATGGATTGATTTTGACTTTTAATCTAATGAAATGAAATTTAATCTAAGAGCAATGGAAATGAAATTAATCTAAAAAGGAAAATAAAGCTAATCTAAGAAATTTTAAAAAGTAAATATATTCTATGAAAGCAATTTAAAACTACCTATCAAGAGAAAGAAAAATGAAGTTTAACTTCCCCAAGAGTAGAATTGGTTGTATAAATCACTAAGAAAGCATGAAAAACATGTATGAATCAGGTAGCAATGCCTAGCATATGTCCTTAGAGGCCTTTTTTGGCAATTGCCTCTTCCTCTATAGTAGAAAGGTCCTCCTCTTGGCAACAAGGATAAAAATGGGGGTATGAAAAGCAATTCAATTGAGTATAAGCATGCTATGCAAAAATGATAAATGGCTTAAGCTTTGAATCTATGAAAAAAATAAAAGGCTCACAAAGTCTTGCATAAAGCATAAGAATGCTAGTGGGGGTAATTTTGTAAAAGCTTAAGCAAAACAAGAATGCAATAATATTTTTTTCTCCTCAAATGTGTAAAGAAGGGGGGTATTTATAGGTTTAGAAACCACACCAAAGGTGGTGGTGATTGAGGAGTTAACAAAGATTGATTGAAGAGTGATTTGGCTCTGATTGGAAGAGAACAAAAGCTTTGAGAGGAGATCATAGAAGACTGATTGGAAGATAACAATAGATTGATTGGGAGCTATCAATAGAGTGACTGTGAGTCAAAGAATAGTTAGGGGGATTCAATAGTCAATTATGCATGGATGAACTCACAATAAAATGTTAAAATGGAGATAAACTGGGCTAAAAAAATGCATGGAAAAGATGACAAAATCACCCCTCTCAAGAAGGAATTTGCCCCTGTTAGCAAGGAAAATTACCTAGGGAGATTTAACAGATGATAGGGATGATCTGGTTTAAGTGGTTGAATCTCTCAGGGGCGATTTGACAGACGATAGGGACAATTTGGTTTAAGTGGCCTAGGCAGACAACAAGAAGGTGTGCATGACCTTGGAAGGTTATCTTGAAGGTTAGGGAGGCACGAACAAAGGAGAAAAGTATTGGAAAATGTGTCACCAAGAAAGAAATTGCTAAGAGGTATGTATAATTCATGTCTTATGGGCATGGTTAAGACTCTAGATCATTATCGAATTGTTGTGTCAATATGTGCACCTTTTTTGTACTTACAAGACCATTAAGTGGTCATGTGGATATATAACTTAAACTCATTTGACTTTTGTGCCTTTCAAAAAATAGTGGATTTTATTAAATGTACTCACATGTAATTTATTGAAAAATTCTCATATTTTGTGCAAGTAATTTTCTATTGCAAGCACATTGTCTTTTATTTTGTACACCTTAATAGGTGCAGTTACACTTATACATGTATTGGTACCTAATTAAATTTGTACTAATATATATTTTATTCAACTACTAATTCTTTTTTAATATATTTAATTAGGAGGTGTGAATAGAAGACATCACAACAATGTCCATATGCACTCATCTATTAAATCCTTTCCTTACCCATATCTAAATATATCTAAATGAATGTTTCAAACATAAAATTTTAATACCTTAAATTAATTTCATTGTGCTAAAATTGCCAACTTAATGATGATGATTGTAGTGCATTCACATGTTTTGTGTTCCATTGTCAAAATTGGATGCTTCATGGTGGTCCCACAAACTTAGAATTAAATGCTGCCTATCAATTTTGAATGTTTGTTACCCCAAGAGATTCTCCGCTCAATCCGCTGAATGATTGTTTTAGTAAAGAGTGTATGCGTGGACTAAGACCCTTAATGTTCCATCTTTGTTACGAAACTGGATTCCCAAGGAAACCTCGTGCAAGTTCACTTTTACTTACAATTCTATCGTTGGGTAGACCAACTGAGTAAGCTTGACATATGAGAGAGTATAATAATTAATCTTAAAAGAAGACTAAGAAAATTATAATAGATCTCATTTATGCACCTAAGTTTTTAATGTAGCCTTTTGCCTAGAATTGGGTTTAAATCTCTTCAATAATATTGTTACAGTGACAAACTATGTTGGATTGCAAAAATCTGTTATTCAGAACTGAGTATTGGCTTTGTGGCTTGGTCATAAGGCAACAGATATCATAAAAAGTAAGAAGAAACGGGTGTAATTTGAATTGTTCGAATCCTATTTTAAATTGCCTCCTTGTTCTTTCTGAAAGAGTATGAATAGTCCAAGCCTGTAAAATGTTTTCATTGTTTTCTTGACAGTGAAGTCTTTTGTATTGTTTTGTATCTATTAAAAGATACAGCCTTGCCTGTGTGATGATACATCAAAATCCTGAAAGTTGTTTGGAGAAAAAAAAAATTCCAAAGCAGAGTCTCATCAACTAGGATAATGATATATTGATTTAAAATATGTTTCCCAAGAGACACCTTATTAAGAGATCAAAACAGGGGAAGCCATTATTTCTCCTGTCAGCTACTTACAAATACATAACGGAATGAACTTTTCATTGGTAACATTCCTGCTTGCTAACGTGTGCAATGTAACAATACGGTAAATCATATTATATAAGCCTGCAACCTATTCTCATTTATCATTTTATGATAAAAAATTATTACAGGAAAGACCACATCGGCCAATTAGAAGCACTTCAGTAGAAGAAATATCGAGCAAATTACATGCTTGAGGAGGATTCACTGCAGGAAATCGTTGGTAGCGAAATTTCAGCAGGGAAGGGAAGAGGAGGAACGCTGACCTCAATACTTCCAACATCTTAATCATTTTGCATATGGCAGGTCGGTAAGAGGGGTTGTACTGATTACACCACAGCCCTACTAGACTTAACATTTTAGCTATGCTTTCGTCTTCTTCATCCCTTATATTTCCTTCTCTCAGCCTTCCAAATTCACCATTTTCAACTTGCTTGAATGCCCATTCCGGATAGTAGAGTTTGCTTGCTCTACTTGCTTGCATGTCAAAGTTCTTTCTTCACCCAACCATCTCCATCACTAACATACCATAACTATACACATCTGATTTATCAGTGACTGCTCCCAAATTTCTGGACCAGACCTCTGGGGCAGTGTAACCAGGAGTTCCCATGGCGCCGGTCAGGGAAATATGGCTTCCTTCTCTATCTGCTAATTTGGCCAGGCCAAAATCTGCAACCTTGGGACAAAAATTGGCATCCAAGAGAACATTATGGGTCTTTATATCAAAGTGTAAAATTCGGCTTGTGCATTCTTCATGTAGATATGAGTTTCCCCTTGCTGTACCCATTGCAATGGCATGCAGCTGCTTCCAGTTCAGTGTATTTTTGTCATCCCCATGGATATGTTTCTCTAGCGAACCATTAACCATGTAGTCATACACCAGAGCTCTTTTTGAACCCTGAAAACAATAACCCAAAAGTCGAACCAGATGAATGTGGTGGAACCTCCCGAGAGTGGCCATTTCATTCATAAATTGCTTTCGGCTGTGTTTTGACTTGTTTAGGATCTTCACGGCTACCAGGCGTTCATTAGGCAGACTACCTTTGAAAACATTCCTTCGTGTAAAAAGTTTTTGGTGTATCGTTTAATCTGATTATAAGAATATCTGGAAGGCATTCCTTCGTGTAAAAAGTTCTCTAGAGAAGCTGGTCTAGAGTCGAGGGGATCCATATACGCTCTAATGTCTTGCTCCTCCTCTTTTAACTCCCTCCTCTTCTTCATCCACCCGTAAACAATGAATATGAGCACCGTTGCAATGGCAGGGATGCCAAAGCCAAGTCCACATATCACTCGATTGAAGTACACAAAATAGAAACTAAGTAAACAATAATTGTGCATACAACATCAATAATTATCAGAGTTGATTGGTTTACCTGCTATAGTGTTTGTAGATATCCTTGGTTTCTTCTTGATCTTGATAGGGTTTCCTTCACATACAAGGAGGAAAGAAAGTAAAATGAAGCATGTTAAATATAATCAAAAAAATATTTTGGAAAAGCTTTAGAATTTTGAGTTGGAGATTTTCAGTTGTTACCATGTATAGGTACATATTTGTGTAATCTCATCTATCCTCTATCAGTTTTGGGTGTCAATATTCAGTTCATATTCATTACCCATTATTAATTAATGGTGGTTCACAAAACTGAAAAGCTCATTATTCATTTGACACTCCAGATAATGTTAATAGTGCTGTGACTTCCAGAGAAGTTCATCCATCAGTCATTTGAATATCCATTTAAGTACTTGAAGGGTGCAAAATTAGCCCCCAACAGCTATTGGATCCCCTCTCCCTCCAGCCAAACACTTAATTTAAATAATAAAAAAAATCTACAATTAAGCTCCCTTAAAGTGCTACTCCATTTGAAAAACCTCCAAAGTACCGTTCATTATAAACCAGTCTCCCTTAACCTCCCTAAATCTGATAAATGTCAAAGCATTAAAAATGACGTTTATGAGTAATTTCAAATCTAGATTCTATGATCTGAGCTTACCATCAGAGCAGTTGTATCTGTGAACGTCGCGAGGACAAATGCAAGCATCCAACTCATACAGGTGGGCTTCGCTATAACATCTCCCGCCCGAGGCCTGACATGAATGGCAAGCTTTGCTGATACTCCATTTGATTTCATACCCCCTCTGTAGAAACTGCCGGAGATTCTTTTCAGCACTGATGTTGTAGCTTTTGACAACAGGAATGAAAATGGTGTATGAGGTACAAGTGGCAGAATATGATAGAGGCAATTTATCCGGGACAAAGAAGCAAGAAATGTGTTAATTTTAAATGTAGCTTGGACAAGTGTTCTAGTCTCGAGTGGTGATTACGAGGCTGGAAACACAACCGAAATAATTTTCTCAATACCTAGAAAATTGATTTCTCGAGAGACTTCTAGATATAAGGGTTTGTTAGAGTCTAATTAATCCTAGCCATTGATTTAGATTAAATCATGGCCATTGGTTTTCAATAAGAGGATTATAAAAGAGGATCAATAGGCATTTGGAGAAGACAGATCCGAGGAGTATTTGTAGTGATAGCAAATAAATAAATTTGCAGCAATAGTAAATTGATTTGCAGTGAGAGCAAAGGGCGCAGTGATAGCGTTGGAGAGCAGCAGTGGAATTGCCGAAGAAGGAAAATATTGCCGGAGCAATTTCAGCAGGAACAATTGAGGGAAGGAAATTTACAGGAAAGAAAATTTCCAGAGCTCTGCCAGTAAGAGGCAAGCAATTTTGTATCTCTTGATTTTCTGCAGTTGAATAAAATTCTTATCTACTGACTGGTTTTCCCTTTGGGGTTTTTCCAGGGACAATTTGTCCAAAATATTGTGTTCATTTTATTTTTCTGTCTCCGTGATTTTTCGTGAAGTTGCAACTGTGTTATTATTTAATATTTGCTGTAAATTAATTAATTTTTTGGCAGCCAAATAATCTACATAAAATAGGAAATTAATAATCAGTAGCTGCAATAGATTTTTCACATGGTATCAGAGCGGATCTGAGGGTAGAATAGGCACAGGGAGAAAGGAAAAATAATAAATAAAAATCTAGGGTTTATAAAACTCAGTTTGACCTCTTCAAATTATTATTTTCTTTTGAGATGGCATCAGCAGGTTTAAGAGATCAAGACAGATTGGATGGAGCCTCAAATTTTGGTGTCTGGAAAGCCAGAATTTCTTTATTGCTAGAAGAGAATGGTATCAAGGAATATGTGACCACTGTTGTACCTATACCTATAGATGCAACACAGCTCTTAGCATATAAGAAGGAAGATGCCAAGGCGAGGAGGCTGATTCTTGACGGTGTTAAGGATCATATTGTTCCACATATTGCAGAGTTAGATATAGCAAAGACGATGTGGGACGCCATTATGAATATGTACCAGAATGCTACCCTTAACCGGAAGCTGATTCTCAGAGAAAAGTTAAGGAATACCTGGATGAATAAGGGAGAAGACATCACAAGTTACCTCACCAGACTTAGACTTGTCAAGGATGAATTGGCAACTGTTGGAGACAAACTAAAGGATGATGAGCTAGTACGAATAGCCTTGAATGGGTTTACTAAGCAGTGGGATGTCTTTGTTCAAGTTATTAATGGACGAGACACTTTACTGAGTTGGGATCGACTATGGAGTGACTTCACTCAGGAGGAGCTTAGACTAAGTCTTGTCAGTGGAACCAACAGGAATAGTCAGAAAAGTGAGGTGGAATAGGAAAACGTTGCCCTAGCAGGAAAAGGGAAAGCGAAGAAGGGGTCTGGCAAAGGATCAAATCCAAAAAGTGAAAAGAAGGACTTGTCTAAGGTCAAATGCTATGGCTATCACGAGTTCAGCCACTATGTCAACGATTACCCACAAAGGAAAAAAAATGAAAAGAAAGGCAAGAAGCAGACAGTAGCTTCGCCAAGTGCAGATGAGCTTTCTGGTAGAATGGAAGATGAGTTTGCACTCATAGCTTGCCTAACTAGCTCAACCTCACAAGGTGTTTGGTATATAGACAGTGGGGCGTCATTTCATATGACAAGAGTTAGAGAGTACTTCTCTAGTTACAAGGAGGAGGACATCAGATTCCATATTCAGATGGGGAACAAGTCCAAGTGCGATCCAGTTGGGAGAGGGACTGTCCTATTTCAGAGGGAGAATGGCAAGCCTATTTCCATTCATGATGTGTTGTATGTGCCAGGCTTGGGCATGAATCTAATTTCTGTATCTGTCCTTCAGGATAAAGGCTACAATGTACTCTTCAGAGGGGCACATGTTTTAATCAAGCATAAGGATTGGAAATCACCCATAGCTATTGGAGTTAGGAGCGGCTGACTTTATAGGTTGCAGTTTGATACTCTTAAGGCACTAGTGAGCAGCAGTAATCCTAGAGATCAAGGAGAGCTATGGCATAGAAGGATGGGCCATATACATCATGGAGCACTTAAATTGCTTTGTGAGATAGTGACAGGTGTTCCAGAGGTGAGCACAGAGCATGATGATGTATGTAAGGGATGTGTATTGGGGAAGCTTGTGAAAGCAGCTTTTCCAAGGAGTGGCACTAGATCCAAGGGGGTTCTTGATTTAATACATTCAGATATTTGTGGACCAATGTCAACGAAGTCTCTCAGAGGATATGAGTACTTTGTTACTTTTATTGATGATTTCTCCAGGAAGACCTGGATATACTTCTTGAAGACCAAGGATGAGGTCTTCAGTCACTTCCAGGAGTTCAAAGCTCTTGTGGAGAATTCGACAGGCAGGAAGGTAAAGGTTCTTCGATCAGACAATGGAGGCGAGTACAAAGGGAAAGAGTTCCAGGAGTTTTGTACTAGGGAAGGAACCAAGAGAGAGTGGACCATTCCTTACAACCCACAGCAGAATGGGGTTGCTGAGAGGAAGAATCGTTCTATATCAGAAGCAGCAAGGGCTATGTTGTATGACCAAGATATGCCACGTTACTTATGGGCAGAGGCATGCAGTACAGGGTTCCACATAAGGTATTGGGCAAGATGACACCAAAGGAGGCATTCACAGGGAAGAAGCCAGATGTCAGTCACTTCAGGATATTTGGGAGTTTGGCATTTTGTCACATTCCAGGGCCTACACGTTCCAAGTTAGATCAGACTGCAGAGAGAGGGTACTTTGTGGGGTACAGCGAGACCTCAAAGGCATATCGAATCTTTATTCTAGGGACCAGGAGGATTATAGTCAGGCGTGATGTCAAATTCATGGAAGACAAGGCATATAGGAGGTCCAGAGATTTGCCAGCAGATGATCAGAATGAGCAGTCAACAGAAGCTCCAAGGATTGTTCAATCAGAACAAGGGCAGCGAAGCACGAGTACAGTTACTAGTACAAGCACAGGCTCAGGTGCTGAGAGTTCGCAGAGTATGGAGCAACAGATACAACAAATCCAAGAGATGTATCAAGAAGATATGGAGTTTGATATTTCATCCTCTATAGTTGACAGGAGGAACCGTGAGGTTCAATAGACACACAAGGATACTCAAGAGTTTGTGGGAGCTCCTAGGACGAGTAGTAGACAGTAGAAACAACCAGCCAGGTATAATGACTATGTGGCATTGGTTAGTCAGTTGGTAGATAGCGAGCCTTCCAGCTATCAAAAGGCTACACAGAAACAAGTGTGGCAAGATGCTATGGTTGAGGAATATACCTCAATAATGTAGAACGATGTGTGGGAGGTTGTGCCTAGACCGACAGATAGGGTAGTGGTTGGATCACGCTGGATCTATAAGATTAAGCATGGTGCAGATGGTAGCATCAAGAAATACAAGGAAAGGTTTGTGGCCAAGGGGTTCTCTCAGAAGGAGGGAATAGACTATGAGGAGACATTCGCTCCAGTGGCCAGGTATACTTCTATACGAGCCGTAATCTCACTTGTAGCACATATGGGATGGCAGATCCATCAAATGGATGTCAAGATGGCATTTCTTAATGGTGAATTGTTAGAGGAGGTATACATAGAACAACCAGAGGGCTTTGTAGCACACAGCAGTGAAACCCACGTGTGCAGATTGAAGAGAGCTTTGTATGGACTCAAGCAGGCTCCCAGGGCATGGTATGAGCACATTGATAGATACTTGCAGGGAATAGGCTTTATGAAGAGTGGGGTAGATGCTGACCTTTACTACTTGATGGTTGGGGGTGACGTTTTCATTCTTGTTCTATATGTGGACGACTTGTTTTTAACAGGTTCATTGGGGCTCATAGAGGAGTGCAAGAGGGACCTTGCAGCAGAGTTCGAGATGAAGGATTTGGGGCTTATGCACTACTTTCTACGCATGGAAGTGTGGCAGACAGATGGAGAGATTTTCCTTGGACAAGGGAAATACTGCATTGAAATCTTGAAGAGGTTTGTGATGCAAGATTACAGAGCCATGTCTACACCTATGATCATGAATTGGAAGAAGGTAGACGTATCCAAGAAAAAGGATGTAGACCCCACCTTATACATGATGTTGATTGGATCTCTCATGTATTTGGTCAACACTAGGCCAGATATATCCTTTGCAGTAAACTCTCTTAGTCAATTCATGGTTGAGCCGAAGAGAGTGCATTGGATAGCGGCAAAGCATGTGTTGTGGTATTTGCGTGGTACAATCGAGTATGGGATCAGATATGCTCGAGGTGATGTTATCAAGTTGATAGGCTATACTGATGTAGATTGGGCAGGTAGTACAGTGGACAGGAAAAGCACTTCAGGGTGCTGCTTTAGTTTGGGATCAGGAGTTGTCTCTTGGTACAGTAGGAAGTAAAAGTCTGTGGCTTTGAGTTCTGCAAAAGCAGAATACATAGCAGCTAGCATGGCAATGTGTGAGGCTATATGGCTTTGGAAGTTGCTGGTAGCCTTGTTTGGTCAGAGGGTTGAGACTACCGTGATACACTGTGATAATCAGAGTTGCATCAGATTATCTAAGAATCCAGTGTTTCATGAAAGGTCTAAGCATATAGACATCAGGTATCATTTCATCAGAGATTGTGTACAGCAGAGGATTGTTCAGCTACAGTATATACCTACAGATCAGCAGGTAGCAAACATTTTAACAAAGGCATTGAGGAAGGCAAAATTCATCTTCTTCAGCTCGATAAGTTGGGTGTTATGCAGAACACCTTCCTCGCTAAGAGGAAGTGTTAATTTTAAATGTAGCTTGGACAGGTGTTCTAGTCTCGAGTGGTGATTACGAGGCTAGAAACATAACCGAAATAATTTTCTCAATACCTAGAAAATTGATTTCTCGAGAGACTTCTAGATATAAGGGTTTGTTAGAGTCTAATTAATCCTAGCCATTGATTTAGATTAAATCATAGCCATTGGTTTTCAATGAGAGGATTATAAAAGAGGATCAATAGGCATTTGGAGAAGACAGATCCGAGAAGTATTTGCAGCAATAGCAAATAAATAAATTTGTAGCAATAGCAAATTGATTTGCAGTGAGAGCAAAGGGCGCAGTGATAGCGTTAGAGAGCAGTAGTGGAATTGCTGGAGAAGGAAAATATTGTCAGAGCAATTTCAGCAGGAACAATTGAGGGAAGGAAATTTACAGGAAAGAAATTTTCCAGAGCTCTGCCAGTAAGAGGCAAGCAATTTTGTATCTCTTTATTTTCTGCAGTTGAATAAAATTCTTATCTGTTGACTGGTTTTCCCTTTGGGGTTTTTCTAGGGACAATTTGTCCAAAATATTGTGTTTATTTTATTTTTCTGTCTCCGTGATTTTTCGTGAAGTTGCAGCTGTGTTATTATTTAATATTTGCTATAAATTATTTAATTTTTTGGCAGCCAAATAATCTACATAAGATAGGAAATTAATAATCAGTAGCTACAATAGATTTTTCACAAAATGTTTGGTGGATAGCAATCCAAGCACTGGACTGGCTGGAAATTATATTTAACTTGTTTGGGACAGGTAAGAATTGTTCCCACAGTGTATTTATCAGAAAGACTATAAGTTAGAGAATGGGTACTTATTTCCCGGTCGTCATTTATAGGTACAGAGCAATTACCAAAGAGCGCATTATCGGCTATTCGAATGGTGGTCGTGTCGTAGGATAAATTTGTGAGACCTCCCAATATCCTGTACCGGCCTTGAGTAATACACTCTGTAGGTTTACAGGATGTACTTCTCCACCAACACTCGTATGGATAACCACAGAATAGTGGTCTCATTGTCTGGGCAAGAAACGATTGGGGTGTCCAAAGCACTGTTGCAGTCCGTTCCAGACCACATCTGGAAGGGATACTTAATGAGGGAGTTGTTGCAAACAGAAGGATAACAGCTTTCGTATGATGGATATGCATAACAAATTTTGACCAACAAGCCCCAAGAGGAAGAAATGACAAGTAAAATAGAAAAAAAATGAAAGGATCTCATGATTTGCAGATGGCAAAGAGAAGAGAGGAAGTTTAGAATGGATGAGGAAGTGGTAGTAGAAGATATAGTTGAAGAAAGACGAGTTCCATCGTTTCCACGGTATTCAAGACAAGAAGGGACGACCCTTCCTTGTACAAGGCGCGTGCACTTTTACAAGGTCAAAAAGCTGGTCCATGTATCTAAGCTAATAAAAAAGTCTTAATATTCAAAGGACAAGTTTGAGTAGATAACCGTCATGAAAAAATTTGCTGGACAGGCAGGTCGACTATCAAATATAAGCCCTGTCTACGTGTAATTGACCTAATCTAGAATATTAATGCTTATTAATTGATTTAATTATTAGGTACTAATAATAATTCTAATCTTTTTATGTGATGGACAAAGTTTGATTCACAAGAATTTTTATCTAAGTGGTGTTTAAAAGGGTGAAATATAAATATGTATTTTAATACTATTTTAATTTAAGCACGTTTAATTATGGAGTTTTCCTCACAATTATCTGAATGAACTATTTATTAAAGGTTTGACTAACTCATGTATTTTCATATAGGGGAGAGGACCTAGTAGTGGTGCACCCTAAATTCACGCCTCTCAAAATCATACGTGGTAATTTCGAATCACTCCAAAAATTTTACAGTAGCTTACTTGGCAATGCTCCTGCTTATAACTAAGGTTTCAGGGCCACATCATCAAATATGATGCCACATCAGAATGCTTTTTGTTGAGGTGTCAAATAGTTCCCCCAAAAAAAGGTTGGACCAATAGGTGTGCATTAAGTCATCTTTTGTTGGTGGGCTAATGTGGCAATGGTTGCATTTTAAATTTAAAGGGCACATTTCATTCAATTATTAGTACTTATAGTAACAATAACAACCTTAAAATTACAACTACTAGTACTAAACTTTAAAAATATTGGACCTTAAATGCACATATAATAGTACTAAACTTAAAAAATATTAGGCCTTAAATGCACATATATTGTCTCAACCATTAGAACTATCTCACCAATTGGGTCTTTTCCCCTAAGTAGTATTTTTAGAATGTATTAAATTATGTGATGATTTATTAGGATTTGACTATGTAGTTTCTAAGTCAATCTTCATCAACCCAATTTTTTTATGGAGGTCATCCACAAATTCATTTTTGCTACCCAATTTAGGAGCACGAGCCTTAGGCTAAACCTCTTTGGCTAAGAGCTAAGGACTAAGGGGTATCCATTCTACCAAATTCGCCCAGGGCACAATCCCAACCTCATCCCTTATGGTGTCAGGGGCCTTGCACTCAACAAGACTTGATCCCTGGTGGGCTCATTCAGAACCTTCCAACTTCACCAGCAAACCAAGGGCCCTTTGACATCAACCCATATTTCATAAATAGTGGTTCATAAAAACCCATCTCTCATGGCCATGAAGGGTCTACTTAGCATTCATTATGTCAAAGTGATGCTCATAAGGGTGAGATACCTAAGCTTCCCAAGAGGTCACCCATCCTAGTACTACTCCAGCTCAAGCATGTTTAATCATGGAGTTTCCCCCACAATCATGCCTATTTAGCTTGCTACCCCATTTACAAACACTAGAGCTTCTTGGGAGGTCACCCATCTAAGTTTTACTCTAACATAACTACTCTTAATCATAGATTATCCCCCATAATCAACCTTATGCACCATTCATTAAAGAGCTCCTTAGAGCTCATTCATTTCCTGTATGTGGTATTTCCCATTCAATAAAGAGCTACCTAGCTCATTGATTTTCATATAAATGGTACTTTCATTGCTTAAAGTGCTCCTTAGCTTGAGTAATCATTTCCATATAAATGGTGATTAAATTGTAGTGCATCACTTAATGTGATAATTTGTTGGGATTCAACTACATAGTTTCAATCCAATTTTCATCAAACCATATTTCATCATTAATAGTTCACAAGAACCCATCTCTCATGACCATGAATGGTCTACTTAGAACTCATTGCATTTAAGTGGAACTCACATGGGGTGAAACATTAGAATTGCTTTAGTGGTCACACATCTTAACTTACTACTTTATTTCTAGCATGCTTAACCATGGATTTTCCCTCACAATGAAGTTTGATTAAGTTGATATCTCATTTTCAAACACTAGAGCTTCCTAGGAGGTCACCCATCCTAGTACTACTTCTGGGACATCAACCATCCTACTAGTACTACTCGAACTAGCAAGCACACACTTAACCATTGAATTTTCCCCTTAATCAAGCTCTTAAACCATTCATTAAAGAGTTCCTTAGCTTATTCATTTTCATAGAAGTGATTTTTGTAGATTTTCAAATTATGTGACGATTTATTTAGATTCAATTACATAGTTTTGAGTTAATATTTATCAACTCATATTTCATGAGAAGTGGTTTACATGAACTCATTTGTCATGATTATGAATAGTACACTTAGCACTCATTGTATCTAAGTGATGCTCACTGGAAAGTCAATGGGGCCTTTTTTTGTAAATGTGCCAATAATAGATAAAACCACATAGAAGGATAATATTTGTTTTGATTGATTATGTAAATATGGATTGCATAGTCCATAGGATTTCTAGCTAAGTTGTAGGGAATGCAATTGAATTCTAGACATATGTGTCATTTGCATGATTTTAGAGGAGAAGTTGCATGAGGATTATAGTAGAATAAAGCCAAATTAGATTTAAAACAATCCATAAATAAGAGGTGGTGATGGGTATAATTATATATAAACTCCCTTTGCACACCTTTTTGAAAGAAAGGAAAAGTAATATAGAGAAGTATGGTTAAATCTTTTGTGTATGATTACTTATCTTTGGTAAGATTTATCTTATAGTGCACAGCCTCCACGAGGACCCCTATGATGAGTTATAATCCTTGGACCACGTACATGTAAGCATGAAATAGCATCCTCTCTAAAGCAATTCTCTTGGTGATGTGTCTTTTCTTTCATCTTGTGTTGTTTCCCCTTTGTCATCTTTTCTCTCTTCGTTGTCAATGCTTTTCGACACTTTTCTGACACTTGTTGGTTTGTGTTTTATGTGCTTGCAACCCTATTCCTAAGCCTTGTGTGTGTCTTGTAGGTGAGTTTTCACCTTTCCTCAGTGTTTTTTATCCATTCCCACCCCTAGAAGCCTTCTAGAGGCCCCCCTAGCCATCTCCAACTTTCAGTTTTCAGTTTCACTCGACCAATCCAAATCTCCCCCTGGGAGATCCTACTTATGCAAGTGGAGATTTGGATTTTCACACATGATTGACTTGTTTCCGGAGGCAGATCCCCTTCTTTTTTCCTCTTCTTCCATCTCCCATCATGCACTTCAACCTAGGTGCCCTCCTCTGAGGGTCGCCCTTGGGTCAGCCCCGGGTGACCTGATTGGTGAAAGGGGTGACCCCTAGGTGACCTTGTTGTGTTTCCATCCATGGAAAAACTTGAGTTTCTAACTCAAAAAAGATTCATTTTCGCCTATTTTTCTTCCTGTTTGCATGGATTTTCGTGTCAAATATAGAGTTGACTATTTCATGCACCTACACATACATAATTAGCTCTATTTTATTTTTAATTAAAAACTCATGCATTGGAATGCATTCCCATGCACTCCTTCTTAGATTCACTTCTTGAGTGATAAGGTTTTACTAGGTAGATCACTCCAATTGTAGCCCAAATCACTCTTGAATCCTCTGTGTTAACTCTCCAATCAAATTGAGTTAACTCTCCTTCTTCCTCACCTCTCATCCCTTCTTCTAACCTATAAATACCCCCTCCCTTAAGCACAAAGGGAGGCAATTTCATTTGTGCACACAACTCTTGCAAGATATTGCTCTCCAGTCAAGCATTCTCATGCTCATACAGGACATAGGAGTCTTTTATTTTGTTTGTTGCTTAATTTAGCTTTCACATAAAGCTCATCACACATCCATACACTACTCACACCAAGCCAAAAAGCTCATCAAAGCTCTCATTGAGCTCTCTTTTCAAAGCTTCAAAGCTTCTTCTGCTTCTATTGTCATCTTGTCACCAAGAGGATACTGTTGGCAAGAGACACTACTATGCATGATAGGTGTTGTCATTGATGACAACTAAGTCTACATTGCACATCCACATTGCATAATCTATTCATACTAGAAGTCAGAGTGAAGATTTGGTTAAGCTCAGGTAGTCAGAAATAGAGCATATGACAGGGTCCGGTATCTTGGTCTGGATATCTCCAGTGGTAATTCACAATGTGCTGTGAGCTGAGGGAGTGATAAGGATTGTCATGACTATCTAAATCCAGAGATTTAGCCTCTGGTAATAGAGGATTCAAAAGTTATAAGGATCTGAGTATCAGGTTCTAGTCAGTCAGCACAGTCAGAAGAAGAACAGGGCAACCTAGTATTTGATCTTGGTCCGGATGCAAAAAAGTTGTTAGATAAGCAATTGGTGATAATCAGCGGTATTAGCCGACATGATTGATGATCTGGAAACATAAGTTTTTGGTTTGTGTTGATATTTGTGCATGGATTCAACCGACAGAGCAGAGTGTTTAATAAATATTCTAAGTTTTATTGAAACTGACTACAGTTGATTGAATTTGTTGATGCAGATATATATAGTTGATGGATTCGAGTGTTTTGGGTGAGAAGGTTGTGTGATAATGGAGTAAGTGTGAAAAAGGAAGATTAAAGTGCAAAAGAGAAGAGATCTAAGGCCCAAATTATGGAAGAGTAGTAAACAGGGTAGAATAAAGATGAAGTGTGTAAGATCAGTAATACTAAAATCTTGCATTGGCAGATGCTACTCATTAGTTCAAACAATTTGTAATCTTTTTGTAATCATTCTTGTAGGCAATGAGCCTCTTTTGAGCAGTGAGCTCTGGGTAGTAAGCCCGAAGGCATGTACCTTCCCCTTTTGTAATTCTTTTAACATAGTATAATCTTTGTGGATTAACCCCCATTGTGGTTTTTCCCTTAACCGAGTTTCCACATTAAAAGTCTTAGTGTCAAGTGTGTTATTTGTGTTTCTACTCGTGTGTTATTGATTCTTGCTTTTTATGGTTACATCATTAATCTATTAAGAAGTGGTAAAGAAGAATTAACTGCAATAAGCATCAAAGTTTTAAAACAACTGATTCACCCCCCCTTAGTTGTCAGCCCTAATTCCAACAATTGGTATCAGAACGAGGTTCCTTGGAAGAAGCTTAACATCTTGAGGAAGATTTGGGAAGGAGTTTCAATGGGTTCACTTAGAGAACAACTTCAATTAGCTTTAGAAGATCTTGATCAGTCCAAAGCAGAAGTAGATGACCTGAAAGAAAACCTTAAGGATGTTGATGATTGCATTGAGTTGCTAAAAGATAAATTAAAGAAATCTATGGAAAAGAGGAAGGAACTACTTCTGTAGCTATCTAATCTTACTAAAGAAAATGGCATGAATGAAGCCTTGGAAGAAAAGTTACAGCAATATGAGAAGCTGTCAAGCGAAGTCTCTATTCTAAAACATGAGATGGAATCTCGGGTGATGAGGCTAAAAAAAGAAATTCAGCAGAAAAAGAAGACTGAAGAAGAACTGAATCAAACCCTGAAGGAAAGAACTGAAGAGTACTGTAGAATGGATAGAACAATTAGCCACTTAAAATCTGATATACAAGAATGCAGATATAATGAGGAGGAACTTGAAAGGAAAATTGTCATTCTTAGACATGACTTAGAAGTTGCAAATGAATACAAAGAGAAGTTCAAGATAAGCTCAGCTAAACTTGAAGTGCTGACTAAAAATCAAAAGAAGGTTGATGATAAGCATGGTCTTGGGTACGAGAAAGGTGAAATCTCCGGATCTAGACAAAGAAATTTTCAATCAAGGAATGGGAGAAACAAACCTAGAAGACCTTCGGTAAGATAGCCTAATGCTCAAAGGTATCCATCTTTTAATGGAAATTGTTTCAATTGTAGTAAATTTGGTCATAGAGCCACTCAGTGCAGAAGTAGAGTAAATCAAAATGGTCCATCCTTCTCTGGTCAATGCTTCAATTGTAAGAGGTATGGTCATAAATCCAATGAATGCAAAAGTATGATAATGAATAACTCTAACAATAGAGGAAATGACAATTCCTTTAATGGCTACTATTTTGCATGCAATGGATTTGGACTCATGGCCAATCAGTGCAAATCAAGAGGAAATCAATCAAATGGGCAAAGAAATGTTGTGTGCTTGAACTGTAATCAATCTGGTCATTTTGCAAGATTCTGCAAAAGTAGAAATAATGAAAGAAGAGGTCCAGTAAACAGAAAATTGGATGAGCAGAAACAAGACAAAGACAAGGGCAAAATTGATGTGAATGAGATCCAGAATGAAATGAGAAAGACATGGGTCAAGAAAAGTGATATGAACAATAGTGATGGGTCCGCACCAGAATCCGGTGCTGATAATTCCTCTGGAAATTGAATTAGGAGCTTTGGCTCAGGGGGAGAAGCATTAAAAATCAAATTCCCCCAGCCAGTAAGTGGGCTCTTGAATCTGGCACGTTGAGAGAAAACAATTTGGGTTATTACAGATCATTTGAAAGGATTTCTGGAAGAAAAGAAGTGGATATGATGATTTGCAGAGCAATTAAAGGTTGACTGTATCAAGAAACAGAGTAACCAGATGTAGTTAGGACAACGCATTTATTACAATGACAAATTAGGTTTTGTAGAGAATAAAAAGTCACTTTCTCAAGCATTTGAATCACTTTGCATTTGAAGAGAACAAGAAGAAGAGCATCTGAACTAAAAATCTAGATATTGAAGCACAAAGAATGAATTCAACTAGTAATTGATCAACCCTAACTTTACAGAAGAAAAAGGTACTTTTCTGTGAAGCTTTGAATCTATAATCTGTTGAGATGGCTACTCCTCTTGTTGTTGATATTATAGAAAGGCCCCGTCCAAAATTTAAGGAGCATCCTTACAAGTCAGTCGAAGTCAAACCGTTAGGTGCATTTTCTGGTGTCCCATACAGAGTACTGCATGTAGAAGATATTAGGGCATACATCCATTGCAATGTGGATGAATTTAGAAATCTGAGATTGTTGGAATTGCTTAAGAACCATCTAAATGATGATAACTATGATTTGAAACCGAAATTCAAAACCCTAGAGAGCAAACATTTTCTACAGGTCATTGAATTTCTGACATTTGATGAGAGTGAGTGGGTTCGTTACATCTTGAGCCGAATGCATGATGAGTTCATATGGCTATTGAAACCCTTCAAGGTTACAAAGGATGTTATTAGAATTGTGACTGGGTTAAATTCAACTGGTGGATTACCCATGTTGAAATCTATGAAAAACTAGATTGTTATTGATGCAACCGGTGCCAAGTTCGACAAAAGGGCAATGACCATCAATGACATTATTGAACCGGATGTTAAGTTTGCCTCTATGGTAATTGATTACAAGATTTATCACTCCAGCAGGGAGAATTTTGTGTCCAAAACAGTCATATATGTTGCATGCCAAATGTTGAAAGAAAATGCATATTATGACCTATGTGAGTTATTACAGAACCAACTAATTGAGAACTTGAGAAAAATTAATAAGGACAAGAAAAACACCTTCAAATATGGTTCTTTTGTTATATGTTTATTCTTCTACTTCATGAATGAAGTGCCTGGGGTAAAAGGTGTGCACTGGACTAGTGACAAGCTAGTTGCTACCTAGATAAGAGATCATCTACGCAGTGTTGGAGACTCTAATGCATAGAAAACTGCAACTTGGGGATACTTTAAAAAAAATTAGAGTATGATGCATTCTAGGGAAAGGATCCCTAAATCAATTGTTGAGAAATACAAGAATGACATCTATTTCATGGTGGGCACTGATCAGTGTCTAATGGAAGCTGTAGAACCTAGAACTATTTGGATTATGCCTATGGGTTATGAGGTTGATGAAAAGATTTTGGAAATGTATGCTCAACATCTCTTGAGAAAACCCAAGGATGACTCTATTGAGAGGTTTGGGACTTCTAAAGAGATTGATGAAAAGTTGCATGTTGAACTCCGGAAACCAGAGATTAAGAGAAAAGCTCAGAAGTAAGTAGAAATGTATGTTGAAAGCATTGGGATAACAAAGGACGCTGTGAAGCAGAACAGAGAAAGAATAGAAAAAGATGAGAAGGAGAAATAGGATACTTGAATCCTCCTCCACTCCAAGGACTACTAGGAGCTCTGCTGCTACTCCTGTTCCCCCAAAACCTATCAAATCTAAGAAACCAGAAGACATATCATCTAGTAAGGAAAAGAAAACTAAAGTAAAGGCAAAGAGATCATATGACAACTTGGAAAAGGAAGATGAAGAAAAGATAGACTCAGATGATGGGCTTAAAGAGATAAAGGCCACAAGTGCTAAAGCTATTAAAGTATCTGAAGAGAAGCCTTCCAGAAGCAAGAAGACAAATAAGAGGTAGAAATCATAGGCTGATGATAAGAAGCAAATTCCCTCTGTGAAAAACATTATCAAGACAATCACTGTTAATGGGAATTTAAAACCATTGACTAAATTCTATAATCTTTACAATGACGCTGACAAAAGACTTTTGGAAGAAGCCACTATCAAGTACTTGAATGTATTCAATCGAGAACTGGTAGAAATTCTTCTAGAAGTTCCAAAAGGCTTAAGAGACATCTTAGAGATAAGAAAAGAAGTGACCAAGTCAAAAGATATGGAGCTAAGGGAACATATATTAACCACTCTATGTCCAGTGATCTCTAGTAGAGAAGCAGATAAATTTTTTAAAGAGGTCAAAAATGAATTCAGGAGTAAGACAAGAATGAACAAACTGATGATTGGAGAGATAGATGAAATAGTCCAAGAAACTGAACAAATTTTGAGAAAAGCATTAGACAAGAATAAGTTCTTTGTTGTGTCAGATGAGCCTGCTGATGACACACTAGTCCTGGATGAAGAAGAGTAGCAGAAGGATGAGAAACAATTTGGAATGGATGATTCCTCTATCCCAGAAGAGGAAGCAATAAGAAGGGAAGAAGAAAAAATGATAGATGAAACTGTTGATGCAAGAGGTATCCTAACTCCCCCGAATCATTCTGATAAAGAAGATACAGAGATGAATACAGAAGCAGATGATCAATTTGAAGATGAATCATTGAAGGTTGAAGAGTATGAAACAAAAAAGGCTAAGGACCATGAAGTAGAAGAGGTCAAGGAGAAAAATGAAAAAGAAGAAGAGATTTCTAAGGATGATGAAAAGCCCAAGCAAGACAATCTGGTTGACAGTACCAACAAGAATCAGATAGACACATCATCATTTTAGGCAAGAGACACTGTGGAGGTAGTGAAGGAAATTTTGGAAAGAGAAACAAATTGAAGAAGATCAGGCATTATACAAGGTCCAATAAATTTTGACACATTATCTCTGGTGCAAAAGATTAAGTTGGCTTTTATAGCTCAAGCCAAGGTTAGAGAAGACATTTTGAAGTCTCACATAGAGGACAATTAGCTACTTGGTCTGGCATCACGAATTTTAGAGAAAATCATGCCAACATACCAGAAGGATTCTTCAGCATCCCCCTCCAGACAATTAAAGAACCTGATAAACTTGGTAAGTTCTCATTTTGAGTCTCTAGATAAGTCTGCAGAGGTCAAGGTTCAAAAAGAATTCAATGATAAAAGATTTGATGCTCTTAAGGGATTGATTAGAGTAGATAAAATGGTGTTGGATGTCAGTTGTTAAGAGTATTCAAAATGATCTTACAGATGGAGGAAATGTATACAAATTTTTTTATCTTGTCCTAAAATTATAGAGGATATTAAAGATAAAATAATAGTGTCCAAGCAAAAATTATCTAGTATATCCAATTCTTTTGATCCGATGTCAGTATCAGTGGAAAGTAAGGAGATTCAAGTGATCAACTTGATTGAAGATATAAAGATAAAAGAGAAGGAGAGCATAGAGGCAAGAATGAGTTAGCTCTGGGGACTACTTTCCCCCAAAATGGAAGCCATGTTCAATGCTCTCACTGAAGCCCAAGCTGCAGCTCAGTCAAGTGACCCCATTGATCTGCTGCCAATAGAGTCACAAGCATTCCTTTTCAGTGGCCACATCTCAATTTTGAACACTACAAAGAAGAGATGGGATAGTGATCTGCCACATTTGAAGAACATTTTTGTTGATGTACTTAAGTATATGTAAATAAGATTCAAAGATTGTTTGTACATATGCGTCCTGGTATTTTTGTAAATTTTGGTTTGTTGATCCCACCCTTTTCCATTGATGTCAAAGGGGGAGTGAAGAGCAATGAAAAATGGGAAATCCAACAAAGGGGGAGCATTGGAGAATTGTGAAAAGCATAAGTGTACTTAGTAAGGGGGAGTTATTCCGACACTTAGTCATTTTTCACTAAGTGTTGCCATCAATGCCAAAGGGGGAGATTGTTGGCAAGAGAAACTGCTATGCATGATAGGTGTTGTCATTGATGGCAACTAAGTCTACATTGCACATCTGCATTGAATAATTTGTTCATACTGGAAGTTAGAGTGAAGATTTGGTTAAGTCTAGGTAGTCAGAAATAGAGCATGTGACAGGGTCTGATATCTTGGCCCGGATCTCTCCGGTGGTAATTCACAGTGTGCTACAGATCTGAGGGAGTGATAAGGATTGTCATGACTATCTAAATCCAAAGATTTAGCCTCCGATAATAAAGGATTTAAAAGTTATAAGGATCTGAGTATCGGGTTCTAGTCAGTCAGCATAGTCAGAAGAAGAACAGGACAACCTAGTATTTGATCTTGGTCCGGATGCAGAAAATTTGTTAGATAAGCAATTGGTGATAATAAGTGGTATTGTCTGACATGATTGATGATCTGGAAGCACAAGTTTTTGGTCCACGTTGATATTTGTGCATGGATTCAGCTGACAGAGCAAAGTGTTTAATAAATGTTCTAAGTATTATTGAAGCTGACTACAGTTGATTGAATTTGTTGATGTGGATATATATAGCTGATGGATTTGAGTTTTTTGGGTGAGAAGGTTGTGTGATAATGGAGTAAGTGTGAAAAAGGTAGATTAAAGTGCGAAAGAGAAGAGATATAAGGCTCGGATTATGGTAGAGCAGTAAACATGGCAGAATAAAGATGAAGTGTGTAAGATCAGTGTTCTATGCTTAACTGGAACTAAAATCTTGCATTGGTAGATGCTACTCATCAGTTTAAACAATCTGTAATCTTTTTGTAATCATTCTTGTAGGAAGTGAGCCTCTTTTGAGCAGTGAGCCCAAAGGCATGTGCCTTCCCCTTTTGTAATACTTTTAATAGAGTATAATCTTTGTGGGTTAACCCCCATCATGGTTTTTCCCTTAACTGGGTTTCCACGTTAAAAATCGTAGTGTCAAGTGTGTTATTTGTGTTTCTACTCATGTGTTATTGATTCTTGCTTTTTATGGTTACATCATTAATCTGTTAAGCAGTGGTAAAGAAGAGTTAATTGTAGCAAGCATCAAAGTTTTAAAACAACTGATTCACCCCCCCTTAGTTGTTAGCCCTAATTCCAACAGATACCCCACTACTACAAGAGGATACAAGGTTGAAATCACAAGGATTTCTGAGGGTAGTGGAGGCTCATGCATCTCTAGGTTCCTTTATGCTTTCTTTCAATTTGTAGTAATTAGATAACTAAAATTGCTCTAAGAATCAGTAATCTTGTTGCTTTTTCCTTGATAGGATAGATAGATCTTTCATTCTTAGAGTAATTTGCCCTTTTCTTAGATTAATTTGTTCCAAATATTCAGAAAACCCCAAAAAACATAATTTATTTGCATTAGGTAAATTCATTATAGCTTGCATCCATTCTCTAATTCCTAGATTAAGAAAAAGCATCTTCAATTCCAAAAACATTAAAAAAAACACAAAAGAAGTTTTGTGTTCATTTAGTCTTACATTCATAAAAACCCAAAAAAGAGCAAAAGCGTTAGCAACTTAGAAATTTCCCAAACCCTTAATTCCATCACAAGCTCAACCATAGTCAAAACATCGATCAAAACCCTTGATTGCATCACATGGTCAATTAAAGTCAACACAAAGTCAAACCTTAGGTCAAACAAACCCTAATTCAAACCCTAGTTCAAGTCAAGGTTAGCTCAATTTACTTATCTCATGTCTCAGCTCACGAATGTGCCCTAGATTAAGAGGTGAGTGGGTGAGGGCAATCCTTGACGAGATTGAGGAAATCCATCCGAGACCGCAATAGGACCCACTTATCCTACAACAACAAGAAGAACGTAGGTAAATCTTAGTACAACAAGCATCCATCCAACAGTTTGAAAGACAACGTCAACTTCAACAAACAATCAATGAGAACAATAGCTTACCCACACAATGGTGGAATATCAGAAACCCTAATAGGAGAACAGTGACTAGTGACCCTTCGAGTCATATAGTTATCTTTACAACCACAGTCACAAAACACCGTATCCACACAAGCGTACAACACATGCCCCAAGATTGGTCGACCCCTCTCCGTGAAGTCTAGCTCTCCAATGAGCCAGACCACCCTTGTGTCTTGCCTCCTCCCAACTGGTTACTTCCATGAGAGTGAGAGTGACGTGGTGGTTCTCCCCATGGCAAGGAGGGAAGGGTCCGTGTATGCGCCAAAATTAGACTTGATAGCCCCAGGCTACTAACATCGTGATTTTGAGCATAAGGACATCTCCACCATTTTGTTTTTTAATTTGGTAGTTTAGAAACTATATTCCAAGCACTACTAATCTTGTTCTTGTCACAACTTGAAATTTTGAGCACAGGTGTCTTGAATTTCTTATCCAAGATTAGTTTTTACTAATTTCAAGAAAAATGTGGCCACTTTTGACCCCCTTTTCGTCGCCCATTTCCATGCGCATAACATGTAGATGGTTAAGAAAATATGTCTACACACTACGATTACTCCATAATCATGCAATCAAGTGCAAGCTCTTACTTAAGGTGAGAGAATGAAAGTGTGTCTCCCTTGTGGGCCGAATATGAATCTACAAAATAGATATTAGAGAAAATACATAACCTTTGATCTAAGGGAGGCTTAGATCTAAGTTACATTCAATTAAGGGGCTTTGATTTAAGAACCCTTAGATCGAACCCCCTCTTCTACATATAAAAATGCCCAAATAGCTCCCACATACCTATGATTTTCTTACACATGGCAAGTTATTTCCCACCCTTAGATCAAAGACCCTTATGTGGCATATTTTTCCCTCCAAAATACATGGAAGGATTTCATTGGACAAAACTTACTACTTCAGATCATATGTTTTGGGATTAAACAAAGTTATTAAAACATAAAACTTATAGGTATGCATCCCTCTTTTTAATATTTCTAAAAATATACAAATTTTATAATATTTTATTTAAATATTATAATTTTTCTATTTTATAATCAACATAGGTTTGTTAGAAAAAATTAAGTCCTCTATGTAAGACACTGGGAAAAATAGAAAACAATGACAAAAAAACTCTCAAAATCTACATGACTCTATATCAATGTCCTTGTTTCAATGGTTTTTTTTTTAAATAGATATATAAGCAAATAAAAATGTGTTATGCAAAAATATGTGTAAATTACAATTCCTATCATTAAAAAAAATAATTTAAAAAAATATTTAATACTTTAAAAAATGTAAGCCTAGATATCAGTTCCAAGGATCTATGTCTGAGAAATATAGATTTAGAGCTTATATGTATGTATGAGATAATTTTTCATCAAAATAGTAAAAGTATAATAAATTTTTTAATTAAAACTAACCAAATATGATAGAAATTGTTTTCTAATTTTATTAAAATTATAAATTGAATCTAAATAGAAAATTCCACAAATCATTAGTTTAATTCATATTTAAATTCTTGACCATTAATAAAATGTGATAAAATTTTAAAAATACTAATTTTGGGGACCTCTAAAGTTCAAAAAGTGAGATACATTGTTACAAGTGTTGAAACCCACTAGGAGAGGTTCCCACACAGAAGAGAACTAACAAACTAGACCATCTAAGAAGGTTACTAACATTGACAATCACATATTTCACATGGACTATTGACAAGAAAACACAGACTAGTGATTTGAGTTATTTCTATGTTAGAGTTGTCTTTCACTCTAGTGTGATGTATAAGGAAGAAAATCAAAACATATGTGATAAGATTACATTATAAATAAAGGAAAATATAAATATATACTTATTCACCATACACATATTGAGTCTCCATAAACTTCTCATAATTTCATTATATCTTTATGTAATACATTGTCATATATCTCTCATTACATAGCATATCCTCTCTACACATTCATCTCTTGACGCATTTCTTTCTATATTTCTCTCTTTCATCTCTTCAATTATCTCCTATCTCTCATATCATCTCTCTTCTATCTTCTATATTCTAACTCCTCTAGATAAGTGTGGTACATATATGTTGTTGGTATAAATTTACTATATATATGGACATGTCCCTATCCTTTCTCCTTTGTAGTCCTTCTTTTCTAGAGTCACCACACAACCTTTGATGGTACCACAAATACTATTATTTGATCTTGTGGTGACTTCTACTTGTTCTTGTCATTAGGATATGATATTCCCAACTCTAACCTTTGGAACCCTTGCAAGCTTTCACCATTCACCTCCATTAGTCTAGCCTTTTAATTTTTCAACCTAATGGGAATAACTCAACATTGACCTTTTCAAGTTTTCAACTAAACTATTGTGAGTTGGGTCTATTCTCCCAACATCATTGCCCTAATACTAGTAAGTTATTCTTTCTCATATTCTTTGAGAACTTCATCCTTAAATTATTCCTTTTGTGTATACGAATAGTCCAGTAACCACTATACCCAACTACTAGACACTATGGGAAAAGAAGAATGCACATTAATCCATGGTAGTTATGACTAAACATTTGTCATGGTTTTCTTGAGTATCTCAGTGGTGGTCATGTATTGAGTCAAGAGGCACTCTCTAGCATTGCTTTGTAAAATATCCCCCATCTCAAATTGTTAAATGGGGGATATCTATGCTCTGTCCACCTATGGTCTCAAAGGTGTATAGTTATAAGAAAATTTGATTCCAATTTTACCACTAGTTGGAGTTGTTTCTACTGAGCAATAAACTCATTTATTTTGTCCATGGGATCAAATACTTGGGATGAAAGTGGAGTAATCACCACTTGGACTTTAGGCATTTTTCCTCACTTGTTTTACTAATAATGGCTTTGCCCTTATTTTTTGTTGTTTCCTCTCTTCACCTTTTTCCTCTATCTTAGTATCTAAAATATCTTTCTGTGGTAATGTTTCCTAGTATGCTTGTTCTTGTTCCTTCTATCTCTCCCTTGCATTTCTGACTAGAATGCGGTGAAGAATCCATTGCATTCCTTCTTGTACTAAGTGTCTTACTAGAATGCCCTTATATGTACATTTATTTAACCTCCTATTGGTCTAGAATTTGACCAACTATAGCTAGAAATTCATAGTAATTTTCTCATGAAGTAAAATGAAAGGCAAATAATTAAGGAACCATACCAAATGTGTAGGCACTTTTTTTATCCTTTGTACATTCTCAAGAAAATTCTTGTAGAGGGTTTCACATAATTCAAACTATTTTTCATTGACAACCATCTTGAATATGTGGTTAGAATTGTTTTATTGGTGGTTGAACTATCTTAGTTTGTGTAGTAGGTCTTGTATACAATCCCCTTCATTATGTACTACACTATAGGGTTTGTGATATCATTCACTACAAGGTTTCTTCCATCAAATGTTTCTCTAATCAATTCCATATCTTGCTCATTCTTTACTCTTTTTTTGCGAGGAGCTCTCCTTGATCCCACAATCATATGGTTGCTTTAATAACTTTCTTTGTAATCTAGTAGGGTCAGTCTAAATGAATAAAATCTAAGTGGATGTGGCTCAAAACCAACTTGACCCATGCATGCTCACAAAAATCTGGGAAACCTTCCCATATATCTAGATTTAAATCTCCTACCCTCTTATACTAGTACAGATATTCATGCAAACTTATATTTGCATTAAGTCTAGTGAGAGGTAGTAATTCTTGCTTGAATTGTGTATGATCCATCTCAGTAAGGGTAACATGGATGTATTTGTAGAGGCCTTTTGTATAGAGTACATTAGTAGGAACATTTGAGAAAGCTCCACCCTTGTCCACCTCCAATGCCTTCCATGGGTACTTCTTGTACTTAGGTTGAGGTTTATCTCTTCCTTCAACTAGTGTGAGTGCCACCATATTTGTTATAACTTTAGTTTCATTCCTTCCCTTACTTTTCTTGTTATCGTAACCCTACTTCTTCATGTAATTCCAACTTTAGTTCATTGTGGCTTTGTATAGTTTACTAATTCACCTTATAATCATTCAATTTATGCACTTCAACTCTTTTAGCTAACTTTAAATCTCTATCCTTCACTTCACAGCTCAACCTAAATTTGGCGCTAAATGTTTGTGTGTTTAACTTTACTAAACTTGTACCACTTATATAAGTTTCCAACAACACTTTTTAAATTTAATGCTCATATCTACCCATATTCCCTCTATTTTACCATTACTTTTGATTTTAAATTGATGGGTAGATAGTCATCTAGAAGTGAAAACTAAATATTAAGTAATGTACAAGCATATTACATATAATACAAGGTATTCCATCCATACTCAATCTTGATTTAGACTAATTCCATCCCTCAATCAACCACATATAGTAGGGTTTTTGTCTTGAACCATTAACATACTTGTTAAAAAAATAATTCTACAAAGTCTTTAATCTTACTACTCATGAGAGTAAAATATCATTAATTCTATCATACATTAAAATTGTGGCATTAATCTAGAAAGTTTTATTCTTGATATTTCTACCATGCCATACTTTTTGGTTCTTTTTCTCTTGTGCTTGGTTATATGTAGCTGAAGGAACAGAAAATAGACAAGGCAAATAACAAATATAATGCATACAAATCAATACCTAGTTGATTGGAGCTGCACCCAATACTCCAATGGATTTGCTCAATGATTGTGATAGATAGAGATATGTTGATTGCCTACAATTTATGCAGCATAATAGTACTCTAATTGTGGATCTCCCAAATGGCTTGGCTAGGGTTGATTTATAAAGATTTTGATTGTTAGGATAAAGGGCTAGGATTGATTGAGGATTAGGGTTTGACTTAAAGTTGTAGTCACGTGACAAGTGTCACATGAGGCTTGAATGGGAGGAATTAGGGCACTTGGATAGGGATTTCTAGGGTTTCCTTTTGAATGAATGGTCATGATTAAAAGATGAGATTTTAAAATGGAGGGTAGAGATCAAATGTAGGGTTGACTTTTGGACTTTTGTCCTCTAGTGGAGGAATTTTATTTTTTTTAATTTGTGAGATGAGTGACGATGAGAACATGTGGCAAGATAATTAATTAAATAATGGAAATTATTTAATTAATATGTGTGATGTTAAATTAATTAAATAAATAGGATTTATTTAAGTAATTTGGCTAGGAGGAATAAATGGATAGATTAATTAAATAAATATGATCTATTAATTAATCAGGGATCAAGGATTAATTAATTAAATAAATTTGATTTATTTAATTAATTTGGGATAAAGGGATAGTCCTAGGATGAAGGATGTCAAAAGGTGTCAAAAGTGTTGCAAAGTGATGTTGATAAGGGAATTAGGTGTCGAAAGTGGGATGAAAGTGACACAAGACAACACAAGATGATGAAATTGGTATGTCGTTGGGACATGGTCAAATTTAGGTGTCTATAGTAGCTATAAGCCTTTTCTCATCTAGTTTCTCAAATTGAAGAAATATGTCCTTTATTGAATCACCATTATTCAATCTTAATGTACTATCCAATCTAATATTTGGTATTGTGTATTGCATTAGCAGTGCAACATCTATCTCATACACCAATTGAAAAGGACAAAATTGTGTGAGTATTTTGTAGGTTATTCTATAAGCCCATAACACTATTGGTATTTTGACATTCCAATCTGTAGTATCTTCATTACACATCTTTGTTTGCATAGTGCCCAAGATCTTTTTAAATGCTTCACTAGCTCTATTAGCTTGTGGATGATAAGGGCTATTTTTGTTATGTGTTATCATAAAATTGTCCAAAAGATCTACAATTGTCTTATTTATAAAATGTCTACCCTAGTCACTCGTAATAATAAAGGGACATCCAAACCATATTATAAAACTTTCATATATAAACTTTGTGATGATCTTGACAATATTGTCTTTTGTAGCATTTGCCTCTACCCATCTAGTAAGATATTTAATATATATGATATTATGACTTGTTCATGGGACTTATGAGTAGGTGACTATATAGGATGAATAAAATCAATTGCCCTGTTCTCAAATCAGATTTGTGCTAGAACTGGTCGCAAGGGCATTTTGTCCCTTGTAGTAGGTTTCCCTAACCTTTGACAAACATCACACTTTTAAGCATATTTGTCTGCATTTTTGAAGAGTGTTGGCCACCAAAAACTAACCAATAATACATTTCTACCTATTCCTTATCTTGAATTACGTTCATTAGAAATTCCTTCATGTACATCCCTTAAAATATCCTCCTTTTCATGGTGTATGACTACTCTTCTAATCACTTCATATTTACCAACAATATGCAATTGTCCTCCAATTAGGATGACTAATGGTAGAGTTTCCACTAAATCCAATGCTATCCAAGATGATAATTTCATTAGAATATTACAAATGTGTAAAATATTATAACAATAGTTTCTATGCTATTAGTGGAAATCTTGATATGTTATCATCCAAAGGATAGGCAAGTATATGTAGATATTGCAAATATGAACTTCCATGTGAGAAATGTGGGAGATCATATTGCATTATTGAAGGTGTACAGTTCATGGAAGGAAACAAAATTTTCAACATAGTGGTGCTATGAAAACTATATCTAGTTAAGGAGTATAGAAAAATCAAGAGATATAAGAGCTCCATTAGAAATCATCTTAAAAAGGATGGTAATACAACTTTCCACCAGTTTGAATGACCTTGACTCACTTACAACTTGGTTCTAACATCTAGATATTTTTATCACAATACTAAGCTTGAGAAAGATGGTCCATATTAGACAAATTACATCATCAAATAGAGGAAATCTATACAAAGTGGATGAACTAATGAAGAAGATGAAGGATGATGTTTATGTGTTGAATAAAAACTTTCTGCTAGAAGATGTAGAAGTAGAATAGAAGGAAAAATTGTTTCATCGTTACAGTGAGAGATTGGCAACTACTTTTGGGCTAATCAATACAACCCAACATATGATGTAGTCAATTAGAATATTCAAGAACTTCCATATCTGTGGTGACTCTCATAGAGTTCTTACATCCACCATTGGTATTGCTTAGTTTATTTATGCAAGTATTGTAGTTTTCTATCTTGTATACATTATGTCTTTCTTAACAAAGACGGTAGAGAAACCCAAGCATCCATTCATTGCTATTATATGTTTTTTTTACATTTTATTTTCTTTACCAAGATTTGTTTTCTTGATGCTATAATGAAATGAAGTGAAGATTTTTTGTAGAAGATATAGTTAGTTCATGAAAGTATCAATTTACAAATAAGGTGTAAAAGGGTATTTGTTGAAATATATAATAATATTTTTAAAACTTATTTTTTAGTTTCTCAGTCCTAGCCAATCAAAATGATTAATACAACCTAAATAGGCTATGATACCATGTTAGAAATTAGTACCGTAGGTTACTAATCATCAGAAATGAAATATAAGATAAATGAAATGAGAATTAAAAGATGCATAGATTCAACACATTACACAATATATAGATGGGGAAAACCCTTTCGGGTGAAAAACCCCATCAAGCATCATTCTATTATAAAATGTACTTACAAATTTCTCTATAAAATTAAAGATAGAATATAGAAATATTGTTTCTCCTCACTTCCATGTGGCCATTAATACCTCTTGTGCCTAGTGATAGAATTCACTATAAATTTCCAAATTGAATTCTCTCCCAATAAGAGAGTCTAAGTTCCTTAAATATAGGATAAGGGGTGGCAAAATACATGAAGGGGTATTAGTCACACCTATTCAAAACAACCATTTATAATAATTAATAATATAATAGTTTATTAGATTATTAATTATTAAATGGTATATTTTGTATAAAGCATATAATAAACATATTAAGGTTTTTTTTTTTAACAAAAAGTGGTAGATACCACTGAAATTTATTAATAAAAAGAGAATACAAAATGCTAGATTCAGGAAGGCATACCGGCAGGAAAGAATCGGCAAAGAAAACCTCCAGTTATAGCCTATTTTTGACAAAATTAAACAAAAATCAACTTAGAAAAATGAGTTGATCCAGAAGAAGCTTATGGCTCAATTCTTAACAGAATACATACAAATAATAGTAAATATTTACAGAGCAGCTGGCGGAGACAACCATTGAACAAGACAAAAAAACTTAGTGCTGAAAGCCAAAAACATGAGGGAACACCCAATTAGTCTGCAATCTCTATAATCTGCAAGGCATGGTCCTCTGCATGACCCTCATCTTTTGTGAGCTGAGGAGGAGGAGGTGGTGGAGGAGGCACATAGTTCAATAAAAAGAGCAGAGCGTTAAACATTTTTGAAGCCTTCACTGCCAAATGATTCCCCAGTTCACACCAGTGACAGTGAATAGAGTTATGAAAAGAAATCACACAATTGTTTTGGAGGCCATGTATAAACATATTAAGGTTTTATAACCTTATATTAGAACAATATATAAATGCTATAAGGGTATGATCCATAATAATATTATCTTCTAACAATTCATAACCTATAGATGAATTCCATTTAGACATTGTATTCAATAAGTGTTACCAAAGTTTTCCTTGGGAAAGAAAGAAAGAAATACTATAAATCTACATACGTAGCCAAAGTAGCTCAATAGGTTTCAAAATACAAGTTGCAATTGTTGGGGGTTGCAAAAGATCTCCAATGACAAAAAAAATAAGGTATCTAAAACCAAAAAAAGAAGGCAATGACCTTATAGATATTATAGAGTACTGGTGTTCTACTTAAATTGGTTCATGCTTTAGAATCGAAGATTACTAACTCTATAAGTAAAACAAATATGTTTCACTTTGATAGTTTTAAGATTAAATTTAATGATTTGTCTTTTTAGAGGTTTTGGTATTCCATATTTGTGTTATGACATAGTTGGTATTAGAATTGCAAAAATTAGTTACAATATTGTTAGGATTAAGGTGTAATGAACCTTCTAAATTTGATATATTTAATTACTCCTAACATTATTTTGCAAATGTATTCCATAAGGGATGAAGGTTCCAATTATCACAATAATTATTTAATTATGGTGACAATAATTTATGTTATTTTACCTTGGGATAGTAAATAGGTAAATGTGGGGCATCCAAGTTTATTAATGGCTTATGACAAGTGTAAGAGCATCTACTATATTATTAGTGCCTTACATGTTTAAGGAATCATCTATAGTTGGACCATTATCATGAAGCATCTTATGACAACCTGTAAGAAGGTGTAAGAGGTTATTTTTAGCCTATTGTTGACTTTCCTAGAGGTGGGTGTGGGATTTTTCTATCTTGGGCATAATATCCTATAAGGTGATTTATGACATTTATAAGAGGCTAATAATAGCCTAATTGTGGGATTCCTAAGATAGGGCATTGGATATTCCCAAGTTTGGGCACCATATTTGAGTAACTTCTTCTGTAAACTTGTATTTCCATTTAACAGAAGCTTGAGAAGTGTAGAATATGAGTTGATTCTTTTACAAGTATATAGGTGCAATCAAATTGGATGCAAGATTGAAGGAAATGATTGTATTGTAATATCTTTTAAAGATAATACAGACTTGTCCTCTTTTCTAGTGGAGTTTTCCCCTCAAGGGTTTCTCCACATAAATATTTGTGTTATATCTTAATCTCTTGTGTTTGCTGATTTTCTTTGTTGCTAATTTTACTAGTCTATATCTCCATTGGCATTCTACAGAATAAATTTTTGATTTACAATTTATTTCATATGTCCATATTGTACTGGTTTACTTTCATTTCTAACATTTGGTATCAGAGCATGGTCATCTTTTCTTCTTGGTGGAAGTGTGAAGGTTTTATGTGTTGCAATGAGAGTTCTAGTTAAATTTGTTTTACAAATTTGTGTGTGGAAGCCATGGTTGTATCTACATCTCAGTTGGATATTGAGAAGTTCAATGGAACTAACTATGAGTTGTGGAAGCTGAAGATGGAGGATCTTCTTGAAGAAAGAGATCAATGGTTGGTTGCAACAAACGAAAAGAAACCCAATAAAATGGATTAAGATGAGTGGGATAATATGGATAATAAAGCATAGGGGACAATTTAGCTTTGTCTTGCAAACTTTGTCTTACTAAATATTTTAGAAGAGAAAATTACATATTCTCTATGGAAACATTTCAATGAGATCTACCAAGCCAAGAGTCTGATAAATGAATTATATTTGAAAAGAAAATTGTTTTCTTTGAAAATGAAGGAAGGTGATTTGATTTCTTAGGATTTAAATACCTTTAATTTGATTTTGAGTCAATTAGCCTATGTTGATGTTAAGATTGAAGAAGAAGATAAATGCATTATACTTATTTGTTCTTCACTTGAGTCATGGGAGAATTTTATTCTTGCTATTATGCTAATCTCAAAGATCCCAAGTTGGATTCCCTTCTTGCAACATTGTAATCATAGGAAATAAGAAATAAAGATATGGATAGCTCATTTGATACTCTTCATGTTAGGGGAAGGTCCAAGGAAAGAGGTGGATCAAAAGGAGAACATAAGGGGCCTAAAAGGAAGTCTAAGGGTAGATCTAAACCTCATGGTAAAAAGAATAAAGTGAAGTGTTGGAATTGTAGAAAGAGGGGACATGTTAAGAAGGAATGTAGAAATAAAAAGAAATAGTGGGATTTCTCTACATAAAAGTCATCAGAAATAGGTGATGAGGTCTTCCTTTCTACATGTAATATTGTTTCTAACAAACATTGGTTGGTTGAATCAAGATGCTCATATCATATGACTCCTCATAAGGAGTAATTTTCCACAAATGAAGATTATGATGGAGGTGATGTCTACCTTGGGGACAATAGTTCATATTTGATAATTAGACAGGGAAAGGTATAGTTGTGTTTTAGTGATGGGAGGTTAAAAACCCTTCTTGGTGTTTTACATATTCCTGGATTGGCTAGAAATTTAATTTATATACCTAAGTTGAATGATTTGGGAATGCATGTAATGTTTGATAAGCATGGTTGCATACTGGTGAGAGGGATCTTAGTGGTAGAAAGAGGGACACGATTGGAAACTCTATTTAAGCTAAATGCCACTACTTTATATAAATCCACCTATGTGACTAAAAAATCTAAAAAATACATGTATGTTGTGGCATTGTATATTGGACCACATTTAACTGAACAAGTTTGTAAAACTATATGAATAAAAAGTTGCTTGATAGTTTCTCCTATTTTGATGAGTATTTTGATTTTTAAGCATTGTGTGTTTGGGAAAAAATAGAGCATTATTTCCTTCAAGAAGCACTAAAGTAAAGAGTAAATTAGAAATTATTCATACAGATGTTTTTGGACCTATGGATAATAATTATTTTGGAAAATCTTAGTATTTTGTGAACTTCATTGATAATTGTTGTGTAGTCTCACAACACGTCGCATTTTGCTCCTAGCAAAATGAGGACCCCAACTTTCTTTTTTTGCTTTTTGCTTGTGTTTTCCCCTTTATGTTTCTTTGGCGGTAAATACAAAAAGTGAAGTTACCATGAAATAGAAATTCTTAACCTTAATAGTCCCAAGTAAGGTCTTAGATTGATTGAGCATCAAATTTTAGCTAGGGTCACCTCTGGAATTTCTTAAAAATTTGTTGAAATAAGCAAGTTATTATAATAGGACATTCTAACCGAACATGACATTGGCAAACTTAATGTTCCACATCCAAATGAAGATCCCGCAACTGTCATGTTGAAATATCTAGTTGGAAGTGGTCTTTGAGTATTCGAAATAACTAAGGGAAGTTACCCTAGACCTAACACCAAGTTCAAATGCAATTTAACATTAGCAACCTAACATTTCAAATGATCCTGATATTTCAACCTAACCCAATCTTACAATCTAACGATCCAGTTCAGTTGAAAATCCTCATCCAGTTAGCTAACAAATCCTTCCAACCAGACATTTTCCATAGTATAGTCGATTATACACTATAAATTGAACTCAACCTTACAAAACATAAATCTGGTTCATTTCCTTACTCCCATAACTTCACATCCAATAATGTTTTGATAAGTCATCATGATGACATATAACATCCTGACTCCTACTTGATGTTATGTACTCGATATAGACATTCCAGTCAAACCCAACATTCTGGTCAAACTTGACATTTCTGTTAGATGCACAAGACAATTGAGAGGGGGGTGAATTAGTTGTACATTAAAACATTAAACCCTCAATATTATTCCAACCCTTATTAGTCTTCAAACTCCTATTATGCATTAGTAGAATGTAAACATATGAGTCATCAATACAAACACATCCAAACACATAAGAACACCAGATTTATGTGGAAAACCTAAGAAGGGAAAAACCAGATGAGGATTAGCTCACATATATATATATATGAATAGCAACATTGAATACAACAGGCTCAGTGCCGAAGGGCTGACTACCCAAAAGAGAAGAAAGGCTTACTACCAGGAGGACTCACTGTCCAGAAGAAGCAAGAATAGATAAAGACTATTATAGAGAGATTCACTATCTCACAGCAACAAGAGAATTCCACCACCGCAACCTTATTCCATCTGCAACCTTTGGCTCACTGCCTCCAGTAACTTCAAGTAGACTGAAATGTAGACACCTTTGGCTCATTGCATCTGGAAGTCATAAGATTTTATGCTCGCACTCAAATCACCACACTTGATTATGTTCGCATCTTGCACTATGTGTATTTTCTAATCAAACTTCACCTTGCATTTATATCATTCACAATTTGAAAAACATCTTCAAGTTAGCCATAAAGAGGCATATGCACTTCAAACGTGCAAACACCAAATAGGTCGGTGCCAAACACCTCTGTGGTGGAAAGAAGTTGTTATATATGAAATGTGGGAATGATGAGTTTAAGTATTTTAGATAGATTCAATCAAACCCTCCTTTCACATATATCATTCAAGGACAACAACCGAGCCAAGTCACTACAGATGGAGAGGACTTAGCTATGAGTTAAGTGTCACTTTGAGATGATAAGGAAAGTTAGAATGTATTGATAAATTTCTTAAACCCTAATCTAATTATGCCTTAAACCCTAATTATATGAAATTGTATATAGATGAATGAAACACGATAAATGATCACACAGGAAGGCACTAAATGTAGATTAGAAACATACCAGGATTCAGATTCCAAAAAGTGGAAACTTGGGGACACTAGGGTGGGCGCCCAAGTCTAGCAGGCCACTTTTTTTATAGATTTAGAACTGTAAGGTGATGAATACTGCAACCTGCTTCAAAGTTTCCAACAACAGAAATCTAGAGGACATAGGGGTAGGCACCCTAGTCCAAACAGGAATATTCTTCACTATTTTCTTCAAATCCTGAATCTTTATTCTCTGCTCTGATCTCTTGCAACTCCTCTCTGCAAGATTTCGCACCTGTAACTTCCAATCAGAAGAGAGGGATTGGGGGTTGTGGTGTTTAGGATCTTGCCTTAGTCAAGCCCCAAAAATGGCATTCAAGCCTTCCAACACCATTTTTAGATAGAGTGTGTGTCCTTGGTTGATAGAGGCAAAATCAAATGATAAGATAGATTGATTGAAACACAAGATAGATATCACCTTGGAGCTGAAAACCCTCACGGAGATGAAGTGCCTTCAAATCATGAGGAGATGAGTTGATGGAGCCAAATCTACAACAAACACATACAAACACAACACAATTCTACTCTGTAACACAATGAATCCCTTGAATGCTCTTTGCTTGATAATCATAAGTTTGCCTTCATCAACTAGGAGTAAAATGAAGTCTTAAACATATGTATATATACATTCCTGCTAACATTTGTAATTCAAATTGAAAAAGTTGACAAAGGGAAACCTTTTAATAATCATAAATTGACACTTTTAAATTTGGGTCTCGGCAAAATAGGTTTGGACTAGGGCACTGGCATCCAAGTCCAGAGGGCTATTTTAAGTCATGATTCAACATTAAAGTGGACCCCTAAGTCCCACTTGTCATGGGTTTCAGCGGAATTTGCTTCGAGACAAGTTTTACACATGCATGATTAAATCAAGGGGACCTAGGAGCTAAACTTAGGAGGTAAAAGTCCTAGGGGGATATTTTATGACATAACATTTAGCCCCCACTTTAATGTATGTATGATCTTACGACCCATACATGCATTAAAGTATGATCGAAAACACATCAAACATGCCAGGCACATGAAGCTAAGGCATACACAAAGATTGAGGAACTATTTCTAGCCCCAAGTCTCAGGAAAGCACTAGAGGACACATTGAAGACACGCAAGACACAATAAAGATAGTAAGAAGCACACAAAACACGGAGAATATAGTGAAAGCATGCAATACATGATAAAGACATGAGAGCAGTCACACAAAACATGATGAATACACTAATATAATATTTTCATATATGCAATAAAATCCTAACTAAGGGGTAGGGGGAGCTCATTGCTACGCCCTTGAAACCACCAAAAACACTCAATACAAAACCCAAAATGTAGGGGGAGCTCATTGCTACACCCTTGATACTACACCAGGGGAAAAACATGCCAAACAAAACCTGAGTGTGGGGGAGCCAATCGCTACACCCTTGATACCACACATGAGTGAAGACATGCCAAACAAACCCAAATCTGGGGGGAGCTCATCGCTACACCCTTGATACCACACATGGGGCAAGACACATAAAGAAGACACACATAATACACGAGTGTCGTTACTATACATCTTATACATGACAAACATGGGTGATGGAAGGAGCTTACTACTAAGTCCCACCATCTAAAACATGTTGCAGACACACTTGATGGTTGGGCTTATTCCACAACAACTGCCAAAGACACGCTTAAGGGAGGATAGCTCAAGATCCAACCTTGCCTCCTGATGAGGACTTCGTATAAAAGGATGTGCACTAGCTCAAGAGATACACCATACCACCTTTCGTAGAAGGGCTTTGTATAAAAGGATACGCACTAGCTCAAGAGATACGTTATCCTACCTTATGGAGAGGGATTTTTTATTACAATTTAGATAAGGATGTGCACTAGCTCAAGAGATAAAACATCATGCCTTGTGGAGAGGGCTTACAAACATGCTTCGTTAGTGCCAAAATCATTAGACAGATACCATTATATATGCCCCCACCTTAAGATGTTTGATGTCACTTACCGATATCAAGCACATTAAAGTAGAGAGAAAACATTCAAGGGAACAAGAGCTCTTGTAAAGTCCATGCCCCTGAGGTGACATGTGCCATGATCATTGAATGTTCCCACAAACACATTCATATACTATGCTAAGATAAACAACAAGATCAAAGCTATGCATGAAAATAGTCACATCAAGGACCAAGGCTATACTCACCGATTCAGAGTCGAGTACAACCGTTGGGCTGTACTGCAGGTACCTCGTAACCTAGTGTAGCAACAAGGTGAGATACCATTCAAAGTGTACAAGAGTAGATTGAGTGGATTGTAAAATGTTAGTCACAAGAACACACGAAGTGATTCTACTAGCCAAGCATCAGATATATATATATAAACCCCATCTTCATATATGGACTAGGTCCATTTTTGCTTACTCACTGAAGGGACACATGATCCTTATCAGTATTCATTTTTTTTCGTCATCCGCCTACTAGGTAGAATCACTAAAGAAGGTAAACAATAAAAATGAGAAAGGAGAACAAGTGCCTTAGGATCACCACGTAGGAGGATGCCCCCAAAACACCCTCCACAACACTATGCCCCTAAGGCATGACACACAACAATAAAATAGACGAGAGGAATGATAGAAGAATGATGAAACAAATAGAAGAATGGTCACAACAGAGGTGATCTGTTGGTATCCTTTCCCCTACAAGAGTATCAAGGGTCATCCAAGGAGACCTAAACAACACATAAGAGGAGGTCATGTAATCGAGAAAATGTATGTTATGACAAAGGTGACCAATAGGGTTAGAAATACTTACCTGTGTATACAACCAAACTAGCGGAACTATCCTCAAGCAAGTCATCTTCCTCCCAATATCAAATGCATGAAGAAAGGGGTACATAAGGTACAATTTCCTGACTTAAGTTATCATCCTTTAACTCTTCAGCCTTAAGCTCTTCCTTTTTTGATTTAATGTTAGATGGTGGAATGTTCTCTTGTTGTGGTGGTGTATTTCGAGCCAAGGCTTGTCTTTTCTTCCTTCTTTATCTTGCTAGTCTATTTCTTTGTGTTTCATTAGTGATGTTGTCAAGAGGATTCTCATGATTTTCCATAGTTTTTGGCATCTCAGAAGAAGAAGAATACATGTGATTATCTCTTGATGGTGCATTGCTTTGTTTTCCATGGGTATCTCCTGATACCTATAAGGATTTTGGAGGAGGAACCTCAGCGAATATCCCCTTATCTTGTGGTCTAGGGGGTTCTTTTAATGTAGGTTGTTCTTTATTTGTTGTGTTTTGAATAGGGGTCTAGCCAATTTTGATAGTAATTGTGCTTTGTAATGTCGATATCCCAAGAAAGTTTGATCTATTCATGGTCCAGGTTCTTCAGTAGGTTTTGGCCAAAAGTAATCAAGGATGATGTTTTTCCGCATAACCATAGGTTGCCATCAACTATGGTGAACAGTTCATATAGACCCATGGTGAGGAAATTTTAAGCATTGATGAAGGGTTGAAGGGATAGCTTTCATAGCCTTGAGCGATGGGTCACCTAGTTTTATATGGAAGAGGTCAAATGTAGGGATGATATTGAATGATTGTTCTAAAGCTTTGTCAAGCACTTGTATCATTAAAGTGATCTTTCCTATAGCTAGGAGGAAAGCTCCATTATGTGTTTTTATCATCATTTCTGTAGGCTCATAAGTTTCTCGTATTAATTTATGTGAATAAAGGAACTCTTCTGTAGCAATGTTAGTCATACAATTTGGATCAACAAGGGCTCCTCTTACTGAATTCCCCATTATGTTAATGGTAATGTAAAGAGGACCTTCAATGTCTCCCACTATGCTATCTCATGGTGTAAATGTTATTTCTAGTTCAAGGGTCATCTTTTTCTTATCAAGTTGGGGAGAGACCGAAGCATTGTTTTTATGATGAGAAGCCATAGATGTGAGACTATTTCGCACCCAAGAACTTGTTTGAGGGAAATGGGTACTAAAAGACACACAAAGTCCACAACAAACACAATGGATAGAGGAAAAAGTGCTACACAACAAGCTAAAATAAGTTATTTTAAAGGTTTTGATCAAAAAGGTATGAATGAGGTGTATAAACACTTAGTGTTGAAATACACAATGTATAATTAAAAATATGCCAATTTTCAATCTCAAGCATTGAATGATGCCAAATTTTCAAATGACCAATGAATATATGCTTGAAAAGGAATGCAAGATATGAAATGAAAGATATTTATGACAAATGCAATGAAACAAAGCAAATCTATGCTTGTTTATGCACCTAAATGCTTAATTTTTTCACTTTTTTCAATGTATATGTGCTGATGATGCAAATGTAAATGCAAATGTACACAATACAGCCAGACTATAGTAAAAAATCAGATTTGAAAGAGTGTATAAAATGAGTAATAAAATCTGAAGCAAGATTTTAATTACAAACCCTATCTTTTGAAATTACTAGGTTATATGAAAAATACAAAATTTCAAGCAAAACCCTAGCAAATGAGAGATGAAAATGCAAGGTAAATGATGTTAAAAAGATGAAATTCTGAAATTTATCTCAGATCTGATGTAAATATCATAAAATTAAATGCTTTCAATGATATGCAAAAAAAATATGCAAAACTATGCCTTAATGCAAGCCAAAAATGCTTTTTTTTTAAATTCAAATTTATGCAAGATTTTTGAATGTATGATGATGAATATGATATGGATGAATGTAAAACTAATTACAACACTCAGCAAGATGCAAGTTTAAGAAAAACACATGTTCACCAAAATGTTATATATGAAAAGTGGGAATGATGAGTTTAAGCGTTTTAGATAGATTCAATCAAACCCTCCTTTCACATATATGATTCAAGGACAACAATCGATCCAAGTCACTATAGATGAAGAGGACTCAGCTGTAGGTTGAGTGTCACTTTGACATGATAAGGAAAGTTGGAATGTATTGATAAATTTGTTAAACCCTAATTCAATTATGCCTTAAACCCTAATTATATGAAATTGTATACAGACAAATGAAACACAATAAATGATCACACATGAAGACACTAAATGTAGATTAGAAACATACTAGGATTATGATTCTAGAAGGTTGAAAATTCAGGGACACTAGGGTGAGCACCCAAGTCTAGTAGGCCACGTTTTCTGTAGATCTAGAACTATAAGGTGATGAGGACTGCAACCTGCTTCAAAGTTTCTGACAATGACAATCTAGAGGACACAGGGGTGAGCACCCTAGTCTAGAAGGGAATATTCTTTGTTATTTTATTCAGATCCCAAATCTTTATCCTCTGCTATGATCTCCTGCAACTAGTCTCCGTAAGATTCCACACCTGGAACCTGCAATCACAAGAGAGGGGTTGGGGGTTGTGGTGTTTAGGAGCTTGCCTTAGTCAAGCCCCAGAAATGGCATTCAAGCCTTCCAACAACATTGTTAGATAGAGTGCATGTCCTTGGTGGATAGAGGCAAAATCAAATGATAAGATCGATTGATTGAAACACAAGATAGATATCACCTTGGAGGTGGAAACCCTCACGGAGATGAAGTGCCTTCAAATCATGAGGAGATGAGTTGATGGAGCCAAATCTGCAACAAACACATACAAACACAACACAATTTTGCTCTAAAACACAATGAATGCCTTGAATGCTCTTTGCTTGATAATCATAAGTTTGCCCTCATCAACTAGGAGTAAAATGAAGTCTTAAACATGTTTATATATACATTCCCACTAACATTCGTAATTCAAATTGAAAAGGCTGACAAAGGGAAACCTTTTAATGGTCATAAACTGACACTTTTAAATTTGGGTCCTGACAAAATAGGTCTGGACTAGGGCACGGGTGCCCAAGTCCAGAGGGCTATTTTTACTCATGATTCAACATTAAAGTGGACCCCTAAGCCCCATTGGTGATGGGTTTCAGGGGAATTTGTTCTAGGACAAGTTTTACACATGCATTATTAAATCAAGGGGACCTAGGAGCTAAACTTAGGAGGTAAAAGTCCTAGGGGACATTTTATGACATAACAGAAGTGAATGCAGACCACACCAAGGGTTAATAAGGACCCAAAAAATCTACATCAACATGCTACACCATGCTACCACAAGCAACGAAGCACATCCACAATTAGTAAGACATAACATAAGTGAATGCAGACCACACCAAGTGTTAATAAGGACCCAAATTAACATCAACATGCTACACCCTCCTACCACAAGTAATGAAGCACATCCACAATTAGCGCTAACACGCCAGGTTGGCCAAACCTGCATTAACGCCATTAAGCAGTTAAGTTACTACATCATCAGGTCTAGAAATAACTTACAAACCACATAACAACATCATACAATATTCCTGAATATTCAACTTCATCAGACTCTTCTGTAATGCTGCCTTAACCATCTGAAATAAAGAATGCCTTCATCCTGTGTATCAGGATGCACTACCACTTGAATTCCAACACAAGAACTAAACTTGCAGAGTAACCCAACACTAGAAACTCCAAGGGAGAGTACATACAAACAATATAAGCATGTTCCCAGATCCGCAAGTCAAGAAACCTCAACACAGAGAAATGTGGAGCAATCTCATTTCTCCCAGACAACCTTCTTCACAGGAAAACACTATGTCAAACACATCTTCCACTACCACATGATCCAGAACCTAAAACTCTAGATATAACACCTCTGAACACCTTTGATCATCACTTCCAAACCATACAAGCATATCTTCACCCATGGAGAAATATAGAGCACGACACTGAAAACACCTATATCACACTACACACTCTTTCATTCAAATTTTCTCAAAAGCACTTGGAAACCAAGTGAACCATCTACATCATCAATACTGAAAACTCCTTCTTAGCATCCTCAGACACTTCTCATCATGACTACTCTAGAGGTTGACATCAGGCCATGATATAGATGACAACATAGTGCAACATTCTTCAACAGTACCAACATTCTTCACACTATGGTTGATATCAATATGACATCAAACCATAACACATCCAATAACTCCAATGCTAGGGGTTGACATCAATGAAAACACTAGAAAGCTTCCAACAATCTCCCCCTTTGTCATTGATGGCAACACCAATTCTCTCAGAGAAACCATCAACAACAAAATCAAAAAACTCTGCAATCAACATCACTCCCCTTGACTAGGGCATCTCTTATTCTTCTACTTCATAGACTTCTTCTCCCCCTACCTGAGGATTTATTCATTCTCTTATGAACACCCACTCTCACCCTATGTTTTCTAGACCAACTTTCCTACACTATGGTTTTTCCACCAACTCTCTCCCCCTTTGACATCAATGGCAAAGGGGAACAAACTCAACCAACTCTCTTTCCTACATACTCCACATTTTCCTCTTCTACATTGAATTATTTTGCTCTCCCCCTTTGACAATACTTCAAAGGGTAACACTTTGCACCTTTCTCACATCCCTCTAACATCTGCATACACCACTTTAGAGAACACTTGCAACACCAGTAGGCACCTGCTTTCTTTCTACTACTCTCACTTTTTTGCACTCTCCCCATTAGGGGTAGCCTTCAACATCAGTCCAAGACCAATAATGTATCTTGAAATGCTTCTTGAATAGATGCACACACTTATGGATCTAATTAAAATGAGGGGCAATAACCCCTAACTTCTACCAGAGATACTCAAAAGTTTCTTTAGGAAGAGCCTTTGTAAAAATATATGCAACTTGATCCTTAATAGGCACATACTCCAATTTCACCTCATTCTCTGTAACCTTCTCTCTTAGAAAGTGATAATAGATAGAGATATGTTTTATTCTTGAATGTATTACTAGGTTCTTTGAGATATTGATAGCACTTTTATTATCACACAAAATAGGAATAGATTCATCATATGATAATTTGATATCCTTCAATGTCTGCTTCATCCACAACACATGTGTGTAGCAAGATGCTACTGCAATGTACTCTGCCTCTGCAGTAGATAATGACACTGAATCCTTCTTCTTACTCAACCATGAAACTAATATGTTTCCAAGAAATAAAGTACCGCCACTTGTACTTATATCATATGTACATCCTACCCAATCTACATCTGTATATGCACTCAAAGAGAAATCAGTATCCTTAGGATACCATAAGCCATAATCCAGAGTGTTGACTTTTCTTCTGAATCAGCATTAGGGTTTGCCACTTCTAATGCACAGGCAGATTCAGCCAACTAATACAGGAGGTTGCATGAGCTCCTCCCCTTCACTTCTGGTTCTACCGCACCAAGGGGGGTATCCCTATAACTCAAGATGTAACCTTGACTAGCTCAATGATAGAAGGATTTAACTTGACATCAACAGGCAGAATACTCTCATGTATGGACCAAGATTTGTGTAACAAATCACAAGGTTGGCAACATTCTTGGACATGATGTCTGGTTGGGTATGAGAGCATGCAGAGATTCCTAATCCTAATCCTACAACTAACAGATGGAAGGAAGAGATGGTTTGATTTGAATTTTGGATGCAAAGCTGGACATGGTGTATAACCTCAACACAGAGCTAGATTGGTGCCTATCCAGGGCTTGGAGTTGGTAGACATACACCTGTGAATGATCAGCATGAATAGCTAAAACTGGATTTCAGGGGGATACACATGATATCTGCCTTACAGATATCTCCCAATACAAAGTGTTAAGCTGTCGATACTTATGGCATCCCTATTGCAATATACCCTTCCCAATATTCAATCTAAAAATAGTTTAATCTACCCCTTGAGCAGAAGTTAAAAGATTAAACATTTAACACAGGAATTCTATGTTCTAGAATCTCAGACATTCCTTGAATACCTGGACTCAGAAGAAAGATACATGCAAAACTGGAGACAGAATCAGCATAACACATGCAAACATAGCATTATTCATATAAGTTTAACCATGAAATCAGTGGATTCATGCCAAATCGTACAACAGGAGATACATAAACTCACAAGTTTTGCTGCACAGAGCAACCAAAACCAGTTGTATCTTATTATAGAGCCAAAATGTCCAGTTTTCAACAACAACAAATGAGCAACACAACCTGCTATATACAACAAGGAAGGTTCCCAACATTAATTACATAGTTGACCAAAAAACCTGCCAGATACACAGTATTAGAAAAATGGCGCTCAAACATTCAATGCAGCAGGTGGGAGAGAAGACAGGAAGAAATCTCGAGCCTTGCGCCGCCGCCTAGGGATCCACATCTTCAATCGGGTACTAGATCCGTCCACACCATCGCCCATACCTCTGCAACAATCGCCATTAATGGTGCACCAACCCGCGGCCTTGGGAAATGTAGAATACTGTGCGTCGCAACCGTTTCCCTCCAAGATACATCGTCATGATATTTGAAAATATGCAAGGTCGAATTATCCCACATGCACCCCGCGGTGACCTTTTCAACACTTTATATACTAGGCCACGAGCATATATAATGTCGGTGCTTTTGCTCCTGACGACACTAGTATAAGACTTCATCATCATTATCCTTCAGCAGCATGATATCCTGTCGCTTGAAATATCACCCTGACGTCAGCATCATAATCGCAATATCACCTGCATGATAATCGCCTTCATCGGCACAACCTAATCCATCGGAGGAAGATCCTCCTGCTTAGCCGATACCAAATGTCTGGCCGATGAACATCCTGATGACGTCACCGTCATATCCTGCTGACATCATCAGCATATCTGCCTACTGCGCACCTCCTCATATCCGGATGACATCATCATCATGTTTGCAAATATCGGGGGACCTCCACAAGATGATCAGTGTTAGAAATATGACCCCCCCCCGGACTTTGATGACGTCATCATCATATCGACATCAGGATGATATTCGGAAGATAACCGGATATTTGGAAATATCATCCTGATGCACAAATATCATGCTGCACTGTAGCTCCACTATAAGATCGGGGTGATAGATGATTATGCCAGATATTTGAAAAGATCACCCCCCACTAGATAATGCACGAAGCCGATAGGCGGATATCTCCCTGATATCAGCATCATCATGATGCTGGAACAAACATACATCCGGGTGATATTCAAATATGAAAATATCACCCCCTCCTTCGGAAATATCATGATGCAGATAGGCAGAGAAATAGATATCACCCTGACATAAGAATGACGTCAGCATCATCAGGATGATAAAACAACGAACATGAAGTGATACAACAACATCAGGATGATATTGACTAAGATCATCCTGACGTTCAAAATATGATGACCACGATGAATATCGGGTCGCACTTAGAACTTTACAGCAACATCATCAGGATGATCTTAACAAAGATCACCCGATGTTAAAATATCACCCCAGTGAAAGATCATGCAGGTAGACAATATGATGACCCTCGCAAGCAACACGGCGATAACTGGAAATATGATCATGATGATGACGATGACCCTTAAGAAAAAATAGGCCGGGTTGAACAACTTAGAAAATGACCCCCTCGGAAGATCGGGGTGACATCATCATCATAAAAGGGCAGGGTGATAATTGGAAGATCACCGGATATTTGAAAAATCACCCTCCGCAAGAAAATTAAGGCACATTGTAGCTCATCAGCAGGATCAGGATGATATCCAAACATCACCCGATATTGAAATATGATGATCCTGATGAAAAACAAGTCGACAGAAAACATGATGATGATGACTTCCTCCTCGAAGAAAATATGATGTTGCAGCTGAAAAATGCCGAGGAGGTCCAACACTTAGAACATTTTTTGGATACTTAGGGAAGGTGCCTGCATGAAAATTGTTCAAAAACTGTCAGTCAATTCAGGCACTAACACTGGCTCTGTCTGGGGACGTGCAGGTGCAAGACTGCAGCGAGAACCCTAGATCTCTGGGATGCAGACCAGTCCCTTATCCATTGGGCACAGAGTCATGAAGTTACCATGATCTGCATCACCAAACACATTATTTTTAAAATAAACATGGTGGCCCAGGGCCACCAAAAAGGAAAAACCAGAATTTTCCTTTGTCAAACACCTGATTTTCTTTTGATTTCTTCAAATGAAGCCTAAAAGCATTTAACTATTTGCAGCAAGCCCCTTGGCAATTATTTGTGCTGCTGCTCATTTCTTTTTCTTCAACAAATCTACAACTAGCTTCATCAGCATATATCATTATCAGTTGTAGAATGTCATCATCATATGAATCACTGATGTTGCTTGGAAAAATAACAGACTCACATGAAACAAATGAATCCACATCAGAATTGTGCCCTTCCTCAAAAAACAAGAGCTCCTCTGCATCAAACACGCAATATTCAGGCACAAGCAACATCTCATAATCAAATTTATCTTGATGAACATATAGATATCCATCATCATCATGCACAGTAGTTTTGTCATTAATGTACACCTGAAATGTCTCAAGAGAAGGCAGAAATAACTCAGAATGCAGCCCTACACTGAAAGCTTCATAGTCACCCCTGCAAACAACACTATTCCCAACTGTATGAGCACACACATCTGCAATTTTCCCATCCACCTCTGGATAGTGACCTTGTTTTTTATCTTCACCAGTGCCCTGATAATCAAAAACAAAGTTTTCAACCTCTGCACTATGAAGGTGGCCAAAATCTTCAAGGAAACATTCATAATCAGCATCCACATATATTTCATCATCTGAAAGGCTCACATATGCATCTGAATGCTGGCAATCACTAGCATATTCACTGCCATCCCTTGAATCAATATTTTCTATATTCAGGGTGAAGCTCTGCATATCCACTTCATATAAATAATCAGGCATAACTGAGATATGCACACTGCTGCAAGACACAACTTCATGTATGTCTCTCATTTGATCAATTGGAGGGAACCTTGTGTCTGCAGGCTTGTTTCTAAAGGCTGATAACAATCTTTGTTTTCATTATTACAAGATGTGCTTACATTTTCTACAACATTTTCTTCATGCATCACATCATGGCTGCACACATTATTCTGAAATATATTTCCCTCTATACAATCATCTCTCAATGCACATACTGGGAGAGCTGAAATATATTCATTTGATAACTGCTTTGACAACTTGCAGCCATGAAACCTACTGGCATTCCATATTTCTCATTGTTTTCTATGTCCATAGCAAATTGGAAAGCCTGGTGAAGTGTGACTGGTTCTTTATCTCTCAACAGATAACTCATTTCTTCATCAAATGCAGCCAAATAAATTGTCAAGCACAATGCATTATTAGGTCTCATATATTCAGGGATCTGCCTGAGCAATTTAATAAACCTAAGATTAAAGGCTAGAACCAGTTCCTCATCTTCCCTTTGGATATTTATAAAATGTATGATCAATGAGGCCACATCAAACCTTTCACCAAACTGCCCTAGGAATGCAACTTCTAAATCTATCCATGAAGAAACTGAACAAACAGGCAGGTCTAAAAACCATATCCTAGCATCATCTTCTAATGACTGAACAAAGAGTCTCATTACTACATCTTCATCCTCTACCTCATAATCTTCTATTAAATTACAAAATCTTTGCAGATGTTTGTTTGCCGATTCAGAATCTGATCCACTATATTTTGGCAAACATCTTCTAATTTTATTGGGAATAATATTTGGGTAACCATATATCCCTGTGAAATTTAGGGCTTTATATCCTTCAATAAAGAATGGTCTTCTCTGAGAGCATGACCAGGCTTGATGTTCTAGACTCAACATTTTGAATCAAAGATGAATACCTGGATATATATTGCAGCACTGATAGGTTCTTTTAACAGAGTCGCCACCTCTCAGAGAGAGGACAGAATGTCAGCAAGGCACTTTTGTTTTCTGGATTCATCACCCCAGAAGAGCACCACATGGTTCCTTTTTGTTGCAACAACTTCATTGGAAACTAGATTTTCCAGCCCTCAGGTTACTTGACTCTCTCTGTCCCCAGCAGAGTCGCCATTTTGTTGACTTTTCTTCTGAATCAGCATTAGGGTTTGCCACTTCTAATGCACAGGCAGATTCAGCCAACTAATACAGGAGGTTGCGTGAGCTCCTCCCCTTCACTTCTGGTTCTGCCGCACCAAGGGGGGTATCCCTATAACTCAAGATGTAACCTTGACTAGCTCAATGACAGAAGGATTTAACTTGACATCAACAGGCAGAATACTCTCATGTATGGACCAAGATTTGTGTAACAAATCACAAGGTTGGCAACATTCTTGGACATGATGTCTGGTTGGGTATGAGAGCATGCAGAGGTTCCTAATCCTAATCCTACAACTAACAGATGGAAGGAAGAGATGGTTTGATTTGAATTTTGGATGCAAAGCTGGACATGGTGTATAACCTCAACACAAAGCTAGATTGGTGCCTATCCAGGGCTTGGAGTTGGTAGACATACACCTGTGAATGATCAGCATGAATAGCTAAAACTGGATTTCAGGGGGATACACATGATATCTGCCTTACAAATATCTCCCAATACAAAGTGTTAAGCTGTCGATACTTATGGCATCCCTATTGCAGTATACCCTTCCCAATATTCAATCTAAAAACAGTTTAATCTACCCCTTGAGCAGAAGTTAAAAGATTAAACATTCAACACAGGAATTCTATGTTCTAGAATCTCAGACATTCCTTGAATACCTAGACTCAGAAGAAAGATACATGCAAAACTGGAGACAGAATCAGCATAACACATGCAAACATAGCATTATTCATATAAGTTTAACCATGAAATCAGTGGATTCATGCCAAATCGTACAACAGGAGATACATAAACTCACAAGTTTTGCTGCACAGAGCAACCAAAACCAGTTGTATCTTATTACAGAGCCAAAATGTCCAGTTTTCAACAACAACAAATGAGCAACACAACCTGCTATATACAGCAAGGAAGGTTCCCAACATTAATTACATAGTTGACCAAAAAACCCGCCAGATACACAGTATTAGAAAAATGGCACTCAAACATTCAATGCAGCAGGTGGGAGAGAAGACAGGAAGAAATCTCGAGCCTTGCGCCGCCGCCTAGGGATCCACATCTTCAATCGGGTACTAGATTCGTCCACACCATCGCCCATACCTCTGCAACAATTGCCATTAATGGCGCACCAACCCGCGGCCTTGGGAAATGCAGAATACTGTGCGTCGCAACCGTTTCCCTCCAAGATACATCGTCATGATATTTGAAAATATGCAGGGTCGAATTATCCCACATGCACCCCGCGGCGACCTTTTCAACACTTTATATACTAGGCCATGAGCATATATAATGTCGGTGCTTTTGCTCCTGACGACACTAGTATAAGACTTCATCATCATTATCCTTCAGCAACATGATATCCTGTCGCTTGAAATATCACCCTGACGTCAGCATCATAATCGCAATATCACCTGCATGATAATCGCCTTCATCAGCACAACCTGATCCATCGGAGGAAGATCCTCCTGCTTAGCCGATACCAAATGTCTGGCCGATGAACATCCTGATGACGTCACCGTCATATCCTGCTGACGTCATCAGCATATCTGCCTACTGCGCACCTCCTCATATCTGGATGACATCATCATCATGTTTGCAAATATCGGGGGACCTCCACAAGATGATCAGTGTTAGAAATATGACCCCCCCGGACCTTGATGACATCATCATCATATCGACATCAGGATGATATTCGGAAGATAACCAGATATTTGGAAATATCATCCTGATGCACAAATATCATGCTGCACTGTAGCTCCACTATAAGATCGGGGTGATAGATGATTATGCCAGATATTTGAAAAGATCACCCCCCACTAGATAATGCACGAAGCCGACAGGCGGATATCTCCCTGATATCAGCATCATCATGATGCTGGAACAAACATACATCCAGGTGATATTCAAATATGAAAATATCACCCCCTCCTTTGGAAATATCATGATGCAGATAGGCAGAGAAATAGATATCACCCTGACATAAGAATGACGTCAGCATCATCAGGATAATAAAACAACGAACATGAAGTGATACAACAACATCAGGATGATATTGACTAAGATCATCCTGACGTTCAAAATATGATGACCACGATGAATATCGGGTCGCACTTAGAACTTTACAGCAACATCATCAGGATGATCTTAACAAAGATCACCCGATGTTAAAATATCACCCCAGCGAAAGATCATGCAGGTAGACAATATGATGACCCTCGCAAGCAACACGGCGATAACTGGAAATATGATCATGATGATGACGACGACCCTTAAGAAAAAATAGGCCGGGTTGAACAACTTAGAAAATGACCCCCTTGGAAGATCGGGGTGACATCATCATCATAAAAGGGCAGGGTGATAATTGGAAGATCACCGGATATTTAAAAAATCACCCTCCGCAAGAAAATTAAGGCACATTGTAGCTCATCAGCAGGATCGGGATGATATCCAAACATCACCCGATATTGAAATATGATGATCCTGATGAAAAACAAGTCGACAGAAAACATGATGATGCTGACCACCATCGAAGCAAACATGATGATGATGACTTCCTCCTCGAAGAAAATATGATGCTGCAGCTGAAAAATGCCGAGGAGGTCCAACACTTAGAACATTTTTTGGATACTTAGGGAAGGTGCCTGCATGAAAATTGCTCAAAAACTGTCAGTCAATTCAGGCACTAACACAGAGTACCCTTCAAGTAACTAAATATCCTTTTTACTGTTGTAACATTTGATTCTATGGGATCTTCTTGTAATCTAGCCATAAGACAAATTGATTGCATGGTATCTGGTCTAGTATTAGTTAGGTATAATAGTCCACCTATCATTGATCTATACTTGCTCTGATCAGCCTTAAGAGATTCATCATTCTTTCTCAGCTTACCTCTAGTAACCATAGGAGTACATACCGGTTTAGAATCCTCCATCCTAAACATATTCAATATTTCCATAATATACTTTGACTGTGAAATGAAAATACCTTTTTCTGATTGACTAATTTGTAGCCCAAGGAAGAAATTCATTTCCCCACACATTGACATTTCAAACTCTTTATGCATCTCCTCAGCAAATCTCTTCCACATACCTTCATTTCCTCCAAAGATTATATCATCAACATATACCACCACAATTAGGATTTGATCTTCTTCAACTTTGAAGTAAAAATTGCTATCTGCAGTATCCTTTTGAATCCTTGCTACAACAATTATCTATCCAATCTTGTGTACCAAGCTCTAGGAGCTTGTTTGAGTCCATACAATGCCTTCTTCAATTTTAAAAACCATATTTGGATCATCTTATAATTGAAAGCCTTCTAGTTGTTCAATGTATACCTCTTCTTCCAACTCTCCATTCAAGAATGTAGATTTCACATCCATCTGATAAACTTTGATGTCCTTATGAGCTGCAAAAGCCAAAAACATTCTAATGGCCTCCATTCATGCCACTGGAGCAAATGGTTCATCAAAATCTATTCCTTCCACTTGTGAGTAGCCTTTACACACAAGCCTGGCCTTATTTCTGATTACTTCTCCATTCTCATTCAATTTGTTCCAGAACACCCATTTGGTTCCTACTACATTTTTGTCTACTGGTCTTGGGACAATTTCCTAATTCTGATTCTTCTCAATCTGCATCAACCATTCTTCCATAGCTTTGATTCAGTGTTCATCTTTGTCAGTCACTATTTTATGTTTAGAAAAGTTTACTTGTTCATCTATCATAGCAATTTTTCTTCTTGTCAGTACAGCTTTGTTCTTTTCTCCAATGATTTGATCCTCAAAATGATTCTTCTGCACATACTTGGGAATCTTAGGAATCCATTTCAAAGCATCTTATTCATCAACTTGCATCTCCTTTCCTTTTCTTCTTCTCTTTCTTCTTCTTTGCAAGGGAACTCATCAAATTCATATCCTTCTATCAGTACTGATCTTTGATGTGGTTCTTCATCCACTTTAACATTTGCACTTCCAACTAACTTCTTTAGCCTTTTGTTGTAGCACCTGTAAGCCTTTCTCTTTATAGAATATCCAAGGAAGATTCCTTCATTTGATCTTGTGTCAAACATTCCCAAGTTCTCTTCATATCTCCTAATATAGCACTTTATTCCAAACACTCTAAAATATTTAATGGTGGGAGTTCTTCCAAACCATAGTTCATATGGAGTATTTGAACTATTAACCCTTGCTTGCACTTTGTTTTGTATGTAGACTGCAATGTGAATAGTGTCTCTCCAATAGATATCCGTTAGATTTGCTTCTTTCAACATTGTCCTAGCTACTTCCTGAACTGTCCTATTCTTCCTTTCCAGAACTCCATTCTGCTAAGGAGTCCTAGGAGCTGACGAATGCCTTTTTATTCCATGATCTTCACAAAAAATAGTTAAACTCATTGGAGGTGAACTAACCACCTCTGCCAGACCTCAAGCACTTGATTTTTATATCTATTTCATTCTTATCCATAACCTTAAATGCTTTAAACTTATATAGAGCTTCTGATATTTCTTTGAGAAAAGTTATGCAAATCATTCTAGAGCAATCACCAATTAACAACATGAAATACATGTCACCTTGAAAGCTTCCTATTCTTGTAGGTCCACACAAATCTGTATGTACCAACTCCAAGGGTCCTGTGGTAGAATACTCTTTGATTTTGAAATTCTTCCTTGTTTTCTTCCCAATCTAACATTCATTGCAAATTACATTCATAGGCTTGGTAATTCTTGGTAGATCTCTCACAACTTGAGTAGAGCTAATCCTTACCAGGCTATCAAAATTGATGTGACACATTCTTCTATGTCATAGCCAACTTTCTTTAATTTTGAGCCATAAAGCACATACCATTAGCACCTTTGAGCTGATATACATTTCCTTTTGACCTTATTCCTATAGCAACCAGAGTTCTAGAGCTTTCTTTCCTGATCTCATAGCCATCATCCTAAAACATAAGCTTATATCCTCTGCTACATGTTTTTCCTACACTTAGAAGATTATACTGGAGACCCTTTACATAGAGAACATCATCTATATTATGTTTTCCATCAAAACTAATTGAACCTTTTCCACAGATCTTAGTAGATGCATCATCTCCAAACTTAACAAAACCTCCATCAAACTTCTCAAGCTTAACAAACTTATTCTTATCACATGTCAAATGATTTGAACACCCACTATCAATTATCCAATAGTTTTCCTCTTCTCTTGCATGAAAAGTAGTTACCAAAGCTCCTTTGATATTGTGCCCTATTTCTAGAACAATTTTCTTCATGCATCTTTCAGAGTCAGTAGAATTAGTTCCAACATTCAAATCCATGAACAAGCATTCATCACTTTCATCATCTGGATTGTCAAACTCATCATCATATATGCTAGTATCTTATGTAACATAAAAACTCCTCTTGATTGATTTTCCTTTGTTATCCTTGTATTTTTCATTTGAAAATTTGACTGAACATTTTTAAGCATAATGACCTATCTTTCCACAGTTAAAACATTTGAAGGGTAACTTACCTTTGTATATTCCAAAGCCCATTTTCAATCTACTTACAAAATTTGATTCCACTTCATCAAAATCATTTGGATCTGAATCATCATTCTTTTCTGTCTTGCTAACCTTAAAAGCAGTCTCTTTTCTTGAATCATCTTGACCAAACTCTCTTAATTCAAAAGTAGTTAAAGTACCAAACAATTGATCCCTAGTATAATTATCCAAATTTTGAACTTCTTCAATAGAAGAAACTTTAGCACTATAATATTTTGGAAGAGTTCTTAGTACCTTCTTTACCACTTCATCTTCCTCCAGCTTTCCACCAAGACCATTGATGGAATTGACAACTTCATCCACTCTATGCATGTAGCTTGCAATATTTTCATCCTCTGACATCTATAGGGTTTCAAAATTTGTCTTCAAATTATGCATCTTTTCTTGCTTGACCTGGGCATCTCCTTCATAGATTCTTTCCAACTTCTTCCAGATCTCATTAGCAGTTTTGTAGCATATTACCTTCACTAATTCTGAATCAGAAAGACTATTTAGAAGAGAACTCCTTGCCTTGCCAATGTTCTCATAGTCTTTAATCTCATAATCATCCCGTGGACCATCAGTATGTATAGTATATTCTTTTTTAACTAGCTTCCATACACCATACCCTAATGAGACAAAAAAGCTTTCCATCCTGATCTTCTAGAAAGCATAGTTTGTTCCATCAAACAAAGGAATCTCAATACCTTTCCTGTGCACCATCTAGATCTACCCCAAGAGGTTAAGATTCTCCAAGGAACCTTGCTTTGATACCAATTGTTAGATGCACATGATAACCGAGAGGGAGGGTGAATCAGTTGTACATTAAAACATTAAATCCTTAATGCTATTTCAACCCTTATTAGCCTTCAAAATCTTATTATGCATTTGCAAAATGCAAACATATGAGTCATCAATGTAAACACATCCAAACACATAAGAACACCAAATTTATGTAGAAAACCCAAGAAGGGAAAAAAACAGTGAGGATTAGCTCACATATATATGAATAGCAACATTGAATACAACAGGCTCACTGTTGGAGGGCTCAATGCCCAAAAGAGAAGAAAGGATCACTACCACAAGGACTCACTGTCCAGAAGAAGGAAGAATAGAGAAAGATTATTATAGAGAGATTCACTATCTCACAGCAATAGGATAATTCCACCACCGCAACCTTATGCCATCCACAACCTTTGGCTTACTGCCTCCATTAACTTCAAGCAAACTGAAATGTAGACACCTACTCACTGCATCTGGAATTCATAAGCTTTTATGCTCGCACTCAAATCACCACACTTGATTATATTCGCATCTTGCACTATGTGTATTTTCTAATCAAACTTCACCTTGCATTTATATCATTCACAACTTGCAAAACATCTTCAAGTTAGCCACAAAGAGACATATGCACTTCAAATGTGCAAACACCAAATAGGTCGGTGCCAAACACCTTTGTGGTGGAAAGAAGTGAATGCAGACAACACCAAGGGTTAATCAAGACCCAAATCTACATCAACATGCTACACCATGCTAGCACAAGCAACGAACCACATCCGCAATTAGCGCTAACACACCAGGCTGGCCAAACCTACATTAACTCCCTTAAACAATTAAGTTCCTAGTTCATCAGGTCTGGAAACAACTTGCAGACCACATAATAGCATCATACAATATTCTTTAATATTCATCTTCATCAGACTCTTCTGCAATGTTGCCTTAACCATCTAAAACAAAGAATGCCTTCATCATGCATATTAGGATGCACTACCACTTGAATTTCAACACAAGAACTGAACTTGTAGAGTGACTCAACACTAGAAACTCCAAAGGAAAGTAGATACAGACAATATAAGCAAGTTCCCAGATCGGCAAGTCAAGAAACCTCAATGCGGAAAAATGTGGAGCAATCTCATTTCTCTGAGACAACCTTCTTCACTATCAAACACTCTGTCAAACACATCTTCCACTGCCACATGATCTAAAACCTAAAACTCTGTATATAACACCCCTGATCATCACTTCCAAACCACACAAGCATATCTTCACACATGAAGAAATGCGGAGCATAACACTAAACACACCTCTATCACACTACACACTCTTTCATTCAAATTTTCTCAAAAGCATTTGGAAAGCAAGTGAACCATCTACATCAGAAATACTAAAACACCTTCTTAGTGTCCTCAGACACTTCTCATCATGACTACACTAGAGGTTGACATTAGGCCATGATATAGATGACAACATAGTGCAACATTTTTCAATAGTACCAGCATTCTTCACACTATGGTTGATATAACTATGACATCAAACCATAACACATCCAATAACTCCAATGCTAGGGGTTGACATCAATGAAAACACCAACAAGCTTCCAACAATCTCCCCCTTTCTCATTGATGGCAACACCAACTCTCTTAGAAAAACCATTTACAAAATCAAACAACTCTACAACCATTAACACCCCATAATTGGGGCATCTCTTATTCTTCTACTTCTTCTCCCACTACCTGAGGATTTCTTCATTCTCTTATGAGCACACTCTCTCACCATGTGTTTTCTAGACCAACTTTCCTACACTATGGTTTTTCAACCACTCTAACTCTCTACCCCTTTGACATTAATGGCAAAGTGCAAAAACTCAACCAACTCACTTTCCTGCATACTCCAAACTGTCCTCTTTTGCATTTAATTCTTTTGTTCTCCCCCTTTGACAATAATTCAAAGGGTAACACTTTGCACCTTTCTCACATCCATTTGGCATCTACATACACCACTTCAAACAACACTTGCAACACCAACAAGCACCTGCTCTCTTTCTACTGCTCACTTTTCTGCACTCTCCCCCTTAGGGGTAGCCTTCAACATCAATCTAGGACCAAGAATGTATCTTGAAATGCTTCCTGGACAGATGCACACACTTATGCATCTAATTAAAAGGAGGGATAATAACCCCTAAGTTTTTCCAGAGATACTCAAAAGTGTCTTTAGCAAGAGCCTTTGTAAAAATATCTGCAACTTGATCCTTAGTAGGCACATAAGCCAATTCTACCTCATTCTCTGCAACATTCTCTCTTAGAAAGTGATACCGGATAGAGATACGTTTTGTTCTTGAATGCATTATTGAGTTCTTTGAGATATTGATAGCACTTGTATTATCACACAAAATAGGAATAGGTTCATCATATGATAATTTGATAGCCTTCAATGTCTGCTTCATCCACAACGCCCGTGTGTAGCAAGATGTTGCTGCAATGTACTCTGCCTCTATAGTAGATTATAAAATTGAATCCTGCTTCTTGCTCAACCATGAAACCAATTTGTTTCCAAGAAAGAAAGAAATGCCACTTGTACTTCTTGTATCATTCATACATCTTGCCCAATTTGCATCTATATATGCACTCAAAGAGAAATCAATATTCTTAGGATACCATAAGCCATAATCTAGAGCACCTTTCAAGTATCTAAATATCCTTTTTATTGCTATAACATGTGATTCTCTAGGATCTTCTTAAAATCTAGCCACAAGACAAACTTAATACATGGTATTTAGTCTCGTAGAAGTTAGGTATAACAGTCCACTAATCATAGACATGTACTTGCTCTAATCAGCCTTAGGAGATTCATCATTCTTGCTCAACTTACCTTCAGTAAACATAGGAGTACATACCAGTTTAGAATCCTCCATCCTAAGCTTTTTCAACATTTCCTTAATATACTTTTACTGTGAAATAAAAATACCTTTTTCTGATTGACTAATTTGTAGCCCAAGGAAGAAATTCATTTCCCCATATATTGACATTTCAAACTCTTTTTGCATCTCCTCTGGAAATCTCTTGCACATACCTTCATTTCCTCCAAACATTATATCATCAAGATATACCACCACAATCAATATTTGATCTTCAACTTTAAAGTACAAATTGCTATCTACAATACCCTTTTCGAATCCTTTATGTAACAAGTATCTATCCAATCTTGCATGCCAAGCTCTAGGACCCTATTTGAGTCCATACATTGCCTTCTTCAATTTGTAAACCATATTTGGATCATCTGATAATTGAAAGCCTTCTAGTTGTTGAATGTATACCTCTTCTTCCAACTCTCCATTCAAGAATGTACATTTCACATTCATCTAATAAATTTTGAAGTCCTTATGAGTTGCAAAAGCCAAAAATATTCTAATGGCCTCCATTCTTGCCACTGGAGCAAATGTTTCATTAAAATCTAGTCCTTCCACTTGTGAGTAGCCTTTACACACAAGACTGACCTTATTTATGATTACTTCTCCATTCTCATTCAATTTGTTCTAGAACACCCATTTGGTTCCTATCACATTTTTGTTTGTTGGTCTTGGGACAATTTCCCAAGTCTGACTCTTCTCAATCTGCATCAACTCTTCTTCCATAGCTTTGATCCAGTGTTCATCTTTGCATGCTTCAATCATTGTTTTAGGTTCTATTTTAGATAAATTTACCTGTTCATCAATCATAGCATTTTTTGTTCTTGTCGGTAGACCTTTGTTCTTATCTACAATGATTTGATCCTCAGAATGATTCTTTTGTACATACTTGGGAGTCTTAGGAATTATTTCTAAAGCATCTTCTTCATCAACTTGCATCTCCTTCTCCTTTTCTTCTTCTATTTCTTCTTCTTTGAAAGGGAACTCATCAGATTCATATCCTTCTATCAGTACTAAGCTTTGATGTCATTCTTCATCCACTTTGACATTTGTACTTTCAACTAACTTCTTTAGCCTCTTGTTGTAGCACCTATAAGCCTTGCTCTTTGTAGAATATACAAGGAAGATTCCTTCATCTGATCTTGTGTCAAACTTTCCCAAGTTTTCTTCATCTCTCCTTATATAGCACTTGCTTCAAAACACTCTAAAATATTTAACGGTGGGAGTTATTCCAAACCATAGTTCATATGGAGTCTTTGAATTGTTAGCCCTTGTTTGCACTCTATTTTGTATGTAGACTACATTGAGAATAGCCTCTCTCCAATAGATATCTGGTAGATTTGCTTCTTTCAACATTGTCCTAGCTGCTTCCTAAACTATCATATTCTTCCTTTCCACAACTCCATTCTGCTGAGGAGTCCTAGGAGCTGACAAATTCCTTTTTATTCCATGATCTTCACAAAAATAGTTAAACTCATTGGTGGTGAACTCACCACCTCTGTTAGACCTCAAGCACTTGATTTTTATATCAATTTCATTCTCATCCATAACCTTAAATACTTTAAACTTATCTAGAGCTTCTAATTTTTCTTTGAGAAAAGTTACCCAAGTCATTCTAGAGTAATCATCAATTAACAATATGAAATACTTGTCACCTTGAAAACTTCCTATTCTTGTAGGTCCACACAGATATGTATGCACCAACTCCAAGGGTCATGTGGTTGAATACTCTTTGATTTTGAAATTCATTCTTTTTTGCTTCCCAATCTGACATTCCTTACAAATTACATTGATAGGCTTGGTAATTCTTGGAAGATCTCTCATAGCTTGAGTAGAGTTGATCCTTACTAGGCTATCAAAATTGATGTGACACATTCTTCTATGTCATAGCCAACTTTCATTAATTTAAGTCTTAAAGCACATACCATTAGCACCTTTGAGTTGATATACATTTTCTTTTGTCCTTGTTCCTGTAGCAACTAGAGTTCTAGAACTTTCTTTTCTGATCTCACAACCATCATCCTGAAACATAAGGTTATATCCTATGCCACACATTTGTCCTGTTGACACTCATTTTGACCTGGGGTTGATTTGTCATGATCAGGAGGTTTCTTCATTTGAAGCCTTTATCTTCTTGCCCATTTTTTGTTCTAAGTAATGGACCTCCTCAGCATTTTTCAGCTGCAGCATCATATTTTCCTGAGGAGGAGGTCATCATCATCATGTTTGTTTCGATGAGGGTCAGCATCATCATGTTCTCCGTCGACCGGTTTTCTCATCGTCATCATCATATTTCGCTGTCGGGTGATGTTTGGGTTTTATCCTGATGATGCTGATGAGCTACAGTGCGCCCTGATCTGCTTGCGAGGGTGATTTTTCAAAGTATCCGATGATCTTCCATTTATCACCTTGCCCAAACATGATGACGATGTTGCCCCGTTATCTTGAAGGGGTTATTCTTTGAGTTGCTCGACCTAACTTGTTTTATCCTAAGGGTCGTCGTCATCATCATGATATTTCCAGTTTTCATCCTGCTGCGTGCGGAGGTCATCATATTTTCTGCCTTCATGATATTTCGCTGGGGTGATGTTTTTATCATCGGGTGATCTTGGTTAATATCATCCTGATGATGCTGTTGAAGAGTTCTAAGTGCGACCCGATATTCACTAGGGTCATCATATTTTGAACGTCAGGATGATCTTAGTCAATATCATCCTGATGATGTTGTATCACTTCTTGTTCGTTGTTTCTTCATCCTGATGATGCTGACGTCATCCTTATATCAGGGTGATATCTTTTTCTCTGCCTATCTGCATCATGATATTCCGAAGGAGGGGGTGATATTTTCATATCACCCGGATATATGTTTGTTTGTTCGAGCATCATGATGATGCTAATATTAAGGAGATATCCGCCTGCTTGCTTCGCGCATTTTCTACTGGGGGTAATCTTTTCAAGCAGCATCATCATATTCAGTTATCGCCCCGATCTTACAGTGGAGCTACAGTGCAACCTGATATTTGAACATCAGGAGGATATTTCCAAATATCCGGTTGTCTTCCGAATATCATGATGATGTTAATATGATGATGACGTCATCAAGGTCCGCGGGGGTCATATTTCTAACAACTGATCATCTTGAAGAGACTTCCTGATATTTGCAAACATGATGATGACGTCATCCGGATATGAGGAGGTGCGCAGTAGGCAGATATGATGATGATGTCAGCAGTAGATGATGATGACGTCATCAGGATGTTCATCGGCCAGACTTTTGTTATAAGCTCAGCAGGAGGATGTTCCTCCGATGGATCAGGTTGTGCCGATTATCATGAAGGTTATATTTCAAATATCATGATGACGTCAGGGTGATATTTTGAACAACAGGATATCATGCTGCTGGAGGATGATGATGATGAAGTCTATACTAGTGTCGTCAGGAGCAAAAGCACCGACATGATATATGCTCATGACCTAGTATATAAAGTGTTATTGAGGTCATCGCGGGATGCATGTGGGATATTGAGATCCTGCATATTCGAAATATCATGATGATGAATCTCGGCGGGAAATGGTTGCGATAGTCTGTTTGATGATCTTCCCAAGGCCGCGGGTTGGTGCGCCATTAATGGCGATTGTTGCAGAGGTATGGGCGATGGCGTGGGCGGATCTGGTACCCGATTGAAGGTGTACATCAGCGGACAGTGGCGCAGGGTCGAGATATCTTCCTGTCTCCTCCCCTACCTGCTGCATTCATGTTTGGGCGCCAATCTGGTAGTGTGTTTGAGCGCCATTTTTATGGTACTGTGTATCTGGCGGGATTTTTGGTCAACCTGGTAGTCAATGCTGAATACACCCTCCTGCTATATAATGCAGACGGTGTTATTCATTCAAGGTTGTTGAAAGTTGATGATTGTTGGCTCTGTAATCCAAAACCAGCTGATCTGGTTGCTCTGTACAGCTTGATCTTGTGAGTTTATGTATCTCCTGTTGTAGGACTTGGCATGAATTCACTGATTTCATGGTTGATCTTGTATGAGTAATGCTATCTTAGCATGTGTTGTGTTAATTCTGTCTCCAGTATTGCATGTATCCTTCTTCTGGATCTGGATGTTTGCTTATGTTTAGATTCTAGAGCATAGAATTCCTATGTTGAATGTCTGATCTTTTAACCTCTGCTCAAGGGGCAGATTAAACTGTTTTCAGGTTGAACATTGGGAAGGGTATACTGCAGTAGGGATGCCATAAGTAGAGATAGCTCAACACTCTATATTGGGAGATATCTGTAGGGCAGATATCATGTGTATCCCCCTGAAATCCAGTTTTAGCTATTCATGCTGATCATTCATAGGTGTATGTCTACCGACTCCAAGCCCTGGATAGGCACCAATCATGCTGTGTTCTTGTGTTATACACCATGTCCAGCTTTGCATCCAAATTCATATCAAAACCATTTCATACTTCCACCTGTTAGTTGTAGGAGTAGGATTAGGAACCCCCTGCATGCTCTCATACCCAACCAGACATCATGTCCAAGAATGTTGCCAGCCTTGTGATCTATCATACAGATCTTGGTCCATACATGAGAGTATTCTGCCTGTTGTTGTCAAGTTAGATCCTTCTATCTTTGAGCTAGTCAAGGTTACATCTTGAGTTATAGGGATACCCCCCTTGGTGCGGCAGAACCAGAAGTGAAGGGGAGGAGCTCACGCAACCTCCTGTACTCAGTTGGCCTGAATCTGCCTATGCATTAGAAGTGGCAAACCCTAATGCTGATTCAGAAGAAATGTCAACAAAATGGCGACTCTGCTGGGGAAGGATTGATAAAATAAAGAATAATACTTGTGACCCATCCGAGTCACTAACAAAATGATGCTCTGCTGGTGGAATGAACCTGGAAAAGTAGCTTTCAGCTATTGAAAATTTTGTCCTCTCTGGAGAGGTGGCGACTCTGCAAAAAAGATCTAAATGCACATGAAAGATAGATGTATGTTATTGGTTGAAAGATGTACATATTTCTGCATCTGTATGAGAAAAGGTACCTTGTTACTTCCCCTTTATTTGCTGTTTTACTGCATAGGTTAGATGCCAGGGGAAGCCTTAGGTCTTAGACAGACAAACAATGTCTAAGAGTAAGATTTTTGTGAATCCAAGTATGAGTTATCCCACACTCAGTGGTGAAATGTTGGATAAAGGAATAGAGGAGATAAGAAATAGGTTGATATTCTTAGAGGCTGAGCAGGCCCAGTTAAGAAGCAGTAACCCTGTTGTGTCTACCAGTCAGAAAGCTAAACCTCCTGTCAGCCCTTTTGATCCTTTGTATGACCAACTGGATTTGTCATGGGTGGATTATGAAGTAGAAATTATGCCTGCTAGGATATACTGTCAGATGCCTAGATTTAGTGGTCACAATGTATGTGATGGGAATGCACATATCCAAAATTTTCACAGTTTTATGGGAAAATATTCATTCAGAGATGAGGATATGTGGATGAGGTTTCTTGTTAGGTCCTTTGATGCAAAAGCAAAAGACTGGTATTTGAGCTTTCCAAAGAGATCCTTTGCCTGTTGGGATGAACTTGCTGACTGTTTCAAAGAAGAATTTGCAAAAGAACCGGCTGATCTTGTTGCAGAATTGATGAGAATCAGAAAACAAGATGAAGAGCCATGTGTTGATTTCAGTCATAGGTTTGCAGTAGCCCTTTCACATGTCCCTGAAAGTTTCAGACCTGATATTTCAGCCTGTGTTGGCATATTCTTTGAAGCTTTTGAGGAGGGCTTTAGTGCAATACTGAGGGATTTCAAGGTGACAAGTATGCAGATGGCATACAGGTTCATAGAAAAGATAGAAAAAACCAGAAATGTGTACCTGCTGAAACCCCTGTCCCCAGGCCTTGGTGTGAGAAATGGTTATGAGGCTGCAAATGACCAAATGATTATGGTATCATGTGCAGATAAAAATGAAAATAAAAGCATAGAGGTTGAGACTGCTGTGTTTGAACATAATGCTAACAATACTACTCAACTGGATTGTTTACCAGTTGAGGATGCCAGTGAAAGGACTAATGAGGATTCCCATTGCAATGATGAGGCAGCTGACCATGAAAACAATAATGAGGTTGTGGACAGCAATGAGCAATTTTTAGAATGGACCTGTGGAGAAAATTGTGAGTATTGTACTCAAGACAGAGAAGATATAAGCAAACAGAGAAGCAGTCCTATGTGTGGCCCATTGCCTATCTTTCAAACACATGGAGATCATGAAGAGCAGTCAGAAATTGAAATAAGTGCTAGTTCAGAGCATGATTGTTTTTCATTTGATGGCTGTTTTGCTTATGACACACAGGCTGATACTCCTCCACAGAATGAATCCATTGATGATGAAGAGATGTGCTCTGCTGCCCATGAACAAATGGCATACTCTGATGAAACTGATGCACCTGGGTCACCCATTTATGACACATATGGTGATGAGGATCTGTCTGAGTATGGTGGGGATCTAGACACTATTTTTGGCTTGGATTCTGTTTCTCATCATGATGAAAGAGGAAACAACATACATCAGGTAAGTGACTGTGAAGATGTGCCTGATTTGAAAGAGATGCCAGAGCCTGATCTTTTCCAGCCTGGTGTACCAGATGGTTGTGTACATGATGTACACAATTGTGATTTTGAAAGCTTTTCTTTTGATGAGCCAGCATATAATACAATGAGCCTTGATCTTCCTAGTTGTGTGGTGGACTCTGAGTGTTTCCTATTTGCAGTCCAGCTAGGAGATCATGTTGCAATGCAAGATGATGATACAGATGATAACCTGTATTCCATACCATTTGAGTATGCATTGCCTGATATATTCTACACCCACATGGCACATGATGCTGAAGGTTATCTGCACAGGGGTGATAATGACAAGCCAAACCAAAGGATTGAATATGCAGACGACAAGATTTGTTTGTGGGTGGATCTTTGTAGTATCTCCAAGCTTGACCCAGTGCATGCAGATGAAAACAAGATATTTGACAAAGGGAGATACATGTTTTTCTTTTCTTGGTGGCCTTAGGCCATCAAGTGTGTTTGGTGATGCAGGTCAGTGCAGTATTTGACTCTGTGCCCAATGGATAAGGGACTGGTCTGCATCCCAGAGATCTGGGGTTCTCGCTGCAGGTTTTCACCTGCACGTCCCCAGACAGAGCCACTGTTGACACTCATTTTGACCTGGGGTTGATTTGTCATGATCAGGAGGTTTCTTCATTTGAAGCCTTTATCTTCTTGCCCATTTTTTGTTCTAAGTAATGGACCTCCTCAGCATTTTTCAGCTGCAGCATCATATTTTCCTGAGGAGGAGGTCATCATCATCATGTTTGTTTCGATGAGGGTCAGCATCATCATGTTCTCCGTCGACCGGTTTTCTCATCGTCATCATCATATTTCGCTGTCGGGTGATGTTTGGGTTTTATCCTGATGATGCTGATGAGCTACAGTGCGCCCTGATCTGCTTGCGAGGGTGATTTTTCAAAGTATCCGGTGATCTTCCATTTATCACCTTGCCCAAACATGATGACGATGTTGCCCCGTTATCTTGAAGGGGTTATTCTTTGAGTTGCTCGACCTAACTTGTTTTATCCTAAGGGTCGTCGTCATCATCATGATATTTCCAGTTTTCATCCTGCTGCGTGCGGAGGTCATCATATTTTCTGCCTTCATGATATTTCGCCGGGGTGATGTTTTTATCATCGGGTGATCTTGGTTAATATCATCCTGATGATGCTGTTGAAGAGTTCTAAGTGCGACCCGATATTCACTAGGGTCATCATATTTTGAACGTCAAGATGATCTTAGTCAATATCATCCTGATGATGTTGTATCACTTCTTGTTCGTTGTTTCTTCATCCTGATGATGCTGACGTCATCCTTATATCAGGGTGATATCTTTTTCTCTGCCTATCTGCATCATGATATTCCGAAGGAGGGGGTGATATTTTCATATCACCCGGATATATGTTTGTTTGTTCGAGCATCATGATGATGCTAATATTAAGGAGATATCCGCCTGCTTGCTTCGCGCATTTTCTACTGGGGGTAATCTTTTCAAGCAGCATCATCATATTCAGTTATCGCCCCGATCTTACAGTGGAGCTACAGTGCAACCTGATATTTGAACATCAGGAGGATATTTCCAAATATCCGGTTGTCTTCCGAATATCATGATGATGTTAATATGATGATGACGTCATCAAGGTCCGCGGGGGTCATATTTCTAACAACTGATCATCTTGAAGAGACTTCCTGATATTTGCAAACATGATGATGACGTCATCCGGATATGAGGAGGTGCGCAGTAGGCAGATATGATGATGACGTCAGCAGTAGATGATGATGACGTCATCAGGATGTTCATCGGCCAGACTTTTGTTATAAGCTCAGCAGGAGGATGTTCCTCCGATGGATCAGGTTGTGCCGATTATCATGAAGGTTATATTTCAAATATCATGATGACGTCAGGGTGATATTTTGAACAACAGGATATCATGCTGCTGGAGGATGATGATGATGAAGTCTATACTAGTGTCGTCAGGAGCAAAAGCACCGACATGATATATGCTCATGACCTAGTATATAAAGTGTTATTGAGGTCATCGCGGGATGCATGTGGGATATTGAGATCCTGCATATTCGAAATATCATGATGATGAATCTCGGCGGGAAATGGTTGCGATAGTCTGTTTGATGATCTTCCCAAGGCCGCGGGTTGGTGCGCCATTAATGGCGATTGTTGCAGAGGTATGGGCGATGGCGTGGGCGGATCTGGTACCCGATTGAAGGTGTACATCAGCGGACAGTGGCGCAGGGCTCGAGATATCTTCCTGTCTCCTCCCCTACCTGCTGCATTCATGTTTGGGCGCCAATCTGGTAGTGTGTTTGAGCGCCATTTTTATGGTACTGTGTATCTGGCGGGATTTTTGGTCAACCTGGTAGTCAATGCTGAATACACCCTCCTGCTATATAATGCAGACGGTGTTATTCATTCAAGGTTGTTGAAAGTTGATGATTGTTGGCTCTGTAATCCAAAACCAGCTGATCTGGTTGCTCTGTACAGCTTGATCTTGTGAGTTTATGTATCTCCTGTTGTAGGACTTGGCATGAATCCACTGATTTCATGGTTGATCTTGTATGAGTAATGCTATCTTAGCATGTGTTGTGTTAATTCTGTCTCCAGTATTGCATGTATCCTTCTTCTGGATCTGGATGTTTGCTTATGTTTAGATTCTAGAGCATAGAATTCCTATGTTGAATGTCTGATCTTTTAACCTCTACTCAAGGGGCAGATTAAACTGTTTTCAGGTTGAACATTGGGAAGGGTATACTGCAGTAGGGATGCCATAAGTAGAGATAGCTCAACACTCTATATTGGGAGATATCTGTAGGGCAGATATCATGTGTATCCCCCTGAAATCCAGTTTTAGCTATTCATGCTGATCATTCATAGGTGTATGTCTACCGACTCCAAGCCCTGGATAGGCACCAATCATGTTGTGTTCTTGTGTTATACACCATGTCCAGCTTTGCATCCAAATTCATATCAAAACCATTTCATACTTCCACCTGTTAGTTGTAGGAGTAGGATTAGGAACCCCCTGCATGCTCTCATACCCAACCAGACATCATGTCCAAGAATGTTGCCAGCCTTGTGATCTATCATACAGATCTTGGTCCATACATGAGAGTATTCTGCCTGTTGTTGTCAAGTTAGATCCTTCTATCTTTGAGCTAGTCAAGGTTACATCTTGAGTTATAGGGATACCCCCCTTGGTGCGGCAGAACCAGAAGTGAAGGGGAGGAGCTCACGCAACCTCCTGTATTTAGTTGGCCTGAATCTGCCTGTGCATTAGAAGTGGCAAACCCTAATGCTGATTCAGAAGAAATGTCAACATGTCCTACACTTATAGGATTATGTCAAAGACCCTTGACATAGAGAACATCATCTTTATTATGCTTTCCATCAAAACTAATTGAGCCTTTTCCACGGATCTTAGCAGATGCATCATCTCCAAACTTAACAAAACCTCCATCATAATTCTCAAGCTTAACAAACTTATTATTATCACCTGTCATATGATTTGAACATCCACTATCAATTATCAAGTAATTTTCCTCTTCTCTTCCATGAAAAGCAGTTACCAAAGATCCTTTGATATTGTGCCCTATTTCTTGAGCAATTTCCTTCATACATCTTTCAGAGTCAGTAGAATTAATTCCAACATTCAAAGCCAAGAATAAGCATTCATCAATTTCATCATCCGGATAGTTAGACTCATCATTAGATATGCTAGCATCTTCTTTAAGATAATAACTCCTCTTGAATGATTTTCCTTTGTTATCCTTGTATTTGTCATTTGAATATTTGACCGGATATTTTGAAGCATAATGACCTATCTTTCCATAGTTAAAACATTTGAAGAGTAACTTACCTTTGTATTTTCTAGAGCCCTTTTCTAGTCTACTTACAAAATTTTCTTCCACTTCATCAAAATCATTTGGATCTGACTCATCATTCTTTTCCATCTTGCTAACCTTAAAAGCAGTCTCTTTTCTTGAATCATCTTGACCAACCTCTCTTAATTCAAAAGTAGTTATAGTACCAAACAATTGATCCCTAGTATAATTATCCAAATTTTAAGCTTCTTCAATAGTAGAAACTTTAGCACTATAATATTTTGGAAGAGTTCTTAGTACCTTTTTTACCACTTCATTTTCCTCCAGCTTTCCACCAAGACCATTGATGTAATTGACAACTTCGTCCACTCTATGCATGTATCTTGCAATATTTTCATCCTCTAACATCTTTTGGGTTTCAAACTTGATCTTCAAATTCTACATCTTTGCTTGCTTGACCTTGGCATCTCCTTCATAGATACTTTCCATCTTCTTCCAGATCTCATTAGTAGTTTTGTAGCTCATTACCTTCACTAATTTTGAATTAGAAAGACAATTTAGAAGAGCACTCCTTGCCTTGCCATGGTTCTCATAGTCTTTAATCTCATCATCATCTTGTGGACCATCAATAGGTATAGTATATTCTTTTTCAACTAGATTCCATACACCATACCCTAATGAGACAAGAAAGCTTTCCATCTTGATCTTCTAGAAAGCATAGTTTCTTTAATCAAATAAAGGAATCTTAATACCTTTCTTGTGCACCATCCAAATCTACCCCAAGTAGTTAAGCTTCTTCAAGGAACCTTGCTTTGATACCAATTGTTAGATGCACAAGAAAACTAAGAGGGGGGGTGAATCAATTGTACATTAAAACATTAAACCCTCAATACTATTCTAACCCTTATTAGCCTTCAAACTCTTATTATGCATTAGTAGAATGTAAACATATGAGTCATCAATGCAAACACATCCATACACATAAGAACACCAAATTTGCGTGGGAAACCCAAGAAGGGAAAATCCATTGTGAGGATTAGCTCACATATATAAGAATAGCAACATTGAATACAACAGGCTCACTGCCGAAGGGCTCACTGCCTAAAAGGGAACAAAGGCTCACTGCCAGAAGGACTCACTATCTAGAAGAAGGAAGATTAGAGAAAGACTGTTATAGAGAGATTCACTATCTCACAACAATAGGAGAATTCCACCACTGTAACCTTATGCCATTCGTAACCTTTGGCTCACTGCCTCCAGTATCTTCAAGCAGACTAAAATGTAGACACCTTCTACTCACTGCATCCGGAAGTCATAAGATTTTATGCTCACACTCAAATCACCACACTTGATCATGTTCACATATTTCACTATGTGTATTTTCTAATCAAACCTCACCTTGCATTTATATCATTCACAACTTGAAAAACATCTTCAAGTCAGCCACAAAGAGACATATGCACTTCAAACATGCAAACACTAAATAGGTCAGCACCAAGCACCCCCATGGTAGAAAGAAGTGAATGCGAACCACACCTAGGGTTAATGAAGACCCAAATCTACATTAACATGCTACACCATGCTACAACAAGCAATGAAGCACATCCATAATTAGCGCTAACACGCCAAGTTGGCCTAACCTGCATTAATGCCCTTAAGCAGTTAAGTTCCTAGTTCATTAGGTTTAGAAACAACTTGTAGACCACATAACAACATACAATATTTCTAAATATTCAGCTTCATCAGACTCTTCTGCAATGGTGCCTTAACCATCTAAAATAAAGAATGCCTTCAACCTACATATCAGGTTGCACTACCACTTGAATTCCAACACAAGAACTGAACTTACAAAGTGACCCAACATTACAAACTCCAAAGGAAAGTAGATATAGACAATATAGGCATGTTCTTAGATCCATAAGTCAAGAAACCTCAATGTGGAGAAATGCGGAGCAATCTCATTTCTTTGAGACAACCTTCTTCACAGGCAAACACTCTGTCAAACACATCTTCCACTACTGCATAATCCAGAACCTGAAACTTTGGATATAACACCTCTAATCATCACTTCCAAACCACACAAGCATATCTTCACCCATGAAGAAATGTGGAGCACAATACTGAACACACCTCTGTCACACTGCACACTCTTTCTTTCAAATTTTCTTAAAAGCACTTGGAAATCAAGTGAAACATCTACATTAGCGATACTGAAAATACCTTCTCAGCATCCTCAAACACTTCTCATCATGACTACACTAGATTTTGACATCAGGCCATGATATAGATGACAACATAGTGCAACATTCTTCAACACTACTAGCATTCTTCACACTTTCAACAATACCAACATTCTTCACACTATGGTTGATATTAATATGACATTAAACCATAACACATCCAATAACTGCAATACTAGGGGTTGATATCGATGGCAACACCAACAAGATTCCAACAATTTCCAACTGGACATTCAAACTAAACCAAATATTATGATTTTGAATCTTCCACATCTGATTGAATTTCTACATCCAATTGAAGAAATCCATTGCCAACTATAAAGGTAACCAAATTATCCATTTGGATTTAAATTTCAAAAAGAGATAAGCATGTTGAAACTAATATACTCTCCCACTCCCCACCATTAATGCTCACCTATTGCAAGTTGTATTAAATGTGATTTTTACTTAGCAAATTTTGTTTGTTAAAAGTAGATTTTACTTTATTATTCATTATCAAGACAATCAAGCAAACAAAAAACAAATTGCAGAGTGAATTTATAGGGTGAATTACAGAGAAAACAAATTGCAAGGTAAACTTATATCTGATGGTGAATTCAAGGCAACAACAATAGTGAAAACTAAATTGAACATCTAGATAGTGTATTTTAATCATATAAATGTGAAGGGTAGGTGATAATCAAGTATGTACAAAATTCAACAACCTTAATCTCAAATTATAGTAAGTTGTCTAAACTGAATTAGTTCAAATTCACTAAAAGGGGTAAAATTGAATTTGCATTTATTACCATAGTGAATTCACATCTTGTACTGTAGTGAGATTGTTATCTTTCATAAGAGACAACTTAAAACCTAGATCTAATTAGGAAAGGAAATTAATTGTAAACACTAGGTAATTGCAATTAGGGTTATTTTGTGTTTTCTCGTGGATGATGACAAGTAAAATGGAAAAATGCTTGAAGGAGATGAGGGAAGAGTTCAAGGCAGTGGGTCACACCATGGAGATCTGTCAAAGTTTAGAGTCATTGCTAATACAAATCTAGGGCAACTTGACCTAGGTAAATATGAACGAAGAATCATTGCACCTAACACAAGCCTATTAGCCAGAAATATAGTAAAGAGCAGCTTATTCAAGGCTTCTGGTTTTCCTATAGCACTAGAGTCTCAGGAGCTAGTTATCGAGTGCATTCAGAAGTACGATGTGAACAACCAAAGGGTGATCATTGAAGGCAGGGTATATGTAGAACTATCTCCTAAGGGAATAACTCGCACATTCAACCTCCTAATGCAGGTCAAAATGCATAAGTTCAAGAAGGACAAGATGGTAACTAAATATAAATAGAATGATGAGGCATGTAGAAAAGTCATTTTCATATCCTAGCTGGCAAATAACTAGAAACCATAGGCCATGTCCAAAATGGTACAAACTTTATACAAAAGTGACTTTAACGAAGAAGTCATAGACATGATCACATTGTTGAGAAGGCTTGTACAGATGTCAGAATCAAGCACATTTAATCCATGGATGTATGGACCAATTAGGATTGTCAAGGAAGATATGGGCATGATCCATTAGGCTCAAGCCATTAGTGATGCCATTCACTTTCAAATTCTTAGATTCAAGAAGACCAAAATTTTCAACGTCTTCTTATCTGGTGTACTATGTGTTGTTAGAGCACGGTTAAATGGACTGGAGAGGGTAGGTTCATTGGGAAATAAACTAGGGTAGAACCTTGTATACAAATAATACCTCCAATTAGAGAGGAAACAATCTACGGTGGATTACAAGAGGGTAAACGACACATTCCACATGTGGCTTGTTTAGATAATGGAATAAGATAAAGCCAAGAGGATATCCATGAATGCAAAGAGTATTATTGATCCAAATGGTAGTTGGTTCATCCATTTCCCCACATTCACATACATCTAGATGGAAGGTTTCATTGGAGCTCCCTACATGTTATCAAGATATCCAACCAATAAGGTCATCCTGTTGGAGCTTTTAAGGCAAATAATAGAATCATATGAGGTTTTCCAAGCCAAATTTGGGCGTGAAAACATTGATTTCCCTATTGACATCAGCTGGTATAGATGTAATGCCCTCATAAGTGCAAAGGAATCTAATAAGGAGCTACAAGTGCTCCACTTCCAACCCTTCAACTTGAAGAGGATATATGATCCTTACAACACGATCTAGACACTGTTAGACTTTGAAAAGATTAATAACCTAGAAAACTAGTGCAAATGAATAGATATTAAACTATGAAAAAAATGATACAAAATCAAAATAACAACATAAAGTTAGTCTCCATGAGATTAATGCAAATTCTCAAGAAGAAAACTATAATTAAGAGGATGCAATAGCAAAAGATGCCTAATATAAGCTAGGTAGCATGTTTATATAGAAAAAGGGAAAGGGTGGAGGTGGCAACACCAACCAATAGGAAGAAACCATTTATCAGACTAGAGATAGAAAAGTATCTTCCCAAGATAGCTAATGGATGATCACTTGAAGGAAGGTGACACCTCATAACCCACCCAACTAATTAAACATGATTTATGAACCTAAGAAAGATTAATAAAAGGTGTAGGAAAAACCTAGGAATAAATGGAAAATAAATGACCCAACTAGGAAAAAAGCCTACACTAACACCCCCCTTAAGTGCAGCTTAGGTGGATAAAAAGATGGCTCCCGAAAAATCAAGCCTGATGAGGTACCCATGTACATAAAAATCCCCCTCAAAGAGAAGAAGCCCCCTAGAAAAGAGAGAATAGCCCCCCCAAATAGAGAGAAGATACCTCCCCAAAGTAGAGACAATCAGGACTCCAAGTAAGAGGATGAAACCCCTCTAGAAGATGAAGCCTCTTGCACCCCTAGCAAAGCTCACAAAATAAGGAACTTGCTCTCAGTGAAGGGTTTGGTGAAGATATCAGCAACCTGCTTAGAAGTCAGATAGTAGAGAAGGTTGATGATGTGTCCATGGATGAGCTCCTGAATGTAGTGCATGTGGACCTCAATGTGATTGGTCTGCTGATGATGGACCAGATTCTTTGAGATCTAAATGGCACTCTAGTTGTCACAAAAGATGATTGATGGCCGTTTGATCTAGATACCAAACTTGGTGAGATGATTCTAAAGAAAAATGGCCTTAGTGGCAGTGCTCACAGCCCCTCGATACTCTTTCTTATTAGAAGATAAAGCAATAGGAGTCTACTTCTTGTTCAACCAACAAATAGGACTTGAACCAAGTGAGAAGTTGTAACTTGAAGTAGACTTGTGATCTTGAGAATCACCTACCCAATCTAAATATGTGTAGCCCACCAAGTCAAGGTCAATGCCCACTGTGTAATGAATCCCAAAACTGTGAGTACCTTGAATGTAGTGAAGTATCCACTTGGTTGCTTTCTAGTGCAGCTCATAGGGCTCCTACATGAATCGAGAGACCATGCCTACAACATATGAAATTTCAAGTCACAAATGAGTCAAATAAATGGGACTCCCAACAAGCTGTCGGTACAAAGAGCCATCAACAAATGGTGAAGAACACTAAGCCTTAAGTTTGACTCCAGAAAGGAAGGGAGTCAGAGCAGGCTTACAGTCAACCATAAGAAATCTTGAGAGAAAATCTAGACCATACTTGGACTATGTGATGGTGATCCCAAAAGTAGACTGGAAGATCTCAATCTCAAGAAAGTAATGCAACAAGCCCAATTCAATCATCAAAAACTTGTCATGAAGGGTAGTTTTGACTACCCCAATGGTGGATGAACAACTCCCTGTGATCAGTAAGTCATCAACATACAAAACCAAAAATAGGAGTGAGTCATCCTACTGCAAAATGTAGACATTGGGATCAAAATGGCATCGAGTGAACCTAAATGTAAGAAGGAAGGAGTCCATCTTGGCATACTAGGCCTAAGGAGCCTATTTGAAGTCATAGAGAGACTTCTAAAGGTGGCACACAAGTGAAGAATCTAATAGATCCACTTATATTGAACAAGTTTTCTTCCCTTAGGAAGAGGGACAAGATCCCAAGTTTCGTTCCTCATCAAGGATCTATACTCCTCTTTCATAGTTATATCCCACTCAAGAATACCATAAGCCTCTTGAAAGGACTGTGGATCAGAGGCAATAGAAATAAAGACATGTGGAGCATCCTGGAATTGTGAATGAGTTTGCCTAGTGTCTGATGGATCCCCAACCCAATTGCTTATAGACTACAAAGTTTATCTAGCCCAAAGTAGACCGAAAGTTGGAGAATGTGGAGGAGAATCATCACCCTCTGAATGATGACTAGGAGAGGAAGGAGGTGAATCCTCTGAATCACTCTCAGCATCGGAAGTGGAGGTAGAAGAATCCTCATCATCAAGAATCTGCTCAAGTGAATCTGACTCATCAGAAGATCTGTCATGTAGCCAAAGTGACTCTGTCAAAATAGGAGGTGGAGAAGTGATAGGAATGGAGCTCAAAGAACCCTCCTCAAACTCAACCCTCCTCTCAATGAACAACTCATGTGTAGTATGGTGGAGCAACCGATAACCCTTCACATTATTAGGATAGCCTACAAATAAGCAAGGTCTGCTCTGCAAATCCAAGGCCTTACATTTCTCTATAGGAATGTGGGCCCATGAAAGAGAACCAAAAACATGAAAGTGCTTAACTCATGGTTTCCAACCTCTCCAAGCTTCAAAAGGAGTGACTCTCTTCAAGGCTTGGTGAGGAACACGGTTCTAGATATAAAAAGCAAAGTTAATGGCCTCTACCCAATACTGTGGTGCAAGAGATCTAGACTGAATCATGTAATTCACCATTTCCTTCAAGGACCTATTCTTCCATTCTGCAACACCATTCTGCCGAGGATTGTATGGAACTAAATGATGTAAATCAATCCCCTCTTAAGTGCAAAACCACTCAAAATGATAGTTGACATATTCACCACCATGTTGTCAGTGCATAAAACTTTGATGGCTTTCTAGGATAGCTTCTCTACAAAATTTTTGAAGTCCTGAAAATGATCAAATACCTCACACTTCTGTTGGAGAAAGTACACCTAAGTATAGAGATAAAAGTCATCAACATGAAGGTTAGAACATATCTAGCTTTGATGAAGAATCGACAAGGAAATGGTCCAACCAAATCACTATGAACTAACTCTAGTATTTGTGAAGCTTTCCATGCCTTACCTTTGTCAAATTTTTCCTTAGGATACTTACCAAGAATGCAACCTTGGCAAACACCACCAGAAAAATGAACTGAAGGCAACCTTGTGACCGTGATCTGTTGGTTGAGCTGCTGCAAGTAGTAGAAGTTAAGATGGCTAAACTGCTCATGCCATAATCTACTCACATCATTAGAATGAATCAGTAAAATAGATGGAGGATCAGGAACAAAGTGAGAAAATAGATAGAACCATGACTGATCACCTACTCTCCCAACCACAACTATAGAATCACTGTGCAACTCATGAATCTCCACTGAATCAGGCATGAACTCAACCCACTTGCTTGAGCCCATGTGAGTGATCTGATATACTAACATGAGATTAGTTGATAATGAGGACACACAAAGAACATCATAGAATGTGCCATCCCTCACATCAACAGACCCTCTCCCACACACCTCAATAGGAGTGTCATCACCCATTAAAATAGAAGGCATAGTACAAGGCTCCAAAGATGCAATTTCTTCCTTAGATGAAGCTATGTGGTGCAAAGCACCTAAATCAAGAATCCAAGTGGATGGTGAAGAGGCAACTGCTACCAAGGCCTCATCCTTTCCTTCCTCCTTATTGTTTTCTTTTGCCTTGTTAGACCCTTCATTAGCACTCTGTTTTATAGATTCAGGAACACTAATGTTATTCTTCTCAAGAATGTGTGTCAAGTGGTCAATTTGTTTCTTCAAACATTTATGTTCATCATGAATGAGTCTTTTACAATAGGCACATTGGACCTTCTCTTTCTTAGGCTTATTGCCTTTAGAATATTGGGTCTCATTAGCTTCTTTTGAAGCAACTCATTTTTTATCCTTCTTCTCCTTGCTTTTCTTTTGTTTCTGATCCTTATTGTTACTACTTTGTCCTTTCTATTCTGTTGTGCCTTGGTTGGCAGCTAGGGCATGTGACTTAGAGGATTAAAGAGTGCCCATATGGATTAGCTTATCATGCTCCTGTGTGAGAGAGATAGCAAAATCATCCAAAGATGGCATATTGAAATGTGTACCAAGTGCAACCTTAGTAGCATAGAAGGTAGAAACAAATACATAATATTCTAAACTTAGCTTAGAGAGAATACTAAGAATTAGTTATTCATCTTTATTTTCAATTCCACACTGTTTTACTTACAACCTTAGTGACTTTAATTTTGTGAAGAAATCTTGGATTGTGTTGAAGTTGCCTGGACTTAAACTAATTAGTTCATTTTCCAACATATGACCCCTCATTGAATCTTATGTGCCAAAAAGTGTTTCTATCTTTGTCCAAATTTCATTTGGTGAATTTAAAGACTCAATGTGAAAGATAAAATTAGGAGAAACATACAAACACAATATTTCATAGGCCTCATCACATTTGTTAAACCACTTAGGCTTATCTTTAGCTTTAGCAAGTTCAATTTCAAGTCTCATTGTTATCCTATGCAACCCATCTTTTCTTAAGTAGATTGTCATGCATGATTTCCACTCAAAGTAGTTGTACAGAGTTAAGATGGGTACTATTTTTTGATCCATGATGAAGAAATGCAGAAAATAAATGCTAAAAAGAAGAGAACACACACAAAACAAACTCCCTTTTCACTCAATGAAAGAACCCCCCCAAGAAAATATAATTTGGCACTTTATAATTAGTGCATTTACAACTACCACTAGCAATAATACTTAGTGGCCTTGATCTCAATGCTTTACAAAATCCTCACAAATTTGGTGTATGTTGAAAGTACAATATTGGAACAAACCCAAGTGAAACTAACAAATCCACTACGAAGTACACAAAAAAAACATGCACTTTCAAAAAAAGAATCGCCTCGATCTGAGCCCATATGAAAAAGTTATGCACCTTTGAAAGTCCCAAAATGGGAACTGCACAGAGTCACCTATGAGAATCTATGATTTCTGAAAAAATCATGTACCAGAATCAAGAATCATCTACACCACCATGAAGAGCATGGAAAAATAGCCAAAAGAAAAAAGAATCTTGGAAATCTGAGCCAAAATGAGCTTGAATGGAGTGTTTGAAAATTGTCTTCAATTTTGCACTAGCTAATGGAGAGGAGGTCAAGAGCAAAAGTTTAACCTCCACCAAATTTAGTGAAACTTCTACTAGAATAGGGGCAATGCCAAATGTAGAGATCTCCTGCCAAAAATAGTGAAACCTCCAACCAAATTTAGAAAACCTGTCTGATGTGGCAAACTCTGCCAAATATAGGATTTAATTACTAAATTTAGCAAAGGCAATACCAAAAAATGGCACGAATGCCAATGCAAATATGAATGACTAGTTTAATTCCCTAAAAGGTTGCATACACAAATGGCAAAGAAAATTTTAAAAAAGGTTGAAGACCTAAATAGAGGGGGGTGGGGGCAGAAGCCGCACCCGCTACCCCAAGAGGGCTGCAGACCCTTATGAAAGGGTCACTCCCATAAATGGGGCTTGGTCCCTAAAGGGAGCTGAGGCCCTCTTAAAGGGTTCAAGACCTCTTAAGGGGGCCAAATCCCGTATACAAAGTGCATCAACACTAAATACAAAGCGTTGAAATGTTTTTTGATTTATATATTTTTAAAAAAAAATTATGATAAAATCTGCCTTGAACTACATGCTAGGGAGCTGAAATGGCCTTACAACAAAATTCTTTTGCTTTTCTAACTCTCGACACCAAAATTGGGCAAATTATATATGAAAATTCATTTATGAGGCCTCCTGGATGTAGCAAAAAGGTCTATTTGGCCTAAAAATGCTCTGAACAAAAATTAAGTTCCAGATATGAGCTTAAAACCCCTGTTCTGCAGTTGTGTCAAATAATCTCTAAATTTAGTAAAATGAAAGTCAAATATGACTTTCTCAAGCCTCCTAGATGTGTTAGAATAGTAAAAAATACCACTAGTATAACTAGAAATGCTGCAATTGCCCAAATCTCACAAAACAGATATGCAAAACCCCAAAGGTTAAAATGTTTTCATCAAACTTTTCTAATTCTCCAGATCATCCGAAGATGCAAGAGAAGAGCATGCTAGATTTTTTGGAAAACCTATAACAAAGCTTATTAGCCCCCCCGAATCTCTCAAATAAGGAAACTACAATCTATTATACACTAGAAATTCTCTGATACTATGTTAGAATTGAAAAGATTAATAACCTATAAAACTAGTGCAAATGAATAGATATAAAACTATGAAAGCAAGTTATACAGGATCAAAATAACAACACGGAGTTAGTCTCCATGAGAGTAATGCAAATGCTCCAGAAGAAAAATAGCATTAAGAGGATGCAATAGCAAAATATGCCTAATACAAGCTAGGTATCATGTTTATATAGAAAAGGGAGAGGGTGGAGGTGGAAACACCAACCAATAGGAAGCAACCATCTATCGGACTAAAGATAGCAAACTATCTTCCCAAGATAGCTAATGGATGCTCACTTGTAGGAAGGTGACACCTCTTAACCTACTCACCTACTTAAACATTCTTTATGAACCTAAGCAAGATTAATAAAAGGTGTAGGAAAAACCTAAGAATAAAGGGAAAATAAATGACCCAACTAGAAAATAAAAACCTACACTAGCAAAAACATGTTAACAAAAAGGTGCAACATGAGCCTCATCTAGAAGACTAATGGGAAAACTACATGGATGACCATGAGGTCAAGAAGAGGCAATACCAGAGGCTCAATATTGGCTAGATGAAGACATTGGGTATTCATGAGGTACCTCCTCAAATCAAAGAGGATGACAAAAAGGTATTATACCCAAGATATGAGCTAAATGAGGTATTCAAGAAAACTTTAAGTGATCCAAATTAGACAAAGCTAGATGAGATATCTTTGGATGTGTTTAAGGTAAAAAGGAGGAGGGGGCAATGAGTTTGTTTGATTTTATGGGTTTATCTTGATCCTCCTTTCACCACTAAACATTCAAGGATATTCAACTAAGTAGAGAACTCTACTACAGATCTCCTGTCACTTGGAACATAGGGGAAGATTGGAATTGTGTGAATTTGTTGTTCAATTAAGTATAATTATGCTCAAAACCATAATTTCATAAAATCATACACAAATAGACAAATTACAGAAAATGATCGCACACAGAGATATCAAATGACAACTAAATACGTACCAAATTTTGAAGTTTAGTGAACGAAAATTTGGGGACTAATGAGTGGGCGCCCTAGTCCAATATACCTACTTTTGTTGGGATCTCTGAATAATGTCTGCAAGCTGTTCCCACTGTCACAGAGATTTCACCACTTTGGAATCCGAAGAACTAATGAGCAGATGCCCAAGTCCAAGCCCTAGTTTTCTTCTTAGATCTGTAATTTTGACAGTCTGTAATGCTTTCCTGCAACTCCACTTCTTGTGCTTCCAAAACCTATAACCTGCAATCATAGAAAAGTGGGTTGGGGGTTGTGGTGTTTAGAGGCTTGCCTCAATCAAGCCTCGGAGAGACATTTAAGTCTTTTGAACACCATTGTTAGATAAAGATTGTGTATCCCTGCAAGATAGAGGCAAAATCCAAATGATAAATGATTGAAAACACAATAGATATCGCCTTGAAGTGTCGATCTCATGGAAGGAAGATGCTCTTTCATGCCATGAGGAGATGGAGTCAAATCTGCAATCACAAACACAATAACAACAAAATACTGCTCTGTAACACAATGAATTCCTTGAATCACTTTCGCATAAAGTCACAAGTTCACAATGTCCATCTCTAGTTTACAAATGAATCACTAAACATGCTTATATATGCAACTAAACAACTTCCTGCCAAGAAATTCATAATTCAAACTTGAGGTGTCTGCATAGGACCTAATAATGGTCATATAACCAACACATGAAAATAGGTCCTGGCCTAAAATAGGGTAGGACTAGGGCGCGGGAACCCAAGTCCTCCCCCCTTTTTCATGCCGGATTCATGATAAGCACATCCCCTAGGTCCCATTTGTCATAAAACATAGGGGTTTCTTCACCAGAAGTCATCATTAACATGCAAGATGATTTAAATGCATTCTAAAGGACCCAGGAGCTAAACCTTAGGAGGGAAAAGCCCCCAAGGGGACATTTTCTGACATAACATTTAGCCCCCACTTTAATGTATGTATAAATTCAAGGCCAATACATGCATTAAAGTAAGGTCAACAAACATAGCAAACACGCCAAGCATGGAGAAGAAATGCTAATCATAATGAAGACAGTACTTAACAGGCACGAAAAATACAAATAAGATAGTAACAGTCACGCAAAACATAGAGAAGACAACATTGAAGACACACAAAACATAGTGAATACAATGAATGCAGTGATTATTTCTTTTTTCATTTTCTCATATATGAAATGCAAATGCAAATGCAAGTACAAGGAAAGTAAACACACAACCTAAATGCAAGAGGAGCTCATTGCCACCAATCTTGAAATTGCATAAGGGGCAACAGACACGCCAAACAAATCTCAAAGTGTAGGAGGAGCTCATCGCCACCAGTCTTGAAACTACACTTGAGAACAAACATGCCATACAAATCCCAAAGAGTAGGAGGAGCTCATCGCCATCGATCTTGAAACTATGCTTGGGAACAAACATGCCATACACACACACATGGAAGACACAGAGAAAACATAGCAAACAAGTGATGGAAGAAACCTATTGCTAGGTTTGCAGCCATCTCAGGCACATTACAAGCACACACCGATGATTGTGCTTCGCCACAACAATCGTTGTAGACATGCTTAAGGGTCAGGATAGTCTGAGATGTACTCCTCGCCTGCTTAGAGGACTTTTAGAAAATGATAGGATGTGCAATCTCCTCGAGAAATACAACATCCCTGCCTCACATGGAGGGCTTAAAATAAAAAGGATATGTATGATATCCCACCTCCATAGAGGGCTTAAGTGATTACAATAGATTTCAAGATTTTCAAACACACTTTGCTAGACAGCTTACCTTATATATGCCCCCACCTTAAGGTGGTTGATATCATGTACTGATATCAAGCACGTTAAGGTAGAGAGAAAACACACAAGGGAACACAAGCTTTCACAAAGCCCATGCCCCCCGGAGGTGACATGCACGTTACGATCACCAAATGTTCCCACAAACACACAATTTCCTGCAAGAAAAGGTGTTAGCATTCATATAATCATGATAAACAACAATGCAAGGCTAGATCCAAGATAGACAAAGTCCATGGAGCAATAGTATTGTTATGTTTTGTAAGTGTGATAAGACAACATCAAGATATCACATGAAGTGATTCTACTAGCCAAGTGTCAGATAATATATAACAACCCCATCATCATGTATGGACTAGGTCCATTTTTTGATTTCTTACTGAAGGGACACTAGGTCCATATCAATATAATATGTTTTTCGTCATCTGCCAGCTAGATAGAACCACTACAAGAAGGTAAACAATAAATCAAGAGAGGAGAACAAGTGCCTTAGGGACAATCACGTAGGAGGGTGCCCCCAAGTCACCAACTGCAATGCTATGTCCATAAGACAGAACACACAACAATGAAAATATAGGAGAAGCAATATAGAAGAATGATGATACAAATAGAAGAAGGGTCACAAAAGAGGTAGTCTCCTAGTATACTTGACCTTACAAGAGTATCAAGGGTCATCCCAGGAGGCCTAAACAACACATAACACAACACAGGGGAAACACAACACGAGAGGGGAGGTCACATAAACAAGCCACTAATGCTACAACATAGGTGACCACCAAGGTTAGAAATACTTACCTGATACAACCCAATGTTAAGAAAATACATATCTAGGAAGATGCCTATTGAGGGGGACATTTATCATGCAAAATACTCAGTCAGTAATATGTCAAAAGGGTCAAAAAGGAACAAGATGAGAATGCCAAGCTGCGAGCACAAGTAAGTTCCTTATCTATTTTTATTCAGTCAATTTTGAAGATAACAATGACATTAGTAGACGCCTTGCCTAATATGAGTGTTAGTACCCTTGACCCCAATTTATTACAATAAATTAAAATATCTCAAGCCTTGAGTAGTGCCATACAACAGTGGATAGAGAAAGTGACCCTAGACAGCCTCATATTTATTGAAGAAGCTTTTAATTTATTTAACTCCATTTCCAACAAGAGAGAGACCATGATAGTTGATTTCTAAACTGTTAGAAATGATAACAATAGCCTATCCTTGGTCTCAAAAGAAATACAAGATATGGCTAGAATGGATAATAACATTTTAGTGGCCGAGGAAGTGTTGAATGACCCTAAGGAAATAAACTCTGCTACTTGGGCTGATATAATTGAATGGAAGTTGTCTATTGTGGGGGCACTTGAAGAAGAAATGAGGAGTACTCTTGCTCTCTACTACTCAAAATTAAGAGATATCAAAATTAATTTTGCCATCTTGAAAATAGAAGTCGTTGGTGATGATGATGATAAGTTGCTTGAAGTTAAAGAGATCAAGCAAAATTTCAAAAAGATGGTGATTGAGAAAATGGTGAGTTATGATATTGTCATAGCAGAAGCAATTAGAAAGGTTGCAAGAATATCCACTTACATTAGAACACTCAAAAATGGACAAGATGACATGCATAAAAAGGTGACTAATGCTGACAGGGCAATAAGCAAGAAGAAACTCTGAGTCAACATGACTAGTAGTCCAAGTGGCATGGCTTTATCATCAATCGTCAACAAGTACCAGGCTTACAAGGCAAAGTTAAGGGCACAGACAGGTCAAGAGGCAAAAGGTGACTCGTGTAATGAAGATGGATAGGTGAAGGAGAAGGAAGTGACACAAAAAGACAATGCTGAGGAAGAGGATGTGGCAATTATCAATTGATTTTCTTTTCTCATGCTTTAGTATTTTCATATTTGCAAAGAAACTATTGGCTCTAGAGAGCACATTATTTTAATTATGCTTAATTTTAAGACTACTTTTAATCAGTTGTCCTCAAGAAGCTGTTATGTTTTAAAGACAGTTATTGGGTGACTTGGCTATAAATTTAGTTAACCAGTCGATGTAGGGATCTTTTGGCAAACTCTATGTTGGTGATAGATCAAATTTTCCTTTCCTATTCAATTGCTTTATTTAATGAAATAGAAATCAATACAGTGGAGTTTGGATGATTGTAAACTTTGTGTTATGGTTGTTTGAATTCATATTCTTCCTATGTTGAATATATGGTTGTTGATTGGTTATCTTTATGTATTGGAGTAGTTGGATATTTCAATTCTTGCTCACTGTTGTGAAGTATTTATCTTTCGGTAAATGGTTTATGGTAGTGAATGTATGATATATGGTGTAATTCTTATTTATTTCATTGAAGTTGTTGTTGTGGAAATCTTTGCGCTTCATTGATTTTAGTTGATATTGGGAAATATTGCCTTTATTACTTTCTGGTTAAAAGCACCACCTTTTCCTTTGCTTTCTAGTTAAAAGCAATTTGAGTTTTCATTCATTAGATATTATAAGAAGGTAGTTGTGCCTTGGTAAATAAGCAAAGAATCGTTGTAAAATACCATTACAACTAATTCAACTATTGTTACATTGTCACTTATATGGGCGTGAGATTATAGATTTAAGTGGTAAATTTGTAAACCAACTGATTTTGGCGACTCTATAGGGGATTCTATGATAATAACTATATATATGTATTGTGAGTTGCTTTATCATTTGAATTTATGGTTCTCCATGGAAGACATGCACCAGTTCTACAGCCTAACGTAGATTGGCTTGTTGGTGACCAAGAAGACATTATAACTGGTCTATGAGTTGTAGCCTGGAAAACTAGGAGAACAAACCAACAATATCACCAAGTTGATGAGGTACTTGAAGAAGAGGAAGAACTCGGTGATATCATAAGAGAAAATGCACATCATTTTGGTGAAGCTCAGGAGATTGTTTTCGTTGAAGGCATAGTCCCTGTGCCTAGGAGAGAAAGACCCATTCAAATTCAGGTAGTCCCTGATAATAGATAGAGAAACCCTACTGATAGACCGAGAAACAAAGTGCGTGCCCAGCAAGGTCTCCCTTGTAACAACTAGTATGTTGTTTGGCAACTCTACACTATTATTTTCATATGTACATATATATGTGAAAATTGGCTATGAAAAGATACACCTGGGGAGATAGAAAGAAGGGTATCTCTTATGTTGACTTCAACTTACTTCAGTCTTTAAATTTTACTCCTTTTCCTCCTACATGTAAAGTTAATTCTTCAAGTAGGCCATCTTCCCCTCCACCTGCAAGAGAGTCTACAAGTTCCTCTTGTCAAGTCTTAACCCTTGACGGTACTGTTTTACCCCTACAATTTAAATTCCCACTTCATAATCCCTTCAATATGGTTCAACCACCTCCTGTACCATGGGGAACTGCCATAGGTCCTTTGAGATTAGGAGCAAACCTACATGATTTACACAGAGGATCTAGTAAAATTGTACCCAAATTCAGAGGTGATGGAAAGGTCACCCCAGATGAACACATAAATGCCTTTTTCATGGCCTGTTCTATCTTGGGGGTACAACATGAAGATGTTTCTATTAGATTGTTTATTGATTCTCCCACCAATGCCACAACTAAGTGGTTTTACTATTAACCTAATGCATCCATCAGAGACTGGGCCACCATGAGGCGATAGTTTGAAGATAGGTTCAAAATTGTTGACAATGAACACACATTGGTAGCCCAACTCTCTTTAATGAAGAAAGAAGTCCACAAACAATTGAGAGAATTTGTGGCTTAATTCAACAAACTTGCACATAGAATCCCTAATGATGTGATGCCTGATAATGGACTGTTGAAATGATTCTTTATCATTTCTCTCCCTCCTAATGTTAGCTATGCTGTAAAAAGGGAAGGTGCTTCTAACTTGGCAGCGGCCCAAACTATGGCCATTTCAATTGAAGATGATCTTGTAATTATTGGTAAGTGGAAGAAGGAATTACAGACAAGTAAACCTTCAGTGGTTAACTCTACCGACCCTGTCATACAAAGACTAGCCAATGACATTATCACCCTGAAGAGGCAGATGCCTAAAGGCTCCCAAAGGCCTTTTTACCAAAATGTAACAAGGAAAGATCATGGCTCCCAGGGGAACTATAAAAAAATGTTGCCCTTACCTGGTCCAACTCAGAGGTTAGCAATTGAAGCTGGTCCTTCTACCAGTAAGAATAATCATATGATGTGTAACATTCACCTAACTTCTAATCATGATGGAGCATCCTGTCCAGAGATGGTTAGATTCATGCAGATGCTCTCGATGAATGGACATGCAGAAGAACCTTATGTAGAAGAACCTTCTCCATCTAGTGATGCTAGTGTTAATTTCTTTGAATATGAGTCAGATCCTGAAGGTGGAGAAGATGTGTACACTGATATTGATAATCCCAATTTTGAAGTGTTTACCACGGGACAACAAGTGGAGAAAGAGAAAGATCCCAAAGGCCAGCCTAATGGTCCCTCTTCTACTCCAAAATACATTTTATTAAGACATAACAATGCCAATTCCAAGAAGATAGAGAGTACTACACCCAAATTTGCATATGTTGAGGTACCCTCTACTTCTTCTCCTGAAGCTCTTGTTTATAGCTCTTTTGACATAGTTGAGTCTTGTAAAAATACTAAAATTCAAATTTCACAAGCTGAATACCTTAGGCTCAATCCTTCCGAGCTAGATAGACTGGTTAGGTATGTCAAGCAAGATCTCTCCCCTTCTCATTACAATGTTCAGGTGTCAAATGCTAGTGAAGTCCATGCTGGAAAAAAAAAATGTTCAAATTCCCATTCCCAAGAACTTGGTCCTCAAAATCCCTTTGAAAAAACAAATCATTTTTACGTATCATTATACATTGTTGGTTATAAATTAAGAAATTGTCATCGATTCTGGTTCCTCAGTTAATGTAATGCCTGCCAAGGTTATTAAAGCCCTAGGTTTATCCTATACCTCCTCTCATGGTAGGTTCTTTTCCATGGATACCTCACTAGTACCAATCTTAGGTTAAATTAAAGATGCACATGTGGCCCTTGCCACTTATCCTAAGAAGAGATTGAAGTTAACTATCTTAGTGGTAGATATACCTGCAAGCTATTGGATGCTTTTGAGCCACAATTTTTGTAGAGACTTGGGGGGGAGATTCAGATGGACTGGTCTCATGCTTTGATACCAGTGAATGGGAAGAGAGTTCACCTAAACCCTAAACCTAAGGCCAAGTTCACTATACTGAAGTCATGGGACCCGAGGGCAGACATTTTATATGTAGAAACTGGGCATGGCACATACTTGTGCACCTCGATGGTGGAAGATGATGCAAATTTGATAAGCTTTGATCTAGCCAATGAGGTGTGGACATTAGAATTTGATGGTAGTTGTTCTACTATTGGTTTAGGTGCTAGAGTAGTTTCAGTTTCCCCTGATGATTGTAAGTTTATTTTTGCTTACAAATTGGAATTTGACAACACCAATAACACCACAGAATACAAGGCTTTGTTGCTTGGACTGGCATTAGCTAAGGAAAAGGGCATTAAGTAGCTGAGAGCCAGGGGTGATGCCGAATTGATTGTTAAGCAAGTAAGGAAGGTATATATGGTAAAAAATGGGAGGCTGAGGCATTACAGAAATAGGGTGTGGGATTGCATGGAAGATTTTGATGCCTTCTCAATAGAAGTCATGCCTAGAGACCAGAACACTCAGGCTAATTCATTGGTTGTGTCTACATCTCTCCTGTTACCTCACCCAGATTCTAAAGACAAACCTTATAGAGTTGAGGTGGTCTACCAGCCTAGTGTACATGAAAACGTCAATCACTGGTAGGTATTTAACAATGACCAACAAATTATATATTTCCTAGAAAAAGATGAGTCATTTGCAAACGTGTTCTTTGAAGGGAGTCTTGATGAAAGTAATGATGTTTTAGGTGTGGCCAGTTCTTATAATGGCCAGGGATCTGAAGTGATTTAATTGAAAGGAAATAAAATTCCCAAGGGTTTGGTCTCACTTGAGGACCTTTTAACTGACATGATCAGTACCTAAAGCAGAAAAGCAAAGTTTCAATCAGATCATCGACTGATTAAGATCGAGTTAATATTGGTACTAAGGAAGATCTAAAGATTGTTTGCATTGGGAAGTGTTGCTCTCCCAAAGAGTGAGAGCATTTAATTTCTTTTCTTATTCGTTACAAAGATGTCTTTGTGTGGTGCTATGCAGACCTGAAGAAATTTAGAGATGGAAAAATGTAGCACCACATTCCATTGAATCCTGGTACTTTGCCCTTTAGGCAAAAATAGAGGACTTACAATCCTAAAGTATCTGAGGCCATTTTCAATGAAATAGACAAGATTCTAAAAACAAAAATTATTTACCCCATTCACCACTCTACATGGGTGGCTTGCTAATATTGTTCCTGTTAGAAAGAAGAATGGGAAAATAAGAATTTGTGTTGATCTCAAAAATCTGAACCAAGCTTCTCTAAAAGATAATTATCCCTTACTTGTGATGGATCATATATTGCAAACAGTATTTGGTTCAGAAATGATGTCTATGCTAGATGGGTTTTCAAGATATAATTAGATCGAGGTAGCCCTGGAAGATCAGTACAAAACAATGTTCACTACTCCAATCGGTGTTTTTTCTTATAATCGGATGCCATTTGGCCTTATTAATGTAGGGGCCACTTTCCAAAGGGAAATGGATTTAACTTTTGGAGATTTGAAAAATAAAATCATTGTTGTTTATCTGGATGATTTAATAGTTTTCTCTAAGAAGAGGGCCGACCACTTTCATGATCTAGAGGTGGTGTTGCAACGCTATAGAGAACATGGTATTTCCTAAAATCCTAAAAAGTCAATTTTCAATGTAACTGAATGGAAGTTGTTGGCTCACATTGTCTCCATGAATGGTATCAAAATTGATCCTGACAGGGTCAGAGCAATTCAGCAACTGAGCCTACTTGTGACCAAGAGTAATACTAGATCTTTCTTTGGTCAAGTAAACTTTCTAAGAAGGTTTGTTCCTGAATTTGTTGAGTTGACGAGACATATTGCTGAGAAGATGAAAAACCATCCTATTTTGAAATGGAGTGATGAAGGTAAACAGACATTTGAAGATATTAAGATAGCAATTGCTAATGCACCTATATTAGTGTATCCTAATTTTGAAAAAAAAAATATTATCTATTGCTATGCATGAGAAAACACTCTATTAGCTATCTTGCTGCAAAAGAATGAATAGGAGATAGAAGCTCCAATTTCTTTCATGAGTGTGCCTTTAAAGAAGCATGAGTTGAAATACTCCCCACTTGAGAAACATACATGCACAGTAGTGAAAGCTTTGAAAAGTTATAGGTTTTATATTCTACACTTTCATGTTGTTGTCTATGTTCCTGAGTCTGTTGTAAAAAGTATCCTTACCCAACAAGAAATTAGTTGTAATAACAGAGGAACCTGGATAGCTAAAGTACAGGAATATGATGTTGAAATCAAACCTACCAATTTGGTCAAGGGCAAAGGTTTATGTAAAATGATTGATGAGAATAAAGTTAGTGAAGATGAAGAATTACCTCTGGTTCTTTTTACAAGCACTACGGATGATTGGTTTTCTAATGTTTCTTATTTTATGACATATGGCAATTGTCCACCCCACTTATCTACAAAGGAGAAAAGGAATTTGAGGCTTAAATCTAACAAGTATGTTCTCTGGGAAGGGAACTTATACAAGAAGGGAGTGGATGGAATCTTTTTAAGGTATGTAGATAAGGAACAACATAAGAAACTATTGGAGACCTTTCATAATGAAGCCTCCAGAGGTCATTTCTCAGTGTCTATGACTGCTTTTAAAATCCTATGGAAATGTTTTTATTGGCCAGGTATGTTCAAAGATTCCAATAACTAGGTGTCTAAATGTGAGAAATACTTAAGGTTTACTAGCAGACCTCAGTTAGCTGCATTACCTCTGAAACCAGTAGTGATTGATGAACCATTTCAGAAATGGGGATTGGATTTCATTAGACCTATTAACCCCAATTCCAGTGCTAGCCACACCCATACCTTAACAACAATGGATTACTTTGCCAAATGGGTGGAAACAATTCCTATAAAACACACCACCCCTGAGGTAGTCTGCAACTTCCTCAAATAGAATATCTTGGTCAAGTTTGGTGTACCCAAAAAGATTGCAGGAGATAATGCTACCAGTTTCTCCTCTTCTGAATTTACTCTTTTCTATTATGATTATGGTATCAATCTTGCCCACTCATCTAACTATTATCCACAAGGCAATGGGCAAGCTGAATCAAGCAATAAAAATCTAATTTCAATTATCAAGAAGCTAGTGGATGATAATCAAAGAGGATGGCATAAGAGTTTATATGACACTCTTTGGGTAGACAATAACTTGTAGGAAAGCCATCAGTATGTCCCCTTTCTAGCTAGTTTATGAAATTGACAATGCAATACCCATCCGTTTAGAATTATCTGCACTATATTTATAGAAGGCAATTAAAGGTGAACAATTTCAATTAGCACTGGAAAAGAGGATACTGTATTTGAACTAGTTGGAGGAACAAAGAGAAGTGGTTGTGGATAGGATTACCAGACACCAATAGGCTGTGAAGAAATTTTTTGATAAGAAGGCTAAGCAAAGAAGTTTTATAGTGGGATACTCTATGCTCTTATGGGACAAAAGAAGGGAGCCAAAGGGGGCTCATAAGAAATTTTACTCTCTATGGAAGGGGACTTTCCAAATTAGACAGGTTATTGGAGAGAATGCATTTTTGTTGGCATACCCTGATGGCACACCATTACCTCTTGCTTACAATGGGCAAGATCTAAAGTTGTATAATTGGTAACACTCCTGAATCTTGCCTTGTATTATAGTTTTTTTCCTGGTCTTTTCTAGTTTTGTTGTTGTGTTTTTGATGCGACTCTATCGCCCTTCTAGAATAAGGCTTTATGCCAAGTTTGTCTAGATTCTCTGTCCTTTTTAGTCCTTGTCCGTAATTAGAGCCTGTTGTTACCCTTTGTTTGAAATTTTACTAAAGCATTCTTGTCTTAGAAATTTCCCATTCTTTCTTTGCCACTTTTCATTTCCTTTTCCCAAGTTGTGTCTTTTACTTGGTCATTTTCATGCATTGTCGAAAATCATCTAAGTTTTTGAACCAAAGTCGGCAGGTTCAAGAGTTCATGAACCGCACGATTTTTTGACTATTCACCAAGTCTAGCATCTTAAGTTCTTTCCTTCCTCAGTCTTGGTCACTTTGTAAAGAGTCAAGTCTTCATTTTTGGGAGATCAAAAGTTCTTTGGACTTCTAAACTCTCAAACTTGTGGTTCAAAAGTTCCTCAAATCTCTGACTTGCTGACTGAATTTGCTCGCTGCTCTTGTGGTGCCTTTTTCTGAGCTGTCAAGTAGTACAAGGAAATGACACCTATCATCTCGCATTTGATTTGGAATGTGTGTAAATACATTAGCACACCTTTCAGAGGGAAACCCAAGGGGATTTTATGAATTTCAAAGCTTGATACGCTGCCAGCAATTAATGAGATTTATGAATGAATTTATGGAATGACATAAACTTGAATAAGTTAGCCACCCTAAAATGAAATCTTCATAATTTTGTGAAGGAGATACGTTGCAGAGCCAGGAGCTGCTAGTCTACCATACATGAGGAGTTTGTAGAATTTTTGGTTTACAGGTTAGCTCAGTTGGCTTTCTCTTTTCTAGTTTACTCTCTCTTGCTTAAGGAACACAACAAATTGTTTGGGTGGTGGAAATATTTCATTTTCATGAATCTGTATAGCGATTCCCCTGCAAGTATATTGTGGATTTTTGTTGTGTCTGTGAATATTTTAGAGTTTTTAGCTGGCTAGGTTTTCAAGTTGGTTAAAATGAAATTCAAGTTTCAAGGGGCCCCTATGGTTCCTATGGTAGAAAATGGGTTGTCTGGTGTGAAAGACATTGAGCTGGGTCACATTGACCTTGAGGATTTTTGAAAAAGGATGCAACCTGAGGGCCAAACTTCTCTAGCTAACAAAATTATGGGCAGTGGCTTAGATAGAGCTGGTGGTTTTCCACTCATTATGTGTTGTCCTGACCTGGTGGTTGCTTGTGCAAATAACTATTTCCTGGAGTCCCAAGAAATAAGTGCTTTAGATGGCTCTATTGTTGCTAGGATTGATTCAGAATCCATTACTCTTGCTTTGATTTGGATAAGTATGAAGAGAATGTTGATTTTTTTGTGTCCTCTACTTGTGGGTTTTATAATGAAAGAAAGGATTGGTGCCAGAGTTGCATTGCCAAAACCTAGATAGAAGCTAAGAAGAAAGAAAAGTTGAGACTTCCTGCTAATTTGAAGAGAAGCCATTTCAAAGAGGAGATTTCTGATATGATTTCTCTACTAAATCGTGTGGTCAGGAGCTCAAACTCTGATTCCTTTGAATACCGAATGTGTCAATTTATCTTACTTATTTGTGGAGATCATCATATAGATTGGGCAAGAATAATCCATAAATGTATGCACGAACAATTGGTGAATTTTCCACAAAAAATAATTTTTCACATGTGCTCTTAGTTGATTTATGTATTAGTCATTAAAGAGGCTAATTGGCCTCGTTTAAAAGCTCAAGGAGCTACCACCCTGGGCACGCCTGTGTATCAAACTTTCCCATAGTTGCAGAAGAATATTGGTACGAGAGATTTTCATCAGATAAATGATGCCTTTTCTATGTTGATTACAAAAAGGATTGAAGGCTCACTAGAGCAGAGGTTCTCTATAGAGGCAGCTACCCTAGTAATGAATTTTGGAATTTTTTATTCTGAGTTTGACTACTTCTCATACTTGAGAATTAGGGGTTATAAAAATGCCCCACTAAAACTGCCAAGGTATCCATCAGACTACCTTATATTTCTGGAGGTGTGTTGTCAAATGGCGGTTGTGAATGCAAAGTATCGTGTGATGGAAAAGAAAGGGTATTATTTCCCTGTGACAATTTCTTTCTATTCTTGTAAGAGCAATGACAATGCTAAAAGTTTGGATAAGTTACTGGAAGAATTCAATCTTCACAATTTATCTGCCCGAGTAGCTTTTGATAGCAAAATTTTGTGAAAAGAAATATGCATGGTGGAGGTTCATATCAACACAAACCCCAACTTGAAGACTTCTGGGAGGATTGTCTAAATGAGAGGGAATTACAGAGGAGGAGTTGGATGAGTCTTACGATTGATCAAGTCTGTGCCTTTGAACTGCCTATGCAGATTCCCAATTTGGTTGATGATAATTTAGATATTCTAGATGAGGGTTATCACGATGCATCATAGCAGCCTTTGCCTCCTATAAAGTAGTCAGATAAAGAGATCACTTATGTCAGGTTTCACTCCTTCCATGTGTTAACAAGAATAGAGAAATGGTTGAAAGGAAAAGTAAGAGAACAAGTTGGTTTAGCAGCACCGAGGGACTCATCTACTCAAGGACAAAACAAATCTCAAACCACTCACACCTAGAGGAGGTCATCTAGTTTGGACCAAACTCTTCAAAGAGTTGGATCACAATTGGATGGAGATGGTGAGCATCATCCTAAGGATGTCAGTAAGCTGAAAATGGTCTACGAACAAGATAGTCAACTAGTGAAGAGTAATACCATATTGGTTGCTTCTCCACTAAGAGCAAACCATGTGCCCCATGTCAACAATTTTGTAAGTGATAATGATTATTTAATGTTTACTTAGTTGGGAGAAGATAATATGTTACAATCTTTGTTAAGTACTCCAAATTCACCCAGTCTAAGTAATCCTCCATAGCACAATTCTCCACATGTGCGTTTGGATGGTGTAATAAGTGTAGGTGGTAATACCAATGTTCCCGCTTCATCCCTTGCCTGGCTGAGAAAGGCAGTAGAGAAAAAGAAAAGGTACAACCCAATGGTGGATAGTACTGTGGATACTATAGCCAAGCTTCTGTAAGAAACACCTAAGCCTAAACGGGCTAGGAGGATGTCAAGGATGGTAACTGATTCTGCCATAGGACACCAGATTCTGGAAATTACTGACCCAGTGGGAAACAAAAATGAGGATGAAGTGACTGAGGTAAATTTCAATCTGAGCAGAGTGGATATGGGACCCTCAACTATTGAGGGGGACATTTATCATGCAAAATACTCAATTAGTAATATGTCAAAAAGGGTCAAAAAGGAACACGAGGAGGATGCCAAGCTGCGAGAACAAGTAAGTTCCTTATCTATTTTTACTTAGTCAATTTTGAAGATAACAACACCATCAGTAGATGCCTTGCCTGATATGAGTGTTAGTACCCCTAACCCCAATTTATTACAACAAATTAAAAGATCTCAATCCTTGAGTAGTGTTATAGAACAGTGGATAGAGAAAGTGACCCTAGACGGCCTCATATTTATTGAAGAAGCTTGTAAGTTATTTAACTCCATTTCCAGTAAGAGAGAGACCATGATAGTTGATTTCCAAACTATCAGAAATGATAACAATAGCCTATCCTTGGTCTCAAAATAAATAGAAGATATGGCTGGAATGGATGTTAACATTTTGGTGGCCGAGAAAGTGTTGAATGACCCTAAGGAAATAAACTCTGCTTCTTGGGCTGATATAATTGAATGGAAGTTGTCTGTTGTGGGGGCACTTGAAGAAGAAATGAGGAGAACTCTTGCTCTCTACTACTTAGAATTAAGAGATATCAAAAGTAATTTTGCCATCTTGGAAATAGAAGTCATTAGTGATGATGATGATAAGTTGCTTGAAGTTAAAGAGATCAAGCAAAATTTAAAAAAGATGGTGACTGAGGAAATGGTGAGTTATGATATTGTCATAGAAGAAGAAATTAGAAAGGTTGCAAGAATATCCACTTACATTAGAACACTCAAAAATGGTCTGGATGACATGCATAAAAAGGTGACTAGTGTTAATAGGGCAATAAGCAAGAAGAAACTCTGAGTCAGCACGATTGGTAGTCCAAGCGGCATGGATTTATCATCAATCATCAACAAGTACCAGGCTTACAAGGCAAAGTTAAGGGCACAAATAGCTCAAGTGGCACAAGGTGACTCGTGTAATGAAGATGGATAGGTGAAGGAGAAGGAAGTGACACAAAAAGACAATGCTAAGGAAGAGGACGTGGCAATAATCACTTGATTTTCTTTTCTCATGCTTTAGTATTTTCATATTTGCAAAGAAACTATTGGCTCTAGAGAGCACATTATTTTAATTATGCTTAATTTTAAGACTTCTTTTAATCAGTTGTCCTCAAGAAGCCGTTATGTTTTAAAGACAGTTATTGGGCGACTTGGCTATAAATTTAGTTAGTCAATCAATGTAGGGATCTTTTGGTAAACTTTTTGTTGGTGATGGTGGTGATCACCTAGGTTTAGTGTTCTGAAATTAAGTTGTAGGCAAAATATGCATTAGCAGGTCAGAAATCTCCATCGCCCTTTGAAAAAATTAGTTAGATGCATTTTTGAATGCATATCGGGCTTTGAAATGTGCATGTATGAAGGGGGAATCTTTCGTAGATTCCTGGGAATATTCCCGCTTTGTATATCAGGTTGCATGTGAAGGTGCAAGAAAATATAGAAGGGCACAGATGCATTTCCTACAATGTTGGAGATACAAACAAAAATTATACAATGGTCGAATATTCCTTGAAGATTCCTCGTTTGTATGTAAAAGGGTTTGTATATTCGATATAAAAAAGAGGTGTACATTGTAGATATACAAAGGGGCCGATATACAAGTGATGGGGCCCGCAGACATGCAAGGGTTTTTGTATCTCCAACATACAAGTCGCAATGAATATGCAATGTGCAGGTGACAAGCAAGAGGGGCCTTGTATATTTGGCAATATACAAAGCAACAGAATATACAATTGGTGGGGCCCACGGATTGCACATGCATCAGAGGAGGTTTGCAAATGGATAGGTACAAGGTGGATGCAGCCAAAGAATTAATAGTATTTGAGAAATATTTTGAAATCTGCCTTTGTATGTTTGGGATTGTATATTCCAAATATACAATCGAATGTGCAAACAAAATATACAAAGAAGAAATGTACATGGCCTGGACGCCAAAGGATAATATGTTGCAGTGGATAGATTTTGAAGTCCATGGGTTGTATATTGCATTTGTATATGCGATATACAAAGGAAATATGCATGAGTAACATACAATCCGGACCTGAGTGAAAATCAAATGCAGAGAATAAGGTTTGGGGTCCGTAACATGTATATTGGGTGCTTGTATGTATACAAGGCCCGATATGCAAAGGCATATGCATTGGGTCATTGGTGGGATAGTTATCATCGGCAGATGCCTCAAGAGTTGTTCCGATGGCTGACAGAGGAAAATGCATGGCGACAGAGGACCAACCAACGGCCGCCACGTGTCCTGAAACAGTCGCGTGTATGTGCTGAATTATATATAATGGTTTTAAAAGGCTAAAGGGGGCGGTTGTATATGCTCTTGCATATACGAAGGCGAATGTATGTGCTCTGGATGACAAAGGCAAAATGTAAGGTTAGCGATGGCAGGGAAACATCTGACATGGCACGTTCTGATTGGTTGATTGCTTGTTCATTCGATTTGGAGCTACAGATCTCAGCGAAGGAGAGGTGGATCGACGGCCATGTTTTAAAAACTTCATTCAAAGGTTTTTCATTGTATGCATGTGGGTTGCTGCATTCTTAGGCCGCAGGTTGGTGAACAATTAATGGCGAATTGCAGAGGATGTTGGGTTGAAGGGACAAATCACCTACCAAATTTATGCAAAAAAATCTTCAAGCAAGCTGTGCAAATCTCGATTCCACCTACTTCTCCTTCTCTTCCTCTCTGCAGTGTTAAATGTTTCAAGTGCCAATCTGAAAATGCATTGTATCTAGCGAATTCTTGAGTTGACCCTTGTAATTTTGCTGAGTACATAGTCTTGGTATAAAAGCCAAACTATGTTACTCATTATGTGTGGAAGACCTAGGCAATTTTGGGGGAAAAATAACGAAATATAGAGCATTTCCTTGTTGTTCTTTCTCATTTTGGAGTTTATGTGTTGCATCTGTGTTGTATCTTGCACATATGTTCAGTTTCTTGTCATTTTATATGAAAAATGCCTTTGTTGCATGTGTTTATCTGTCTGTCTCCACTTGTTGTATGCAATTTCTTCTTTTGAATCTGGTTGCTAAGGGTTTCTCAAATTCTAGGGTATAGTCTTGCTGTACCACATGCTTAATCTATAACTTCCATTCAAGGAGTGGATTAAACTGTTTTAGTTTGAGTATGGAGAAGATTGTATGTCAACTGGGATATTTGTAAGTAGAGATAGTTAAATTCTCATCCTTGGGTGATGTTTGTAAGGCAAGCATCAGTCCTAACCCCTTGAAATTCAAATGCCAGTTGCAAGCCATCCTCATGTATACGTCTATTTGACTCCTTGCCCTGAGATAGGCACCAGTCTGCTTCTTGTGAAGTAGTTATGATCCAAAACCCTGTCTTGCATCCACACCATCAAATTCAAACCATTTTGTAAGTCCAACCTATTAATTGTAGGAGTAGGATTAGGAACCCCTGCATACTATCATCCCTAACCAATCATATATGTCCAAGAAAGTTGCCAACTTGTGATCTGTCATTTAGATCTTGGTCCATGCATGAGAGTATTCTGCCTGTTATCACAAAGTTAAATCTTTCTGTCATTTGGAGAGTAAATGTTACATATTTATCAAATAGGGATACCCCCCTTGGTGCAGCAGAACCAGAAGTGAAGGAGAGGCCGCTCATGCAACCTCCCGTATCTATTGACCGAATCTGCTCGTGCATTAGAACTGGCAAACCCTCTGCCGATTCGAAGAAAATAACCAATAGATTTTGGCGACTTCACTGGGGAGACAATGTCATATCCATGAAAGTTTGAGTCTAAAAGATTGAAAAATTAGACCTGGAGGTGCTTTGTTGCAGCAAACAAGAAAGTTATATATGTGGCTCTGTTGGTGGATGACCCAGAAATCAAAAGAGATTAGTTTTTAGCTTCAGCCTGTTTGAAGCTTATTCCTCTGCAAGGAGGTGGCAACTCTGCATCAAAGAACCTGATAAAAGAATAAATCAATCAGAGAAGAATTTGTAGCTATTGCAACATATCCAGGTATTTGTACAAGTTTTTGAAAGATTCCCTATTTGGTGAAATAGCATTGGTTAAAAGGGAAACATGGGTGAAAGCAGAGCTTGCATGCTTTTGTTATAACCTAATCTGTATTTCAAAAGGGTATACAATATTGTTTAAAAGACTCATTTGGAGGACTTTAGGAAAGTTGAAACAACAGTCTAAATTTTGAGGGCCTAAAGTCATTATTTATAGAAAATCTGAGTTGAAAAGAGGGTTGCAGAAATGCATAATGATGTATAATTATCAGCCCCTGCACCCTTGTGAGGTGTCAAATGCGACCATGTATAATAATCAGTCCCAACCATGTAATAAAAGAATTTTCATCCTTCACAGATATAAGCCCATAAATTTTGATGGCATTTGTGGCTATCCAAATGCTTTTCCATCTAAAATCAGAAAGTATTTGCCCAAATTCAATGGTGCTAAGGATGAATCAGCTGAGAAACACTTGCAACAATTTATAAATGTGATAGATGATTTTGAGATTGACCATGAAGATGTGGTTATTAGATTATTTGTTCAATCTCTAGATGAAGATGCAAGGGACTGGTTCTCCTACCTTCCAGCTTACTCTGTCAGCTCTTGGCAAGAATTTAAATCTACATTTCTAGAACAATATGGTGAAAGAATTTCTAAATATACAGTCATTAGTGACTTTATGTACATCCATATTGAAGAAGATGAGTTGATCCTAGCCTTTAACCTCATATTTATGAGGGCATTGAATAGAATACCAGAATGCATGAGACCTAATGATGCACTGTGCCTAGTTGTCTATTTGGGAGCATTTGATAGGAAAATGAGTTATAGGTTAAGAGATAAAGAGCCCACCACATTGTATCAGGCACATCAGTTTGCAATTGACATTAAAAATAATTGGAGGTATGGAATTCAAAAAGGTTATTTCTCTGAAAATTTTTGCTTCCCTCAAGTCTCCAACATTGATGAGGGATATAGTTTAAGTGTTGAAGATGAATGTCAAAGTACTCACACCCTTGCTGTCCCAGTTTTTCATCAGTCCAGATTGATGATGTTTCTGTTATAGAGGAGGACATCCTATTTTGCCCAGCAAATGAAGTTGACAACAATAATTTCCCAAGTAATATTTGCATGCCAACCCTAAAAAAAGAGCATTCATGTTTAAATGATCCAGTTGTGCAAAGTTGTAATCATATGGATCAAGAGTCAATAGCAGTTTCATCAGGAAGCATTAGAGGGTTGGAAGATGATGTAGGTAGTTCAACTTTAGAATGCATTGAAGTAGCAGAAATTTTTTATGTGGGGCAATCAGATAAATTGGTTGATAGTGATGATATCCATGATCAGTTCATGGATTAGGTTTGTTCTTCTTATGACTCTAGGTCTAATAATGATGAAAAAGAAATGGATTGTCATGAAGAAGAAACAGAGACCTTTGCAATAAGTATGAATCCCCTTTATGATGAGCCTATGGATGCAGTTGATATTGTGAGTTATGACATTCATTGGTGCAGAATTAACCCTCTGTTTGAAAATGATGATACTGATTTACAAACTGTGGATGATAAATGCTTAGCATCAGTTGTTTCAGACATGTGCAATGATGACTGTGTGGATCAGGTTTTATTTTCTGAGTGTTTTCATTTTTTGGATCAGCTAGATATGTGTTTGGTTATATCCAACAGCCAAGTAGATAATGAATATTGCCAAATGCGATATGAGGATATATGGTTTGAGGATTTTAACCTAAATATGTTACCTAATGTTGAAACATATTATACTATGTATGGTTATATATTTGGTTGTAAAATGCAGAGTGATAGAGGCAATACTGCAAGTGGCCAGCTTTCAAAGATGGTGAGCTATTTAATGAACAGGATCAACATATGGGTAGGTTGTGTTGATGTTTTCAGCTGTGGTTGGGATTATTCAATTTGGAATCAGGCATTTGATAGGATAAAATTGTGGTTCTTTATTTTTGGTTGCCCGGGGCCACCAAAATAATGTCTAAAAACATAGTTTGTGTGCAGGTTGGTGTAATATTCAACTCTGTTGCCCAATGGATAAGGCCCAATCTATGAAACCAGAGATTCTGAGGTTCTCTCCATGCCTGCAAGAGGCATGCATCCTCAGACAGAGCCACTGGTGGTGATCATCTAGGTTTAGCATTTTGAAATTAAGTTGCAGGCAAAATGTGCATTGGCAAGTCAGAAATCTCCATCGCCCTTTGAAAAAATCAGTTACATGCATTTTTGAATGCATATCGGGCTTTGAAATGTGCATGTACAAAGGGGGAATCTTTCGCAGATTCCTGGGAATATTCCCGCTTTGTATATCGGGTTGCATGTGAAGGTGCAAGAAAATATACAAGGGCGCAGATGCATTTGCTACAATGCTGGAGATACAAACGAAAATTATACAAGGGTGGAATATTCCTTGAAGATTCCTTATTTGTAAGTAAAAGGGTTTGTATATTCGATATACAAAAGAGGTGTACATTGCAGATATACAAAGGGGCCGATATACAAGTGATGGGGCCTGTAGACATGCAAGGGTTTTTGTATCTCCAACATACAAGTCGCAATGAATATGCAATGTGCAGGTGGCAAGCAAGAGGGGCCTTGTATATTCGGTAATGTACAAAGTAGCAGAATATACAATTGGTGGGGCCCGCAGATTGCACATGCATCGAAGGAGGTATGCAAATGGACAGGTACAAGGTGGATGCAGCCAAAGAATTAATAGTATTTGAGAAATATTTTGAAATCCGCCTTTGTATGTTTGCGATTGTATATTCCAAATATACAATCGAATGTGCAAACAAAATATACAAAGAAGAAATGTACATGGCTCGGACGCGAAAGGATAATATGTTGCAGTGGATAGATTTTGAAGTCCATGGGTTGTATATCGCGTTTGTATATGCGATATATAAAGGAAATACGCATGACTAACATACAATCTGGACCTGAGTGAAAATCAAATGCAGAGAATAAGGTTTGGGGTCCGTAACATGTATATTGGGTGCTTGTATGTATACAAGGCCCGATATGCAAAGGCATATGCATTGGGTCATCGGTGGGATAGTTATCATCGGCGGATGCCTCAAGAGTTGTTCCAATGGTTGACGGAGGAAAATGCATGGCGATAGAGGACCAACCAACGGCCGCCACATGTCCCGAAACAGTCGCATGTATGTACTGAATGCATATACAATGGTTTTAAAAGGCTAAAGGGGGCGGTTGTAAATGCTCTTGCATATATGAAGGCAAATGTATGTGCTCTGGATGAAAAAGGCAAAATGTAAGGTTAGCGATGGTAGGGAAACATCTGATGTGGCACGTTCCGATTGGCTAGCTGCTTGTTCATTTGATTTGGAGCCGCAGATCTCAGCGGAGGAGAGGTGGATTGACGGCCATGTTTTAAGAACTTCATTCAAAGGTTTTTCATTGTATGCACGCGGGTTGCTACATTCTCAAGCCATGGGTTGGTGAACAATTAATGGCAAATTGTAGAGGATGTTGGGTCGAAGGGACAAATCACCTACCAAATTTACGCAGAAAATCTTCAGGCAAGCTGTGTAGATCCCGATTCCACCTACTTCTCCTTCTCTTCCTCTCTATAGCGTTAAATGTTTCAAGTGCCAATCTTAAAATGCATTGTATCTAGCAAATTCTTGAGTTGACCGTTGTAATTTTACTTAGTACATAGTCTTGGTATAGAAGCCAAACTATGTTACTCATTGTGTGTGGAAAACCTGGGCAATTTTGGGGGAAAAATAATGAAATATAGAGCATTTCCTTATTGTTCTATCTCATTTTGGAGTTTATGTGTTGCATCTGTGTTGTATCTTGCACATATGTTCAGTTTCTTGTCGTTTTATATGAAAAATGCCTTTGTTGCATGTGTTTATTTGTTTGTCTCCACTTGTTGTATGTAATTTCTTCTTTTGAATCTGGTTGCTAAGGGTTTCTCAGATTCTAGGGTAGAGTCTTGCTGTACCACATGCTTAATCTATAACTTCCATTCAAGGAGTGGATTAAACTATTTTAGGTTGAGTATGGAGAAGATTGTATGTCAATTGGGATATTTGTAAGTAGAGATAGTTAAATACTCATCCTTGGGTGATGTTTGTAAGGCAAGCATCAATCCTAACCCCTTGAAATTTGAATACCAGTTGCAAGCCATCCTCATGTATATGTCTATTTGACTCCTTGCCCTGAGATAGGCACCGGTTTGCTTCTTGTGAAGTAGTTATGATCCAAAACCCCTGTCTTGCATCCACACCATCAAATTCAAACCGTTCCATAATTCCAACAAGTTAATTGTAGGTGTAGGATTAGGAACCCTTGCATACTCTCATCCTAACCAGTCATATATGTCCAAGAAAGTTGCCAACTTGTGATCTGTCATTTAGATCTTGGTCCATGCATGAGAGTATTGTACCTGTTATCACAAAGTTAAATCTTTATGTCATTTGGAGAGTAAATGTTACATCTTTATCAAATAGGGATACCCCCCTTGGTGCGGCAAAACCAAAAGTGAAGGGGAGGCCGCTCACGCAACCTCCCGTATCTGTTGACCGAATCTGCCCGTGCATTGGAACTGGCAAACCCTTTGCCGATTCAGAGAAAATAACCAACAGGTGATAGATCAATTTTTTCTTTCCTATTCAATTGCTTTGATATATGAAATAGAAATCAATACAGTGGAGTTTGGATGATCATAAACTTTGTGTTATGCCTGTTTGAATTCATAATCTTCCTACGTTGAATATATTGTTGATTGATTATCTTTCTATATTGGAGTAGTTGGATATTTCAATTCTTGCTCACTGTTTTGAAGTATTTATTTTTTGGTGAATGGTTTATGGTAGTGAATGTATGATATATGGTGTACTTCTTATTTATTTCATTGAAGTTGTTGCTGTGGAAGTCTTTGTGGTTCATTGATTTCAGCTGATATTGGGAAATATTTCCTTTTTTCTTTTTGGTTAAAAGCACCAGCTTTTCCTTTGCTTTCTAGTTAAAAGCAATTTGAGTTTTCATTCATTGGATATTATAAGAAGGTAGATGCGCCTTGGTAAATAAGCATAGAATCATTGTAAAATACCATTGCAACTTATTCAACTGCTATTACATTTGTCACTTATATGGATGTGAGAATATAGAGTTAGGTGGCAAATCTGTAAACCAACAGGATTATTATTTGTGTTGGAAAAGAAATTATTGGAAGATCAAGATGATTGTATGATAGTCATTTATCAAATTATCTGAATTATGTGATCATGGATGAGTTAGAATATTTAATTATTGTATTATGCATTTTTCATGTTTCTTTGACTATATATTCTTTGATATACTGATATTCAAAAATGAAGTGTGCAGGTGGGTGGCCAAGATCATTAAGTTTTCCGGAGACTCCAAGAATCCTTCATGTGATACCCCGTTAACCTAGTCTAACCTGTGGAAGGGGTGAAGGCTAAAGTGTTAGGTGTTTTAATTATTTATTTATGTGATGGCAATGATTGTTTTTTATTTTTATAATTTTATTAAATTAAATTTTGCTATGTGTGAGAGTTAAATTTATTTTTTTATTCAATTTATTGTTTTATTATTTTGGGGTGAGGATAAGGGATTTTCTTTAATTATTATTTTTTAATTAAAAGATTTTTTTGGGGAACAAGAAAGAAAGTTCCCATCCTTTCTTATCTTTTTAGTTTTTTTTAGTTTTTTGATTATTTATTGGGGGGAAAGTTGGATTTTGGAAAAATCTTCTTATTGTGCATGAGGTTGAGAATTTTAGAAAAGGAATTGGTGAGAATTTTGTAGAAGAATTTTTGTGAGAAGTTTTGGAAAATAAGTATTTGGCTTGGGAATTTGCTGGTGGATTCGAGAGCAAGGAATTTGATTCTGGTTTTTGAGCTCTCCCTAACCTGGGGAGCTGAGATAGGATTTAATCTCCTCTTTAAATTTCTGTAAAATATATGCATGTGATGTTTATAAAAAGTCTTTGTGTTATGTGTTTTGCATTTTTCTATTTATTGTGGGTTAAGGGTTGTGTAGGGAGCGGCTCTCCCTTGAGGGGTGAGAGCCTCCCAAGTATTGGGGTAGAAAGAGGCGTGGAGCCTCTCTTGGGGAAAAATGGATTTTGCAATATGTGGTATAATGATGATTTGATAGTTGTTGTTGTTGGTATATTGTGGAGATGTGATAAAATGATGATTTCAATTTTGTTGTTGTGATACTATATGGAGATGTATGTTATTGGGAGGTATAAGTGCTTGTGGAGATGGAGGTTGTGTTACTGTGAAGTATAATATTGTATGAGAGTTGTTATTTTGTTCCCCAAGAGGGAGGATTATCCCCTCTCTCCCCCTGTGTTGGATCTAGTTTGGATGCTTTATTTTGTGAGTTGACTAATGGGATTTTGTGTTGATGTGTAAATGATCCTTTCTAGTTTATGAACTTATATTTTTGCATGTGTGTTTTTACCCAGTTCTTGGAGTCTCCTGCTCGAGGTGGGAATGTACAACAATCGCTACGGTAGGGTGGAGAGCAAGTCTTGGTCATTCATTGTTGTAGGAAAGAAAGTTGAAAATATTCATGAAGACTTAGATCGTCAAGAGAGATTATTGTGATTTAATGTTCATTTAAGGAGCTAGATGCTCTCACCTTGTTGTGTAAGATTATTTTTGTTGGATTTCATATACTTGGTTGTTCAAAAGGATTCTTGTTGGGAGTTTGAGCAAATTTTATTTGGCTTGGATGTGAAGTTGAAGACCTATTTGTAATGTTGATGATTTGAGATTAGTTGTTGCAAATCTGTGATCAAAAGAAAATAATATTGATTGTTGCATGTTTTATTGTAAATTTGAAAATGAATATTTTGTTTTAAATACACCTATGATTATGGACTTAGTTTTTTGTATATTTTATGAGACATATATATTTATGTGTGTGTGTGTGTATATATATATATTCTGGTTAATATGAAGAACTGATAACTGATATATTCCAGTATATATATATATACCACTGTTATTGATGCAGGCACTACTAGTCATAACTCTATTGTTTGTTATGCTTTTAAAAGAAAAAGGATTTATATTGAAATGAATTAAAATTTATATTTTTTATCATGTTAGTGCTGCCTTTGGTTGGGCCTTCATGGGGGGCTGTGAGAAGACCCACGGTCTCCCACAAGCTATGTGGCCTATTGGAGCCATGGGGGCTCCCCACGACGGCCCATGAAGGTGGGCCACAAGCCATTTAATGGCTATGGACTGCCCCCTACAGGCTATGCCCTTTTTATAGCTTACAGTCCTTTGAAAGTTTTGATGACTCCTTTCCATATTTTAAACTCTCCGTTGTTCTTTATATCGTTGTTGTTGATAATTTATTCTATATGTATTTATGACAATGTGTGTGTATATATATATATGAATGTATGTATATGTATGTCATGATTTGAAGCCGTTGTCTTCACAACTTTCTAGCCTTCTCAAAAATTACCCTGCATTTACATACAACAGAAAAGAAAACCAGTTTATAAATGAATGTTTCATTGAGTTATTTATAGATGTAAATTTTAAAATAAATCAGTTTTGAAATTAGCTTCGTTATTTATAGATGTAATCGAAATTAGCTTTGTTATTATTATAAAAGAAAAGAATTAGAATTATAGAAAAAGAACTTAGTATTACAAAAAGACAATGTATATTAGATTCATTTTGTTATTTTAAAAAGAAAATAATTAGTTTTATTCTATTATTATGAAAAGAAAGTAATTGATATATATATATATATATATATATATATATATATATATATATATATATATATATATATATATATATGTATATATACATGTATATATATGTATATATATGTATATACATGTATATATGTATATACATATATATACATATGTATATACATATGTATGTATATATATACATATATATACATATGTATATACATATATATATATACATACATATATATATATATATATATATATATATATATATATATATATATATATATATATATATATATATATATATATATATATATATATATATATATATAAAAGGAAGCTTTCTATTTAAAAATGGAAAAAGGAAATTGTTTTATGAAAAAGCACTATTTATTGTTTTATTGAAAAGAATTGCATTATCTTTTAAATAGAAATTAGATATAACTTGTTTCCTTTGAATTTAGAAAAGCAAGGAAAATATTTAAATTTCTTTATCTAGTTGCTTTATTAGAATGATTTTATTATTAAATTCATGATGGAAAAAAAGAATTAGATTATTTTATTCAATATTTAGTTGAAAAGCAAAACATATATATATATATATATATATATATATATATATATATATATATATATATATACATACATACATACAATTTTATATTAGAACATTTAGTTTTAAATTTGAGCTTGCTTTATACAATGATCATACAAGGTTTAATTATTAAAATAACAAATTAAAATATGTTTATTAAGTGAACATAGGAAATTAACTAAAATATGTTTATTAAGTGAACATAGGAAATTAACTATACTTGAAACTATTATTGTCTGTATTAATACTATTACATAACCTTTTTATTTAAGAGTAAATTCATTTGTGAATATCTTAATTATCAATTGTGATTAGATTATTTTAAATGGTGGAATTTAAATCAAATAACGTTACTAGACTAGTTGTAGGACAATTCAATAATATCGCATTGGAACTTAATTATTCTTTTGAACATTAGGAAAATTGCGAAAAGTGAGAAAACATCACGACTCAACTTGTTGAAAAACGCGACAAACTATTCAAAATTTATGTATACTTATAATGTAGTTTCATGTTTAATTCTATTTCTTTAGAAAAAAAAATCATTTTCCACCATTTTTGCCCACTTGTATGGTTGACATACAGGTGGACCTAATACGGGCATGACAACTTTGCTTTTCCTAGATGATGAAATACATCCAATAAATGGATGATGAAATGTACATCCAATAAAACTAACATATTTTTTTCCTAAATGATGAAATACATCCAGTAAATGGATAAACTAGATTTAATGTCATAGGATTTTAATGCATGATTAATGTAATAGGTTTTTAATGCCTAGGGATTTAGTGAGTAATTTCTAATAAGATCTTATTTTATGTTTTTGGGTGTGCCATAATAGAATCATTTTGTTGAAGCTCAAAACCATAAAGATCATCATTTTGTGTTAAGAAAACTTGCATTATTATCTTCACAATATATAGATGAATTTGGAGATAAATTAGGTGTCCACGTATCATTGACATATTTAATACGAGTTCATGCTAACATAATCACATAGTGAAGTAAATGAATACATAAAGAACATAGCTTAGATTTTGAGATTCGAGTTGCCCAATTGCACAATTATGTCTACTTTTTTTTTTTGCTTCAAAATCCTCAAAATTTGAACTTTTTGGCAAGTTCCTTCATATTCAATGTTGAATTCTATATAACTCTAATAAGATTAGTCAAATTTATGAAACAACAAATCTATATCATCAAATTCAATTAAAATACATGAAAATTAGCATTCAAACAATATGAAACATAAAAATATTAGTTCAAATAATCAAATTCTATCTAAAAATATCCAATTTACTTCTTCTACATTAAAGAACCAAAAAAAAGGTGGTGGATTAAGTAAACAATGATTGTGTAAATGTCAACACCATGAAAAGTGTTTTTTTGTCCGATAATGGGGTAAGTGCACAAAGATGGGGGACCAAAAAGTTGCCACCATGGGACTTTTTGGTCCAAAATAGAGAAAAACGTGAGGGGTAAGTGCAAGAAGATGGGGGGCCAAAAAGGGGTCTTAAGTGGCCACTTTTTTTCTGAAATCAGGAAATACTGGCCTTGGATGAGAAATTGAGCATAGTTACACTCAAAATTTAGAGATGCAACCAAAACAATGTTCGTAGTGCTCCGAGTCTACTTTCTAAACTACTATTTTGTTTTGAAAATGGCATAGATTAAGGGGTTCAAAAGAGGGAGCCACAGAAATTGGTGTTGTTTCTGTCAAAAAAACATAACATAGCATGTTTTGTGGCTCCCTCAAAAGGTCAACTTTTTTTTGGTATTTTTAAAATCGCTTCGGTGAGAAATTAGCTAATAGCATGTAGTTTATGCCCGATTTTTCTGATAATTTTTTGATGAATATTTGATTTTTTACTAATTTTTAAAGTGGACACATCCTAAAAAACAGAATTTTGGCCGTGCTACCCCTATAAATTTTGAAAACTAATTGAAAATCATTTTTTTATTTTTTTAATATTTGTAGAATGGAGTCTAGTTTCTAAATATGTAATTTTTTTGAAATTTGAATGAATAGTTATTTTACAATGAAAAAAAGACCAAACAGTGGTTTTTGCATAAAAACGGACACACAAACAAAAGAAATTAAAGATGAAAGGCTTAACATTGTTAAAATGTGAAAAAAATCACATCGTCAAATAGCTAAGAGAAAGCCTAACATTACCCATGTGTTCGATTTGTTCAACCTTGAAACACGTGCAAATCTGAGGGTTAGCACGAACGAAATTATGTGAAATTTTGAAGAATACAGAAAAACACGTCTGTGACTGTTCATAAGGCACTCCAAGCCTTTGGGTTGGAAATCCAAAGCAAATCCCAAGCCCAAGGCTTGGGATTCCCAAAGCAAGAAATAACGCGAGCGCGTTATAACGCGCTCGCGTTATAACGCGCTCGCGTTGTTTATTGCCTTACATTTTTCCCGCAAGCCTGTCTTTTCCCATGTTCGACATAACGCGAGCGCGTTATAACGCGCTCGCGTTATGTCCCACTCAAATTTTTTTACACTCAAGGCTATTCATCATGAGGGTTAAGGCATAAAGGATAGAGTTGAAAGGTTTACGGATAAGGGATTAGCGTTTAAGGTATAGTATCGAGCCCGTTGAGGGTCTAGGAATAGGGATAGCGTTTAAGGTTTAGGGATGAGGGATGACAGATTACGGTTGAGGGTCGAGGGATCAAAGTTAAGGGTTGAGGGATTAGGGTTTGACATTAAGGGTTGAGGGTTGAGGTTCAAGGGTCAAGGGTTTAGGGATAGGGTTTAGGGTCGAGGGATTAGGGTTAAAGTAGAGTGTGGAGGGTGTAAGGATTAGGGATAGGGTTGGAGGGTTTAGGGATAAGGGATTAGGGTTTAAGGTATAGTATCAAGTCTGTTGAGAGTTTAGGAATAGGGATAGCATTTAGGGATTAGGGATGAGGGATTATAGTTGAGGGATGATGGATTAGGGTTGAGGGTTGAGGGATTAGGGTTTAGGGATAAGGTTTAGGGTTGAGGGTTTAGGATTAGGGTTTAGGGTTGACGGATTAGCATTTAATGTCGAGGTTAGGGTTAGAGTGTTGAGGGTAGAGGGATTAGGGATAGGGTTTAGGGTTTAAGGTTTAAGGATTGAGGGTTGAGGCTTTAGGGATTAGGGTTTAAGGCTTAAGATATAGTGTCAAGTGTTGAGGGTGTAGGGATAGGGTTTAAGTTTTAAGGGTTGAGGGTTGAGGGATATGGATTAGGGTTTAAGGTATAGTGTTGAGGGTCGAGGGATCAGAGTTAAGGGTTGAGGGATTAGGGTTTGACGTTGAGGGTTGAGGGTTGAGGTTCGAGGGTCAAGGGTTTAGGGATAGGGTTGAGGGTCGAGGAATTAGGGTTAAAGTAGAGTGTGGATGGTATAAGGATTAGGGATAGGGTTGGAGGGTTTATGGATAAGGGATTAGGGTTTAAGGTATAGTATCGATTCTGTTGAGGGTGTAGGAATAGGGATAGCATTTAGGGTTTAGGGATGAAGGATTAGAGTTGGGGGATGACAGATTAGGGTTGAGGGTTGAGGGATTAGGGTTTAGGGATAAGGTTTAGGGTTGAGGGATGAGGGATTAGGGTTTAAGGTATAGTGTTGAGGGTTTAGGGATAGGGTTTAGGGTTGAGGGATTAGGATTTGACGTTGAGGGTTGAGGGTTGAGGTTCGAGGGTCAAGGGTTTAGGGATAGGGTTGAGGGTCGAGGAATTAGGGTTAAAGTAGAGTGTGGAGGGATGACGGATGATAGATTAGGGTTGAGGGTTGAGGGATTAGGGTTTGATGTTGAGGGTTGAGGGTTTAGGGTTAGGGTTGAGAGATGAGGGATCAGAGTTAAGGGTTGAGGGATTAGGGTTTGACGTCGAGGGCTGAGGTTCGAGGGTCAAGGGTTTAGGGATAGGGTTGAGGTTGAAGGGATTAGGGTTTAGGGACAAGGTTTAGGGTTAGGGTTGAGGGATTAGGGTTTAAGGTATAGTGTTGAGGGTTTAGGGATAGGGTAGGGTTGAGGGATTAGAGTGAAGGGTTGAGGGATTAGAATTTGGCGTTGAGGGTTTAGGGTTTAGGATCAGGGTTGAAGGTCGAGGGATTAGAGTTAAGGGTTGAGGGATTAGGGTTTGATGTTGAGGGTTGAGGGTTGAGGTTCGAGGGTCAAGGGTTTAGGGATAGGGTTGAGGGTCGAGGAATTAGGGTTAAAGTAGAGTGTGGAGGGATGACGGATGATAGATTAGGGTTGAGGGTTGAGGGATTAGGGTTTGATGTTGAGGGTTGAGGGTTTAGGGTTAGGGTTGAGAGATGAGGGATCAGAGTTAAGGGTTGAGGGATTAGGGTTTGACGTCGAGGGCTGAGGTTCGAGGGTCAAGGGTTTAGGGATAGGGTTGAGGTTGAAGGGATTAGGGTTTAGGGACAAGGTTTAGGGTTAGGGTTGAGGGATTAGGGTTTAAGGTATAGTGTTGAGGGTTTAGGGATAGGGTTTAGGGTTTAGGGATTAGAGTGAAGGGTTGAGGGATTAGAATTTGGCGTTGAGGGTTTAGGGTTTAAGGTATAGTGTTGAGGGTTTAGGGATAGGGTTTAGGGTTGAGGGATTAGGGTTTGACATTGAGGGTTGAGGGTTGAGGTTCGAGGGTCAAGGGTTTAGGGATAGGGTTGAGGGTCGAGGAATTAGGGTTAAAGTAGAGTGTGGAGGGATGACGGATGATAGATTAGGGCTGAGGGTTGAGGGATTAGGGTTTGATGTTGAGGGTTGAGGGTTTAGGGTTAGGGTTGAGAGATGAGGGATCAGAGTTAAGGGTTGAGGGATTAGGGTTTGACGTCGAGGGCTGAGGTTCGAGGGTCAAGGGTTTAGGGATAGGGTTGAGGTTGAAGGGATTAGGGTTTAGGGACAAGGTTTAGGGTTAGGGTTGAGGGATTAGGGTTTAAGGTATAGTGTTGAGGGTTTAGGGATAGGGTTTAGGGTTGAGGGATTAGAGTGAAGGGTTGAGGGATTAGAATTTGGCGTTGAGGGTTTAGGGTTTAGGATCAGGGTTGAAGGTCGAGGGATTAGAGTTAAGGGTTGAGGGATTAGGGTTTGATGTTGAGGGTTGAGGGTTGAGGTTCGAGGGTCAAGGGTTTAGGGATAGGGTTGAGGGTCGAGGAATTAGGGTTAAAGTAGAGTGTGGAGGGATGACGGATGATAGATTAGGGTTGAGGGTTGAGGGATTAGGGTTTGATGTTGAGGGTTGAGGGTTTAGGGTTAGGGTTGAGAGATGAGGGATCAGAGTTAAGGGTTGAGGGATTAGGGTTTGACGTCGAGGGCTGAGGTTCGAGGGTCAAGGGTTTAGGGATAGGGTTGAGGTTGAAGGGATTAGGGTTTACGGACAAGGTTTAGGGTTAGGGTTGAGGGATTAGGGTTTAAGGTATAGTGTTGAGGGTTTAGGGATAGGGTTTAGGGTTGAGGGATTAGAATTTGGCGTTGAGGGTTTAGGGTTTAGGATCAGGGTTGAAGGTCGAGGGATTAGAGTTAAGGGTTGAGGGATTAGGGTTTGACGTTGAGGGTTGAGGGTTGAGGTTCGAGGGTCAAGGGTTTAGGGATAGGGTTGAGGGTCAAGGAATTAGGGTTAAAGTAGAGTGTGGAGGGATGACGGATGATAGATTAGGGTTGAGGGTTGAGGGATTAGGGTTTGATGTTGAGGGTTGAGGGTTTAGGGTTAGGGTTGAGAGATGAGGGATCAGAGTTAAGGGTTGAGGGATTAGGGTTTGACGTCGAGGGCTGAGGTTCGAGGGTCAAGGGTTTAGGGATAGGGTTGAGGTTGAAGGGATTAGGGTTTAGGGACAAGGTTTAGGGTTAGGGTTGAGGGATTAGGGTTTAAGGTATAGTGTTGAGGGTTTAGGGATAGGGTTTAGGGTTGAGGGATTAGAGTGAAGGGTTGAGGGATTAGAATTTGGCGTTGAGGGTTTAGGGTTTAGGATCAGGGTTGAAGGTTGAGGGATTAGAGTTAAGGGTTGAGGGATTAGGGTTTGACGTTGAGGGTTGAGGGTTGAGGTTCGAGGGTCAAGGGTTTAGGGATAGGGTTGAGGGTCGAGGAATTAGGGTTAAAGTAGAGTGTGGAGGGATGACGGATGATAGATTAGGGTTGAGGGTTGAGGGATTAGGGTTTGATGTTGAGGGTTGAGGGTTTAGGGTTAGGGTTGAGAGATGAGGGATCAGAGTTAAGGGTTGAGGGATTAGGGTTTGACGTCGAGGGCTGAGGTTCGAGGGTCAAGGGTTTAGGGATAGGGTTGAGGTTGAAGGGATTAGGGTTTAGGGACAAGGTTTAGGGTTAGGGTTGAGGGATTAGGGTTTAAGGTATAGTGTTGAGGGTTTAGGGATAGGGTTTAGGGTTGAGGGATTAGAGTGAAGGGTTGAGGGATTAGAATTTGGCGTTGAGGGTTTAGGGTTTAGGATCAGGGTTGAAGGTCGAGGGATTAGAGTTAAGGGTTGAGGGATTAGGGTTTGATGTTGAGGGTTGAGGGTTGAGGTTCGAGGGTCAAGGGTTTAGGGATAGGGTTGAGGGTCGAGGAATTAGGGTTAAAGTAGAGTGTGGAGGGATGACGGATGATAGATTAGGGTTGAGGGTTGAGGGATTAGGGTTTGATGTTGAGGGTTGAGGGTTTAGGGTTAGGGTTGAGAGATGAGGGATCAGAGTTAAGGGTTGAGGGATTAGGGTTTGACGTCGAGGGCTGAGGTTCGAGGGTCAAGGGTTTAGGGATAGGGTTGAGGTTGAAGGGATTAGGGTTTAGGGACAAGGTTTAGGGTTAGGGTTGAGGGATTAGGGTTTAAGGTATAGTGTTGAGGGTTTAGGGATAGGGTTTAGGGTTGAGGGATTAGAGTGAAGGGTTGAGGGATTAGAATTTGGCGTTGAGGGTTTAGGGTTTAAGGTATAGTGTTGAGGGTTTAGGGATAGGGTTTAGGGTTGAGGGATTAGGGTTTGACGTTGAGGGTTGAGGGTTGAGGTTCGAGGGTCAAGGGTTTAGGGATAGGGTTGAGGGTCGAGGAATTAGGGTTAAAGTAGAGTGTGGAGGGATGACGGATGATAGATTAGGGTTGAGGGTTGAGGGATTAGGGTTTGATGTTGAGGGTTGAGGGTTTAGGGTTAGGGTTGAGAGATGAGGGATCAGAGTTAAGGGTTGAGGGATTAGGGTTTGACGTCGAGGGCTGAGGTTCGAGGGTCAAGGGTTTAGGGATAGGGTTGAGGTTGAAGGGATTAGGGTTTAGGGACAAGGTTTAGGGTTAGGGTTGAGGGATTAGGGTTTAAGGTATAGTGTTGAGGGTTTAGGGATAGGGTTTAGGGTTGAGGGATTAGAGTGAAGGGTTGAGGGATTAGAATTTGGCGTTGAGGGTTTAGGGTTTAAGGTATAGTGTTGAGGGTTTAGGGATAGGGTTTAGGGTTGAGGGATTAGGGTTTGACGTTGAGGGTTGAGGGTTGAGGGATTAGGGTTTGACGTCGAGGGCTGAGGTTCGAGGGTCAAGGGTTTAGGGATAGGGTTGAGGTTGAAGGGATTAGGGTTTAGGGACAAGGTTTAGGGTTAGGGTTGAGGGATTAGGGTTTAAGGTATAGTGTTGAGGGTTTAGGGATAGGGTTTAGGGTTGAGGGATTAGAGTGAAGGGTTGAGGGATTAGAATTTGGCGTTGAGGGTTTAGGGTTTAGGATCAGGGTTGAAGGTCGAGGGATTAGAGTTAAGGGTTGAGGGATTAGGGTTTGATGTTAAGGGTTAAGGTTCGAGGGTTTGATGTTGAGGGTTGAGGTACATTTCGGTGTGACATTTAAATTGTCTTGCCGATATACACTGTAAAGGTTATTTTGTGGACTTTCAAGGATTTTTTCACCTGTGTTAATGTTCAACTTGTTTCGCTCTGCATCAAGGGATTACGGTTTGACGTTGAGGGCTGAGGTTCGAGGGTCAAGGGTTTAGGGATAGGGTTGAGGTTGAAGGGATTAGGGTTTAGGGACAAGGTTGAGGTTGAGGGATTAGGATTTGACATTGAGGGTTGAGGGTCAAGGGATCAGAGTTGAGGGTTTAGGGTTTAGAGATCTATAGGAGGACAAAATGCGAGCGCGTTATAGCGCGAGCGCGTTATAACGCGCTCGCGTTTTGTAATTCTACTAAAACGGTAAAAAAGTGGTTACCCCCGTGATCCAGGCCCACATGCTCTGTTTTCTTACTGATTCTGCGCGTGCTCCGACAAAAAAGAAGTGCTTTCATGCTATTGGGAAGTTCACATGCACATTTGACACATTGTACCACCTTTGCATGATCTTTCCACCACCTTTTCTGCTTTGCCAACTTGAGAAGGAGGAAATAACATAGTTTTCAAACCAAATTTGATATATATCTATACAAGTTTCAATTTTTGTAGTATTGCAATGTTAATTTTGATTCAATTTTAAGAATTTAACATTGAAAAGGAAGCAAGTGGTGAAAAACTCAAATTGTTGAGGAGTTTGATGCAAGAAGATAAAAACACTACATAATTGGGTACTCTCTCCATTCAAATCTTCGTTTTTTAGGTATGTCAAGTCTTTACATGCATGTTCTTTACATTTTCCTTATTTCGGATTGAATTACTTTATCATGCATTATCATACATGTTTAAAATAGACACATTTTCAATCAAGAAAGCAACCTACAATCTCACATGATGCCATGTATATTTTCTACACTTGGGCTCTTTAATAATTATGTGTAATAAACAAACCTTAGTTCATACCATGATGTCAAACTATACAAGAATAAATCCTTACAACATAAAAAAAATACAATCCCACTATTATCATGTATTCATTTCTTAGGAACTAATATTGGTCTCTTTATCATGCTACAGACAAATTCTCCGTCATGCCGAGGAAACGATCAAGAATTAAACCAACACAGGAAGAGATAGAAGCTAAGAATGCAAAGAAAGCAATGGCTATGAGGGAACTTCGTGAGAAGAGGAAATTGGACACGATAAATGAAGACATACCAATTGAAGAGGAACCACAACCATCACAAAGAGATATGGTATTGGCGGCACAAAGAGAACGAATGCAAAAACTTCGTGGTACGAGAGATTTAAATACCATAGTTGGAGACACATCCTTTATCGCAAGACAACATGTAGGGACACCATCTACCACATCTCAAGTTGAGAGTACATCATCACTCACATGTGATGAAGGAGGTACGCCATCGTTCCCACCTCAACCTCAAGGTATGTCATCTATTCCATCTTCGATCGAAGGTATGCCATCTAACCCATCTCATTTAAATATTGATGAAATTCCTAATGTTGAGATGAATTTACCTAACTTGACACCACCTAGAATTTTGCATAGAAAGCCAAAGTATTTGATTGATATTGATGAGAATATTTTGCAGCCAATGGAAGGTAAGATTCCAAAACGCACTTGTAGAAGATATGCTAATAAGATTTGGAGATTGTTCTTTGAAAAGTTAAATGAGACTGCAAGATGTCAACTATTCGTTGAAATGATGCGAAGTATAAAGTATAGGTCTATCATGAAGATTCTTGGGTTGAGAACATCAGAGGCTTCAAGTGAAAAATCTATTGTCAAGAATCTAATGAGTGCGTATGAGAGTGTGGGTAACACCTCACGCACAAAAGATAGTAATGCAACACGGCGTGTGATTACATCGACTATAGTAAGTAGTCAAACGAGGAAAGCTCGTCTTATTAGAAAGACAAGTCAAAAATTGAGAATTAATAGGAAAACTTTATCAAGAGCCGTTGGAAGACGCCAAAGAATTGAGGACACTAATGCCAATGAATTATGGGCGTTCTCGGGGAGACTACCACGAAAAGATAAACCAATTGTTGAAGCATTGAGGTCACTAATTGAAGACTTTTGGAAGAATTACACAAGGGTATCTCCGAATCAAAGGGATGTGGTAAGAAGGAGAATTGGTAGTCAGAACCGCGAGCCACATCCAAAGCATTTTTTGGATGAGACTCAAACACAGTTTTATGGTAAATTTCTAGAGAAGTATCCTCAAATTAAAATTTGTCAAAGATATTTTGAAATGCTAAAACCTTTCTATGTTAAGATAAATCACACACGCACTACTTGTTGTTGTAGATTACATATTGAATTTTCTAACCATTTTGATGCTTATAGGTCTATATGTTTAGATATGCATACTAACAATGATTTGCAGGGTTGTGCCATATGTGCCCCACCAACATCTTCAAGAGATTTCATATCAAGAATTTTATGTGAAAGAGAGGAAGGTCAAATATTCTACAAGAAATTATGCTTGGATGGCACATGTCATCGTTGCGGTGGCTTGCAACATTTGCCAATATGTGAACATATGGAAATAACACATGCGGTTGGAAATGAACTAGTAGAATTTGGCAAGTATAAAACAGTGGCATACAATACAAAAGATGGTAAAGAAGCAAAGAGGTGTGAATTAGTTATTGAAAAGATTCCAGTGTATCAGTTTATGCCTATATTTCGTGACAGCATAGTGTATGAGTATGCAAGACATGCCCATAGAGCTCGATGGTTGGACTTGCAATTCAAGTTATGCAAGGACACATTTCCAGTTGGTAGCATTGTTTTAGTCGTCGACTTTGCAGAGAACTACAGTCTACAGCCACAGCGTGAGGTGCAATCACAATATTACAACTCCACACAGGTTTCTATATTTGTGCACATCGCATTCATTCATGCGAATGATAGTACAGAGGATGACAGAAAGATCATAAGGGAGTATCATTTCTATATTAGTGATGATCGCACGCATTCTACAGAGTTCGTGCAAGGTTGCTTTCAGGTGTTCTATAATGATTTGGCTAGAAGGGGCATATCGTTCAGTCAGCATATCATATGGTCGGATAATTGTGCATCACAATTCAAGAACTCGCGGAATTTCTATTGGCTGAGTAGGAGGCATAATTTTACAGGTATTCAACATATGTGGAACTTTTGTGAGGCCGGGCATGGAAAGGGGGAGCATGATGGTGCAGGAGCATGTATCAAAAGAGCCATAGCACGAGAAGAGTTAAAGTATAAAGACAATGCAAAGTTGACAGATGCAAAATCGATTGTCGAGTGGTGTAATGCTTCCATGGGTCCAGGTAATGAAGGTAAGTCTTTAGTTCGTAGATTTTTTTGGTTGATAGATGATACTAACATTGCACCATATGAGGATTGTTGTACACTAACAGGATCAAATGAGATGCACTCTTTCAGAAGTTCAATTGCAGGTTCATGGAGTATCCATACACGAAAGATGTCATGCTTTTGTTCTTCCTGTACAATTCAAGTCTGGGATGAGTGCGAGTCAAAGGAGTGGGTTGACGAATGGCAGTTAAGTTATCTTAGCCCACTTGACACGTATCGACCCCCGACGGCACTGGAACTAACACAGATGGAATCGTCAGTTGACTTTGACCACATATCAGATTTAGTTCAACCAGGTAATATAGGGCACATATATGCATCTAATTTCATCTAGTTCAACCAGGTAATGTCATCTTACTTTGTAGTGTTTTTGTAATGTTGACTAATTTCATCTAATTTGCTACACATATCAATGCAGGACACGTATATGCAGTTATTGCAGATGAAGATAATGAAGAGGGAACAGATTATTACTTATGCCGTTGTGTTGAGGCCAAAAAGAAATTGGAGGCCCCTGTTACAGATGGAGAAAACATCGAATACCCTACAGGATCAGTGGTTATTACTGGAACATGGCTTAGAAGGTACCCACATAAGAGTGTTAATATTTGGCTATTTCAGGACTTTGACATGCATCGAAAGATTCTTCATTACTCGAACCTTGTCGTGGCATCCAATGTTCATTTGATAAAGTATCGGGGTAGACCTTTGAACAAAATATTGTGGAAGGTGCGTGAGTCTGACCATGAAGCAATACTTGACACAATAAAGAGTAGAGCAGATCCAGATGGTTCATTGGATTAATTTGTAAGTATTCACATTGATTTTGTAAAGTTATGTTACATTGAGTTGTAAGTATGCACATTAATTTGTAAGGTTTGTCTTTTTTTATTTCCTCCTGCATTTTTACACATATGTACACATTTTTCCATCATCATGTTATGCATTTTTGGTGTCCTGCTCCTGATGCGACCAAACTCATAACTCACCCTACTAGACACCATTTGATGATCTCTCCAACACTCTGGATCCAGGGCGCCCAATCATGATGATGACCTATATACCATTCTCCCAAGGCGCTCATAATGAATGAATGATAAGGAGCGCCTTGACCTCTATAATCAAGGTGATTTTAAGTCACTTTGAGTCATTTGGGGTCAGTTTGAGTCTTTGAGTCATGTTGCAAAAAAGTGTTAATGTTGTCAAGTTGCACAAAGCAACCTTTGCATTTTTGGTGTCTTGCTCGTGATACGACCAAACTGACTGTTCCAACGCATCCGAATGGGTACATTTATGCTAGGCATGGTCCTATTTCTCACCCAGACATGTCGAAACAGTCGGAGCTACATTGTACCGACGATATCCCTGAAGAGTCCAAAGTGCAAAAAGGCAGCAATCTTTGACGAGATGTTACTCGAAAATCATGTCACTTAGAAACATTCCGTCTGAGGCAACGGGATCACGTAGAGTGCCTCTACAATAACCTCTCTCAGTTTTTTATAGCTCTGAGGCATTTGCCCGTCGTGAAAGGTTTTCTGTTGCCCCAAAAATCGTCAGAAGGAGGCAGTGTAAAGTTGCAAAGGGGTGTAACTTTCGTCCTGCTCCTGATGCGACCAAACTGATTGTTCCAACGCGTCCGAATGGGTACATTTATGCTAGGCATGGTCCTATTTCTCACCCAAACATGTCGAAACAGTCGGAGCTACATTGTACCGACGATATCCCTGAAGAGTCCAAAGTGCAAAAAGGCAGCAATCTTTGACGAGATGTTACTCAAAAATCGTGTCACTTAGAAACATTCTGTCTGAGGCAACGGGATCACGTAGAGTGCCTCTACAATAACCTCTCTCGGTTTTTTATAGCTCTGAGGCATTTGCCCGTGGTGAAAGGTTTTCTGTTGCCCCAAAAATCGTCAGAAGGAGGCAGTGTAAAGTTGCAAAGGGGTGTAACTTTCGTCCTGCTCCTGATGCGACCAAACTGACTGTTCCAACGCGTCCGAATGGGTACATTTATGCTAGGCATGGTCCTATTTCTCACCCAAACATGTCGAAACAGTCGGAGCTACATTGTACCGACGATATCCCTGAAGAGTCCAAAGTGCAAAAAGGCAGCAATCTTTGACGAGATGTTACTCGAAAATTGTGTCACTTAGAAACATTCTGTCTGAGGCAACGGGATCACGTAGAGTGCCTCTACAATAACCTCTCTCGGTTTTTTATAGCTCTGAGGCATTTGCCCGTGGTGAAAGGTTTTCTGTTGCCCCAAAAATCGTCAGAAGGAGGCAGTGTAAAGTTGCAAAGGGGTGTAACTTTCGTCCTGCTCCTGATGCGACCAAACTGACTGTTCCAACGCGTCCGAATGGGTACATTTATGCTAGGCATGGTCCTATTTCTCACCCAAACATGTCGAAACAGTCGGAGCTACATTGTACCGACGATATACCTGAAGAGTCCAAAGTGCAAAAAGGCAGCAATCTTTGACGAGATGTTACTCGAAAATCGTGTCACTTAGAAACATTCCGTCTGAGGCAACAGGATCACGTAGAGTGCCTCTACAATAACCTCTCTCGGTTTTTTATAGCTCTGAGGCATTTGCCCGTGGTGAAAGGTTTTCTGTTGCCCCAAAAATCGTCAGAAGGAGGCAGTGTAAAGTTGCAAAGGGGTGTAACTTTCGTCCTGCTCCTGATGCGACCAAACTGACTGTTCCAACGCGTCCGAATGGGTACATTTATGCTAGGCATGGTCCTATTTCTCACCCAAACATGTCGAAACAGTCGGAGCTACATTGTACCGACGATATCCCTGAAGAGTCCAAAGTGCAAAAAGGCAGCAATCTTTGACGAGATGTTACTCGAAAATCGTGTCACTTAGAAACATTCTTTCTGAGGCAACGGGATCACGTAGAGTGCCTCTACAATAACCTCTCTCGGTTTTTTATAGCTCTGAGGCATTTGCCCGTGGTGAAAGGTTTTCTGTTGCCCCAAAAATCGTCAGAAGGAGGCAGTGTAAAGTTGCAAAGGGGTGTAACTTTCGTCCTGCTCCTGATGCGACCAAACTGACTGTTCCAACGCGTCCGAATGGGTACATTTATGCTAGGCATGGTCCTATTTCTCACCCAAACATGTCGAAACAGTCGGAGCTACATTGTACCGACGATATACCTGAAGAGTCCAAAGTGCAAAAAGGCAGCAATCTTTGACGAGATGTTACTCGAAAATCGTGTCACTTAGAAACATTCCGTCTGAGGCAACGGGATCACGTAGAGTTCCTCTACAATAACCTCTCTCGGTTTTTTATAGCTCTGAGGCATTTGCCCGTGGTGAAAGGTTTTCTGTTGCCCCAAAAATCGTCAGAAGGAGGCAGTGTAAAGTTGCAAAGGGGTGTAACTTTCGTCCTGCTCCTGATGCGACCAAACTGACTGTTCCAACGCATCCGAATGGGTACATTTATGCTAGTCATGGTCCTATTTCTCACCCAAACATGTCGAAACAGTCGGAGCTACATTGTACCGACGATATCCCTGAAGAGCCCAAAGTGCAAAAAGGCAGCAATCTTTGACGAGATGTTACTTGAAAATCGTGTCACTTAGAAACATTCCGTCTAAGGCAACGGGATCACGTAGAGTGCCTCTACAATAACCTCTCTCAGTTTTTTATAGCTCTGAGGCATTTGCCCGTGGTGAAAGGTTTTCTGTTGCCCCAAAAATCGTCAGAAGGAGGCAGTGTAAAGTTGCAAAGGGGTGTAACTTTCGTCCTGCTCCTGATGCGACCAAACTGACTGTTCCAACGCGTCCGAATGGGTACATTTATGCTAGGCATGGTCCTATTTCTCACCCAAACATGTCGAAACAGTCGGAGCTACATTGTACCGACGATATACCTGAAGAGTCCAAAGTGCAAAAAGGCAGCAATCTTTGACGAGATGTTACTCGAAAATCGTGTCACTTAGAAACATTCCGTCTGAGGCAATGGGATCACGTAGAGTGCCTCTACAATAACCTCTCTCAGTTTTTTATAGCTCTGAGGCATTTGCCCGTGGTGAAAGGTTTTCTGTTGCCCTAAAAATCGTCAGAAGGAGGCAGTGTAAAGTTGCAAAGGGGTGTAACTTTCGTCCTGCTCCTGATGCGACCAAACTGACTGTTCCAACGCGTTCGAATGGGTACATTTATGCTAGGCATGGTCCTATTTCTCACCCAAACATGTCGAAACAGTCGGAGCTACATTGTACCGACGATATCCCTGAAGAGTCCAAAGTGCAAAAAGGCAGCAATCTTTGACGAGATGTTACTCAAAAACCGTGTCACTTAGAAACATTCCGTCTGAGGCAACGGGATCACGTAGAGTGCCTCTACAATAACCTCTCTCGGTTTTTTATAGCTCTGAGGCATTTGCCCGTGGTGAAAGGTTTTCTGTTGCCCCAAAAATCGTCAGAAGGAGGCAGTGTAAAGTTGCAAAGGGGTGTAACTTTCGTCCTGCTCCTGATGCGACCAAACTGACTGTTCCAACGCGTCCGAATGGGTACATTTATGCTAGGCATGGTCCTATTTCTCACCCAAACATGTCGAAACAGTCGGAGCTACATTGTACCGACGATATCCCTGAAGAGTCCAAAGTGCAAAAAGGCAGCAATCTTTGACAAGATGTTACTCGAAAATCGTGTCACTTAGAAACATTCCGTCTGAGGCAACGGGATCACGTAGAGTGCCTCTACAATAACCTCTCTCGGTTTTTTATAGCTCTGAGGCATTTGCCCGTGGTGAAAGGTTTTCTGTTGCCCCAAAAATCGTCAGAAGGAGGCAGTGTAAAGTTGCAAAGGGGTGTAACTTTCGTCCTGCTCCTGATGCGACCAAACTGACTGTTCCAACGCGTCCGAATGGGTACATTTATGCTAGGCATGGTCCTATTTCTCACCCAAACATGTCGAAACAGTCGGAGCTACATTGTACCGACGATATCCCTGAAGAGTCCAAAGTGCAAAAAGGCAGCAATCTTTGACGAGATGTTACTCGAAAACCGTGTCACTTAGAAACATTCCGTCTGAGGCAACGGGATCACGTAGAGTGCCTCTACAATAACCTCTCTCGGTTTTTTATAGCTCTGAGGCATTTGCCCGTGGTGAAAGGTTTTCTGCTGCCCCAAAAATCGTCAGAAGGAGGCAGTGTATTAAGTCAGGATGAAAGCCTATTCACTCTAGGCGCCTGTTTTTGACCAAATCACACATGCGCCTTGAACAACTCTGTCTTGAAGGCGCTTTTCTCTAATCTCTGTAACTCTCCAAATCCACTAAGGCGCAAATTTTACCTCTTGGGCTCAAGATATAGGTTCTTCATCCAAGGCGCCAGAATGGTCCAAAGGCGCATTTCACCTCTAACCTCACCTCTGACCTTACTTGGAGGTGCTAAACCTCATCTCATTGCTCTCCTCCATTACAAGCGCTCACTTACCTCAATCTTGGGCGCATACCAACATCCCAACATCCAAATCACCTAGGCGCTCAAAACCTTCAAGACTCAAGGTGCATTTTATGATCAAACAAGGTATCTCCTGAACAAGGCGCTCATAGTCTCATCAGGGCGTTAATCATCATCATGAGCACTCATATTGTTCTAGGCGCACAGTTATCTCTGGAATGCTCAAGGCGCACATACCCTTCTCTAGGCTAGTTTACACTTATTCAAGGCGCTCATTCCAAACTTACATGAACTACTCATTACAAGACGCACAAACTAGATGATCCTAGGGCATAAGGGCGCTCATAGGAGTTGTTATGTGTCATTTTGGCCAAGGTTTTCTGGAGCAGTGAAGACATTAGGAAGGGGATGATCGTTTGGATAGTTTTGAATGCTTTATTTCTCCTTGTTTAAACTAGGCGCTCACTGAGGATTGGAGTAGCCTTTGCACCCTCACATCACGTTAATCGGCATTTCAGAGGCAATCATAGTATAGGAAGATTTGCGCCTTGAAGAAGAGAGTTATCTGGTGAGTGCTTAGGAGTTCTGGCGCCTAGGGGAAAGGTCTAGGTAGAGCGCCTTCAGACTTTCACAGTGAAGTGCCTTAAGGAGTTGGATGATGTTTTTGCCTAGAGTGGAGATGATGTTTTTAGCGCCTTAAGGATGATGATGGAGCGCTTTGGAGTCAGGTTAGTCTGGAGCACCTTAAGAAGGTAAAGCACTTCAAATGTAAACACAAGTGTTTTGAGCGCCCTAATGAGAAGTTGTCTTGGCACCATAAGTCGTTCAAACGAAGATATGCGCCTTGGATAGTTGCAAAGACCTAATTTAGCGCCCAAGGTTGGAAGACTCTTTGTGAGCGTCCAGTGTTTGAAAGCTCTTTGTGTTTGGTGCATTAAAATGAATTTGGCACCTAAATAGTATTGAAACACTCAACTGAGCGCCTAAAGCCCATGAGAGAAGTGATATGCGCCTTGATAGGAATATCATGGAAGATGAGTTTACTGAATGGCGCCTTGAATGACTTGGTTGATTAAGTGTTTTAGCACCTAGATATGGGATGAATCATTGAGCGCCTTTGGTTGAGATGATGTCAGCACCTTTGAGATTATAACACCTTGGAGTCAAGTTCGAAGGAGCACCTTGAGAAGGTAAAACACTTCAAATGTTTTCAAGGAATTGGAGAAGTCACTTAGTGCCTAGAATGAATTCTAGAGCAAGAGGGTTGGAGCGCCTTGAGCTTCAAGTCAGATATGCGCCTAGACCTCTACCCTTTAGCAAGTTGAAGCCCTCTGAGCCTTGACAACGTGAGAATGCCTTATAGTGAATATGCGCCTTGGGCAAGGTTGAATACAAAGTTGAGGAGTATATCATAATGAGTAAGTGCACTGTAGGGTTAGATGATAAAGACTAGTGCCTTGAGTGTCTTGGTCAAAATTTTGACGTGAGAAGTCTTGCAAGATCAAACCCTGGAGTGCGCCTTAGAGAGAACCTATTGATCCTTTGCTTTGACAAGATTTGGGCGCCAGAATGATCCTTAATAAATGGAATGTATCTACACCAATTTTGCGCCTTTAGGGAAGTGATGGTGGCCAGAATGATCCTTAATCTCATGTTTGTGCGCCTAGGTCTAGAAGCAAGATTTGAGCGCCTTAGGATAGGGTTTTTTGCACCTTGTCTTGGAGAGTGAATTTGCGCCTTGGATGATGTTGAAGCGCCTTGGGATGAAATGCGCCCAAACTTATAGAGGGCCTTCAGTGAGGGAGTTGAAGAGAGTGCTTAGAGGAAGGATAGCCTTAAGATCAAACTAAGTACTTAGAAACCTAAGATTAGCGCCTTATTTGAAGTTATACACCTATTCTGGCGCCAGAGAGTGAGTTTGAGTGTGAAGAAGTGAATGTCTGCGCCTTGAAGGGGATACAAAGGGAAGATGATGCACCTTGATGGGTTGATGATGGAAATTTGCGTTTTGGAGCTAAATGTGCGCCTTGAAGGAGATAGTGCATAGAGGTACAATGAATCTTCCGGAGAACATGGATAGACAACTAAGTCTCCAACTTGAGTCTTCTAAGTGAATTGGATAATGAAGAGAGTCTAGTCATTTTAGGCGCTAGTATCAGGATGAATCATCCAAAATGGGTGCCTAGAACTAGAAGGCGCCAATGCATGAGTTCAAGGATCCTCCATTGGAGCGCCTAGCCCAGATGGCTATAGATTGAAAGTTTTAAAGCTAAGTGATGTCTCTTACGTGAATTCCTAGCCCAGGTGCATGTGTTGGGAAAAACTCTTTGGCTCTGGCGCCTAGAATTGGGAGCTTTGTAAGATGCACCAATTGATGAAACATTTCCATTTTGCACCTAGAATAGAACTCTCTCACATAGTTGAAATTGACTTGATAGAAGGAGATAAGTCTTAAGGACTAGTTTGGTGCCTCACTTGCCTATCTCACCTTTGAAATGTGCTTTGGTTGATGATCATCATTGATGGAACCTAGTGAAATGTAAAGCTATTTGCATCTCCAGAGGATCAAAATTGGATTAGGAGATCATCCTTGCAGTTGAGATTGACAGAGAAGTGTTAAAGGAATCACTTCAAATGGGTGCCTAAGCTAGTTGAGGCGCATATCAATTCCACTGTAACTCCAGACTAATGCTTAGGATCCAGTCATCTCCTAAGGCGCAGTTCCATTCACCCATGACCTCGCTTGGCGTCTAAAACTTGGAAACTCCTTTGGAAAGCTCCTGTTGCGCCTAGAAGATGAGTTTGGGATATCAACTTGCAAAAGGCTTAGAAACTCTTCAAAGATGTTAGGCACAATCCCATGGCACTGGAGCTCAGTTTTGGCGCCTTCAAGGAATAGCACATGAAGGAACTTGGGAGGTCAGGTGCTTGTAAAAGGGAACACCTTGGAACATCTTCCAGGGGTTGAAGTAGTAAGAAAACATCAAGTGAGTCTAGGCGCACTCCCTTGTGTGAACAGTTTAGCTCTGGCGCCTAGCCACAGAGTGAGCCAGAAGAAGTAGTTTGGACATTAGAAGATAGGCGCTCATTCTATAATGAAGCATTCCACCTTCCTAATCAACAAAGACTTGCAAGAATTGACAAAGGAAGCTAAGGCGCACCTTCTACTTGTTTCCACCTCCAGAATGCGCCTAACCTTGAAAGGGGGTTCAAAGATGTTTGTTAGACCTTTTCACTCAAGGCACTCACCTTAGGCGCACTTTCTAAGTCCTTGTCACCTCAAGGAAACACCTAGTTTGGAAGGCGCTTGCCCTGTTCTCCACTCCTTTCAATTGGCGCCTAGAACACAGAATGCATGAAAGGAGCGCCTAGACTCCAGAGGGCTGATTTGGGCGCCTAGCATTTAAAACACTTTCATAATGATGATGTTTTGGCGCCTACTCTTGGAAACAATCCAGAGCATCCATAAACTCTAATTGGCACCTAATGTTGACAAGGCGCAACTTCAGGAGGAGGTCACCTCAACTTGGCGCCCAAGTCAGAAAAACCTGGAAATCCTTCAAATATGCGCCTACCTTGTGAGGTGATGAGTTGAACATTCCAAATCTTCAAATGTTGCTCAAATAAGGAAGACATTGTAACATCAAGGCTTCAAGGCCTGTCCTTGTATTTCCATTGAATGAGTTGTACTTCATGCTATTGAAAGCATTTTCCATGTAATAAGACATTGCAAGTTGATTGAATCAAGTAACAAGACAAGTACCCAACTCTAATGTTGTTTCATTCAAATAGTTATCTTGATGTATATCTTTATGTTATTGAAGTAGTTGATGAATTGTTAGCAAGTAAAAGTGTTTAAGTAAGGAAAATTTTTCGTAGAACTAGTTGGGTATCTTACACTTACACCATGCCTATCCATCAAACATCACAATGCAATCAAAATCCTAACAACATGCCCATGATCCAAGATCAAGTGCAATCATGCAAAGATATTATCAATCACAAGCCTATTAAGAATGAACTAGAGTCTTCTAGTACCATACTTTTCCATCAAACACCATCATGTAATCCATGGCCTATCAAGCCTATCAAAGAAAATGTAAACATCCTATGTAATACAATAAGACTTTAAATATTTGAAGTAGCCATCTACAAATATCCATTCAAAAGTGGATTTATAATGCAAGTATGGACGCCATCAATAAAAAAGATTTGTATTAACCAAATATCCATATACGCATACATCAATATCTGTCGATATAAGTATAACATATATACAAAATAGCCATATAGGCTTACAAGAATGCCATATAGGCATACAATGTCAACTATGTACAATACAAAATATATGTCCACAAATGCCATATAGGCATACAACAGAGGAACACAATAAAAAGTCATTCCCCTCTAGCTGGTGAAGAGAATAAATCACGAGCAGCCTTTGATCTTCTAGGGGATGGAGACATGCATGTGGGTGGTCTACTACGAACCCGAGGGCTACTTCTCCTATTTAGTTCTTCCTGCACCTTTACCTGTTACAAAAAAAAGTATAGATATTAATATATAGAAATTACATGTTATAAAAAAATGAAACATTTAACAAAATAATCACTTACCGCTAACATATAATCTGTCTGCTCGCTTGCCTCAGTAGCAGGAAAAGGCCCTGGTGATGTCATGTCCTATAGAAACCATCCAGATAGAAATTAAACTTCAAATCAATAATCTTTTGATTTTTCAAAAATAGACAACTATAACAATGAATGTAAATTGAAATTTACTAATCTGCCTCATACCCCTGTCAATGCCATAGAGCTATGAATCGCAGAGGCCACACCCTGCTCCATTGCCCTATGAACATGGGGAGGTGTATCCGCAGCCTGCATCATCTGGAAATAAAACAACATTATTCAATTACGAAAACTATAATAGTGATGCAAATCATGGCTCCTAACATACACACACGCTCATCTAAACATGGAAGTACACACAATAAAACACACAAATCACATACAAAAATTTAGTAAGTACAATTCATTCATTAAACTATTTATTTTATTACCTCCGTAAAGCTTTGAAGTCCACCACCGCTGGCAGGTGTTGCCATGAAATCTACAGTGTTAACCTATTCAACATCCAAAATCAGAAATTAGAATACCATTCATATAACGATGCTATTCACATGTAATATTTATAATTGTTTACTAGTTACATACCTCGACAGTAGATGATCTAGTGAAAAATGTAGGTGGAGAACCACTGAAAACTGCATCGACGCTATGACCCTGAAATTTCATTAAAATCATCAATTTAAATTAGTTAATCTTGTATTTCAAAAATAAAATTTAATAAATTAAATTCAATAAACTTGCTAATATTTACCTGAGTATCAAGGCCGAAAGTCTCACTCAGGAGGGTATCTGTCATCGCCATCTGCTCAGCTGCAGATGTAGCCTGTGCACCTGCGTCCTGACTGTCCATGGGGTCATAACCACAGGCTGACCCGCAAGCCTGGCAAGTATGCGGTGGGACCCTACTCCTCGCACTATCTCCCAACCCACTCTGTGTTGCAGGATCGGCATGCTCTATGATGCTCTGGGTCAAGGCACTAATCGACCTCAGTGTATCGACCTCAACACTCTCCTTCACAATGGAAGGAATAGAAACATGCTCGTGGGCTGGTCTGCTGATTACTCGTCTCACTACCCGTTGTGGGTCAAGACGTGCCCCTGGTCTATCCTGTGCTGAGCCCCCACCTCTACCCTGGAAGTCCCGCATATCAAAATAGTTTGGCACTTTATTGAGGACAAACTCAGAGTAGAGTTTCCTCAAAAAGTATTGCGGGACCTCATTGTTATTGCATGGAGGATGGTCAAAAACCATCCACCACCTCTGCCCGAAATTGTCCCGTATCGCTTGGTTGTTGCACCAATGGATAGGGAACCTCTTGCATGTAATGGGTGGAGGTTGATTTGTTTGTGGGTTTGTGAAAATTGAACACAAGTCTACTTTTGTAATTTGTAATTTTTTGACATCTTGATATGACAATTTATCTGCATAGTAATCTCTAAACTCTCTCTTTTTATCGGTCCAACTAGTTATTTGCTTGCTAATTGAATTTACATTTGATAACATAGACTCAAGAGATTCGGCAAGCGTGGACCTATGCAAGGTTGAAGTGGAAGGATCTTTCAACCTTGTAATTATATCTTCAATTTGTTTTTTATTGTTTTCAATTTCCCCCATTATATTATCTTGTGTTCCAGGGGCATGTCGAGGAATGAATGGAGGAGGTTGTTGTTCTGCAGGTATTTCTTCCTCAAGATTTTGTGGATTTTGAGGATTTTGAGGAGGAGGAGGAGGTGCATTAACATTTCCTACAATTAATAAAATATGCATCAAAAATCAACACAAAACCTACCTATTTAGGAAGAAATTCAAACAAAAAAATAAAGATAACTCACCCCTTTGGCGTGCTCGACGTCGCGGCGGCATTTCGGCGATGAATCGACAAATCTATTGTGTTGAATGGTGTTTTGTAGAACGCGAGCGCGTTTTTGAAGGGTTTTAAGCCGCGGCGGAGGAAAAACTCACAACGAAATAAGATAAAATGAAATGACAGCATTTTTTTTATATATATAAAGCGCTTTATAACGCGAGCGCGTTATAACGCGCTCGCGTTATGGCTCGGCAATGACGAGCCTTAGGCTTGTCATTGCCAAGCCATAACGCGAGCGCGTTATAACGCGCTCGCGTTATGCCTAAATTTTTTTTGAAAATTTTTTGGCCACTTTTTGGCCCCCCATCTTTTTGCACTTACCCTGAGCGCGTTATAATGTGCTCACATTCTTTTGTCTTTAAAAGTACAAAAAACTTCTATTTCTATCATTACTCGCAGCCAAAGAGTGAGTTTGCATTAAAAAAATAGGGATCAAAGTGTGAGAACGTTCAAGGAAAGTGAAACCAAGCAAGTACAAGAGAGAAATCGATATTTTCACAATGCCACCTCGCCGAACCTGCTCCCAAAGATGTCGTGAAGCAAATTTGAAGGTCCTAGCAACCGAAGAAGGTAGGGTTTGATTTTTTTTGTTATTTTGAGAAGAATTTTTTACTTTTGCAATGTTTGATTAGTTTTTTATATTGCATTTATATTTAATGAGGCAAGATAAAACACAATTCCAGCTAAGGAGGACCAAAACAACCCCCAAAACCCTCCAAAACCTCAAAACCCACCTTCGTGTCCTCACAATGTAAGAGATACTCATGAAAACTACCTGGGGCAAATAGAAGAAAATAAAAGACATCTTCAAACTCTTATTGAAATGCTAAACAATCCAAGTGAAAGCACCAATCATAGGAGAGCACTTGTGAAGTCAATAGAGGAGATTGTTTCCCACACTGAATTGGTGAAAAAACAAATCACCAAATTTCAAGACTATAGGGAGAGGTGTCAGCAATACTATGCTGACAAATAGTCATATGAACAAGTGAAGAATGAAAGAATTACAAAATCTCAATTATGTGCACACTTTATTAATCCTAAAACAGGCCAAAAATTAGAAGAAACTTGCAAACGGTTCCCTATTCATTGGTGTAGGAATCAAGATATATCCCAAAACTTTTAGGATAGATGGTACATGGTCTTTGATGAGAGCCCATGCAACAACAATGAAGTGCCACAATATTTCTTAAGGAAACTCCATTGTGAGTTCATTCTTAAGAAGATTCCTAATTATTTTGACATTCGAGAGTTCCAGGGCAAAGGTGGTGGCTCTGCCCAAGATAGAGAGGGGGCTCAGTGAAATGAAAACCATGTATCTAGACCCCTATTGAGGCTACAATGTGTGTCACTCCCTTCAACTTTGAAGGAGAGTGTTGGGGTGGAGACATTACATTCATTGACTACTCTCACATAGTCTCTAGCATAGCATGTCGATGATCTTACCTAGGCCGATGAGGGTGAGAGAAGTAGGCATCATTTGTCTCCACATTTGTGTAATTCATGTGGGAACCTGTGTGATTATGGGACACAGGACTCATGACAGGACTCTTGGCAAGATGCTGCGATGCAAGGGCAGCATCCAATGATGGAGACATCCATATTGGATAAGATTGTTCTCACCGATGATCTCTTACAGAGTACATTTGGTCTTGACTCTTAGGTAATTTTTTACAAGTTTCATCTTGATTTAATATATTCTTATTTAAAATTTGTAATTAATTTTATATGACTATCTATATTATAAGTTAAAAATAATGTATGTAATTGTTTATGCAATGAAATTCTAGGGTCAGAGTCTTCATCCTACCTCCGTTAGCCGTCCATTGGTGGGCTATGAGAGGAGGTCAAGTCAGCAGGTATGTATTTTATCACATGATCATAATTATTGTACATATATCAATGGTAATATTATTTTGTGACAATTTGATGATTTCAATAGGGAGCTTCACTGACACCTCCACGGTTTCCTTTGTCCCTTGGAAGCAAAGCCACCACTTATACGGAGGTAAATTTAACCATTTCTAATCATTATGCATTTAAATAATGTTATGTATTTATTTTGGTCGAATAATCTTGAACTGTATTTTTAGATGTTGAATATGGAGACTCCTCATCTTTGTGAGTCAATATAGGTAGGCATTGTTGCAGCCATGATGTCTTCAAATCCTTTGACCGAGGTATGAGCCAATAACATGAAAATGTCATAATTTTGTATTTCTTGTTTTATCTCATTTTATTTGATGTACATAAATGATATTTATGTTTAGTCAATTTTGCTTCTTGATTCTTCTTACAGGAGGTCACAACTCCAGTCTGTCCAACTACGGACAAAGAGAGAAAAGATGATGGAGATTGATTATCGGATAGCGGTAAGTGATCAATTACATATGTGATGTTATATATTTCATGTTTTCTATATTAATGTGCATATTTTTTTATTGTATTAATAGGTGGAGCTGCATGAACATCTGTCGAGGAGGTCTACTCAACGGCAGAGAGGATGTTATTGATTGATTCTCCATCTTCACAGTCAAGCAAGGGCCGCCACTTATTTAATGAAAGTCCATAGGAAACTAGTTTTTGGGACATTTTTTGTATGCCTAGATGGCTTTGTATACGTACTTTTGTATGTTACCGATGTATATTTTTGTATATGCTTGTATGGATTTGTTTGGACATGCTTGTATGGCTTTGTATATAAACTAGATGTTATGTTCATGACATTATGTATATGAAAGTTTATATTAAATATTTAATATGATGATCAATTATTGTTATAGGAATTTAGTTTTACACATGTCAATTGCATTTTCTTGAAAGTTTATAAATCATTTTCAAATAATCCATTTTGTGCATATTTTGCAATCATTGCATTCCATGAGATTGTGCATTTCATTGAGGCATCATGTCAAATAGTTCACGCGCCTTGTCTATGCTTCAACACTTTCTATGCATGTCTACAAGGGTAGCTGCAAATACAATATGTGACAAAATTCCTATATCCTTACGCTTTGATGGTTGTCCACACCATGTTCCCCAAATCCCATTTTGGCATAGGCAAGGAGGATGTTGGATAAGGTTGTGAAATTTGGTTTTAGACTTGCCAATTGCATTTGGTTGAAATTTTCTTTTGTGCATTTGTGAAAGATTTTAAAGCCTTATGAAAACTCCATTTCGTGCATATCTTGCAATCATTACATTCCATGAGACAACATTTCTTTGAGGCATCATGTCAAATAGTTCATGTTCCTTGTATATGTATATGTTTCCACACTTTGCATACATGTATCGCAGGGTAGTTGAAACTACAACATTTGACAAAATTCCTATATACTTTATGCTTTGATGGATGTCTATATACCATGTTCCAAAGATACCTTTTCTAAGGTTTTGGAATTTGGCTTTACACCCGCCAATTGCATTTGCTTGAAAGTTTCTAAAGCCTTATCAAAAAATCCATTTTGTTCATATCTTGCAATCATTGCATTCCATGAGGTGACATTTCTTTAAGGCATCATGCTAAACTATTCACATGCCTTATCTATGCTTCCACACTTTGCATACATGTCTTCAAGGGCAGTTGCAACTACAACATCTAACAAAATTCCCATATCTTGTATCCTTTGATGGATGTCCATTTTGGCATAGGCAAGGAGGATGCTGGCTAAGGTTGTGGAATTTGGCTTGACACCCACCAATTGTATTTTCTTCAAATTTTATAAAGTCTTATTAAAAAAAACCCATTTTTTGCATATCTTGCAATCATTGCATTCCCTGAAATGGCATTTCATTTTAAGGCATCATGTCAAATAGTTCACGTACCTTGTCTATGCTTCCACACTTTGCATACATGTCTATAAGGGTAGCTGCATTTTAGTAGAGATAGGGAGGATGCTAGCAAAGGTTGTGGAATTTGGCTTTACACGTGCCAATTGCATTTGCTTGAAAGTTTCTAAAGTGTTTTTAACAAATCCATTTTTTACATATCTTGTAATCATTGCATTCCATGAGAGGACATCTCTTTGTGGTGATGTATCAAATAGTCCTTGTGCCTTGTCTATGCTTCCACACTTTGCATACATGTCTACAAGGGTAGCTACAATTATAGCATGTTACAAAATTCATATATCCTTTATGCTTTGATGGTTGTCCATACATTGTTCCAAAGATCTTATTTTGGTAGAGATAGGGAGGATCCTGGCAAAGGTTGTGGAATTTGACTTTACATGTGCCAATTGCATTTACTTGAAAGTTTCTAAAGTCTTTTCAACAAATCCATTTTTTGCATATCTTGCAATCATTGCATCCCATGAGAGGACATCTCTTTGTGGTGTTGTATCAAATAGTCCACGTGCCTTGTCTATGATTCCACACATTGCATACATGTCTACAAGGGCAGCTGCAATTACAACATGTGACAAAATTCCTATATCCTTTATGCTTTGATGGATGTCCATACACTGTTCCAAAGATCGTATTTTGGTAGAGATAGGGAGGATGCTGGCAAAGGTTATGGAATTTGGCTTTACATGTGCCAATTGCATTTACTTGAAAGTTTCTAAAGTCTTTTCAACAAATCCATTTTTTGCATATCTTGCAATCATTGCTTCCCATGAGAGGACATCTCTTGGTGGTGTTGTATCAAATAGTCCACGTGCCTTGTCTATGCTTCCACACTTTGCATACATGTCTACAAGGGCAGCTACAATTACAACATGTGACAAAATTACTATATCATTTATGCTTTGATGGATGTCCATACACTGTTCCAAAGATCCTATTTTGGTAGAGATAGGGAGGATGCTGGCAAAGGTTGTGGAATTTGGCTTTACATGTGCCAATTGCATTTACTTGAAAGTTTCTAAAGTCTTTTCAACAAATCCATTTTTTGCATATCTTGCAATTATTGCATTCCATGAGAGGACATCTCTTTGTGGTGTTGTATCAAATTATCCACATGCCTTGTCTATGCTTCCAGACTCTACATACATGTCTACAAGGGCAGCTGCAATTACAACATGTGACAATATTCCTATATCCTTTATGCTTTGATGGTTGTCCATACGTTGTTCCAAAGATTGTATTTTGGTACAAATAGGGAGGATGTTGGGAAAGGTTGTGGAATTTGGCTTTACACGTGCCAATTGCATTTGCTTGGAAGTTTCTAAAGCCTTTTCAACAAATCCATTTTTTGCATATCTTGCAATCATCGCATCCCATGAGAGGACATCTCTTTGTGGTGTTCTATTAAACAATCCACATGCCTTGTATATGCTTCCACACTTTGCATACATGTCTATAAGGGAAGCTGCAATTACAACATGTAACAAAAATCCTATATCCTTTATGCTTTGATGGTTGTCCATATGCTATTCCAAAGATCCTATTTTGGTACAGATAGGGAGGATGCTGGGAAAGGTTGTGGAATTTGGCTTTACACGTGCCAATTACATTTTCTTGGAAGTTTCTAAAGTCTTTTCAACAAATCTATTTTTTGCATATCTTGTAATCATTGCATCCCATGAGAAGACATCTCTTTGCGGTGTTCTATCAAATAGTCCACATGTCTTGTCTATGCTTCAACACTTTGCATACATGTCTACAAGGGAAGCTACAATTAAAACATTTGACAAAAATCCTATATCCTTTTATGCTTTGATGACTGTCCATACATTGTTCCAAAGATCCTATTTTGGTACAGATAGGGAGGATGCTGGAAAAGGTTGTGGAATTTGGCTTTACATGTGCCAATTGCATTTGTTTGAAAGTTTCTAAAGCCTTTTCAATAATCTGCATGCCTTGTCTATGCTTCCAATTTTCATGGTTGAGTGTTAGACCTCGAACAATCCACATGCATTGTCTATGCTTCTGCACTTTGCATACATGTCTACAAGGGCAGCTGTATTTACAACATCTGAAAAAATTCTTATATCATTTATGCTTTGATGGTTGTCCATACCCTGTTCCAAAGATCCTAATTTGGTAGAGATAGGGAGGATGTTGGCAAAGGTTGTGGAATTTGGCTTTACATGTGCCAATTGCATTTGCTTGAAAGTTTCTAAATCCTTTTCAACAAATCCATTTTTTGCATATCTTGCAATCATTGCATTCCATGACAGGACATCTCTTTGAGGTGTTAGGTCAAACAATTGACATGTCTTGTGTATGCTTCCACACTTTGCATAATGTCTACACGGGTAGCTGCAAATATAATATCTGATAAAATTCTAGTATCTTGTATGCTTTGAGGTGTTAGGTCAAACATTCCACGTGCCTTGTCTATGCTTCCACACTTTGGATACATGTCTACAAGGGCAGCTACAATTACAACATCTAGCAAAATTCCTATATCCTTTATGCTTTGATGGTTGTCCATACCATGTTCCAAAGATCCTAATTTGGAGGATGCTAGCAAAGGTTGTGGAATTTGGCTTTACACATGCCAATTGCATTTGCTTGAAAGTTTCTAAATCTTTTTCAACAAATCCATTTTTTTTCATATCTTGCAATCATTGCATTCCATGACAGAACATCTCTTTGAGGCATTAGGTTAGACAATTGACATGCCTTGTCTATGCTTCCACACTTTACATACATGTGTACAAGGGCAGCTGTAAATACAATATCTGACAAAATTCTGGTATCCTTTATGCTTTGAGGTGTTAGGTCAAATAGTCCATGTGCCTTGTCTATGCTTCCACACTTTGCATACTTTTCTACAAGGGCAAGTGCAAATACAAAATCTAACAAAATTATGATATCCTTTATGCTTCCACAATTTGCATACATATCAACAAGGGCAACTGTAATTACAACACATGACAAAAAATCCTATATCCTTTATGCTTAGAGGTGTTCTATCAAACAGTCCACGTGCCTTGTCTATGATTTCATAGTTTGCATACATGTCTACAAGGGCAGCTACAGTTACAACATGTGACAAAAAATCCTATATCCTTTATGCTTTGAGGTGTTGTATCAAATAGTCCACATGCCTTGTCTATGCTTCCACACTTTGTATACATGTCTACAAGGGTAGTTGCCATTACATCTGACAAAATTCCTATATCCTTTATGCTTTGATGGATGTCCATACCCTGTTTGCAATAATGGTAGTCAACTTTTGGTCTCTAGATTTAATCCAAGACTAGTGATGAAGTCCTTTTGAAAACTTGAGTTCATGCTAGGAGTTTTGATCAATAGTTTAAGCCTTAATATGTATGACATCAAAACTATCTCTTGCATAATGGTGACATTTTTGGCACTACAACATGTCCTTCTTTTAGCTATTCATAACTAAAGATATCCTATATCTACATATAATACCATCTTGATGAGGGTTTCAAACAAGAAATGACTCCATAACTACCCCTAAAACTATGGTAGTCCTTGGCTAGCCTCCTATGACTGTCCATTTACTTTCTTTTTCATTATTTCTTATAAAGGCTTTTATGACTTGCTTCCAATTTTTAGTTGGTTTCACATCTTCCACTACATGTTGACAATTTTATATCTAATAGAATCTTGTACATACTATTCTTGACCTCTTAAAAAAATTTATACCTATAGAAACTCTCTAGACTAGGTTGCTCCCTAGTGGACTAGGTGACTAGCATAGGTGTTAGATAAGGACTAGGCTACCCCTTTGTCCAAAATCAAACAAATCAACTTACATGACCTTCTAAATTCATAGAAAACTTCATCTTCTAATTCTAAGCAATTCGGTATTTTAAAACTTTTAATTTTACTATTAGAACTTTGGTGCATTATTCGCCTACATAAAGTTCCTAGTAATGTTTCTCATGAAATAAGTTGATGGTCTTTGTTCTAGGTTTATGTTGATAGTTATCCGGTAGAATAGGAAACAATTGTAGTGAGTTATAGAAGGTAGCAATGAGTTTTAGGTGTTGCATTTTAGCATGGACACTTACATAAATCTAATACCATTGTTTTCCAACCTCAAGCCATTTTGAAGAACTCACAACTGCATAATTGTATGTATGTCATTCTAAGTATTTATTATAGTGTAGGTACACTTGTATTGTTGTTGGAGGACACATGGAAATGACCATGAACATGGTGATATTATAGGAGATGCTTAGAGGTACTACAAGTAGCTATAATTAATTAGGTGTTTGTCATACAAAGATCAAAGATGGTCCTAGGTTGACTATCATGTATCAAAGGCATTATTGTCTTCTTAGAGGATACTTATACCCTGGCATTACGAATGCGAAGTCTACAAGTAGGGAGTGTAGAAGAGAGAAAGAAGATGACTGTCATAATAAATAAATAGTTGTGTTGGTAATCAGAGAGTAGAAATCCTAAATTAAGAAGGGAAGACAACCCCATCAAGTCAAGCATGTCATTCCCACATAAAGACAACCCTAACAAGGCCAATAGACCAACTATGACACAGTACACTTATGGACAAGCATGTAATCATGAATTAGTCTTAAGTCAAGAATGTGACAGTCATCAGCAAGAAGGCAATCGCTTAGCTTTGGGACTGTGAGGGTGAGTTTGTTATATGACGAGCAAAGCTTCCATTTGGGGGGATCTAGCAATTAAAAAACTAGTCATATGATTGGTAGGATAGTCATCAAGGTCCTAAGAGTATTTACTATTCATCGTACCATTATTCACATTTTAGCACTTTCAACACATATTAGGATAGTGTTGTCCCAGCAAAACAGAGAAGGTTGTTATAAAGATCTTAGAACACTCATTTTATAAATGTACAGTTATATGCAAATGGTAGCAGTCATATGTGAAGCTTAGAATGGTCATATCAACCTAAGGACTACTTGATTGAATCCTCAGGGCAATGAGAACACCATATATAATTATGTCATTCCGTTATGGTTTTAGTTATCTGGCAAAATGTCCAAGCCAAAACACTTCTAAGGCTTCATTAAATGGTCTAATATTTCCAGAGATTTGCATGAGCAATGGCGGTGAAAAATAAGGAACCAGTACAATTAGAGTTCAAATCTTTCAATGACACATGGTAAGATGTGTCTCTGGAATTAAAGAATGCATGGCTGATTGTACATTACCTTGAAATTCCAAAAGAAGAGGACCATGAGCTAGCTATGGAAAATTTAAAAGCGTACAAGATTTGAGGTCAAAGTTTCAATTCTCGTCGAAGCAGCTTCAAGATCACTATTGTGCAATGGGTCTAATATATTTCTTAATTAGTTAGTGTTAGTTTTCAATTTCATGTGCCAAGCATCCTAGTCGTTGGCCAGGCAACAGGGTACCGGCAAAGTCCCTTAAGATCCCTAAGACCAAAAAACTCACAAACTTTGACAGAGTAGTTCTTGAAATTCATGGCAGCTGTAAACATTCTGTTTAGACCTATAGGTGCATGTCAAGTCTATCCACAATAACTTCTCTCAGTTTTGGTCAACTCCAATCCATTTGACTGTATCAAAATCAAATGTATTCTTGCAAAATACTTCAATTTCATGCAATGGAAAGGTGCTACAAGTGACATTTTGCATTCCATATCTCGTGGGGCCGAATGGACTTTGCCAATGTGTCAGGGTGGGTAGGTAAATGCCAAGAGAGGTCTCATTTCATGTGCCAAGTTCTGTAGTCATTTGGGGCAGTAGGCTACCGACAAAGTCCCTTAAGATCTATAAGACGCAAAAACTGCCAAAATTTGATAAAGTAGTTCTCATAATTCATGGTAGCTAGGAACGTTCTATTTGGACCTATAGGTGCATGTGGGGTCCATCCGCAATAACTTCTCATTTTTGGTCAACTCTAGTCCATTTGACCGTGTTGAAATCAAATGCATTCTTGTAAAATGCTTCAATTTCATGTAGCACAACATTGTCAGGTGCCATATTTTTTGTTCTACTCATCATGGGGAAAAACTAACTACACTAACACATTGGAGTGGGTGGGTAAATGTTAGGGGAGGTCTCGTTTCATGTGCCAAGTGTCCCAATTGTTCCAGGTTGTAAGCTACCGACAAACTAGAAAGTTGATAAGACTAAAATTTTGCATTTCATAGGTTGTGGGGTTGAACCGACTACTCCAACACATACTAGTGGGTGGGTAAATACTAGGGGAGGTTTTGTTTCATGTGCCAAGTGTCTTAGTCATTCCAGACTACAAGCTACTAGCAAACTCAAAAGGTGCTAGGAGTGACATTTTGCATTCCATAGCTCATAGGGCCAAACGAACTTCGCCAACATGTCAAGGTGGATGGATAAATGCTAGGAGAGGTCTTGTTTAGTGTACCAAGTGCTCTAGTTGTTCAGGGCAGCAGGCTACCAACAAAGTCCCTTAAGATCCCTAAGATTCAAAAACTACCAAACTTTGACAGAGTAGTTCTCAGAATTTTTGGCAGTTGGGAACAATTTTCTTTAGACCTACAGGTGCACGTGGGGTCTATCCACAATAACCTCTCTCAGTTTTGGTCAACTCTAGTCCATTTGACCGTGCCAAAATCAAATGCATTCTTGCAAAATGCTTCAGTTTCATGCAGTGGAAAGGTGCTAGGAGTGACATTTTGCATTCCATAGGTCGTGGGGCCGAACAAACTTTGCCAACACATTGGGGTGGATGGGTAAATACCAGGGGAGGTCTCGTTTCATGTGCCCAATGCCCCAGTCGTTCAAGGCAGCAGGCTACCGGCAAAGTCCATTAAGATCCCTAAGATGAAAAAACTACCAAACTTTGATAGAGCATTTCATGGAATTCATACCAGCTAGGAACATTTTGTTTGGACCTACAGGTGCACGTGGGGTCTATCCACAATAACCTCTCTCAGTTTTGGTCAACTCCAGTCCGTTTGATTGTGCTGAAATCAAATGCAATCTTGTAAAATGCTTCAGTTTCATGAAGTGGAAAGATGTTAGGAGTGACATTTTGCATTCCATAGCTCATGGGGCTGAACGGACTTCACTAATGTGATCTCCCTTGGCATGTTCCAACTGTCCCAGTCATTCGGGGTAGCAGGCCACCAACAAAGTCACTTAAGATCCTAAGAGTAAAAACTGTCAAACTTTGACAGAGCAGTTCTCAAAATTTGTTGTAGCTGGGAATATTCTGTTTGGACCTACAAGTGCACGTGGGGTCCATACACAATAACCTCTCTTAGTTTTGGTCAACTCCAGCTCATTTGACCGTGATGAAATCAAATGCATTCTTGCAAAATGCTTCAATTTCATGCTGCACAACATTGCCAGGTGCCATATTTTTTGTTCTACTCGTCATGGGGCCAAACTGACTATGCCAACATGTTGGGGTGGGTAGGTAAATGTTAGGGGAGGTCTCGTTTCATGTGCCAAGCATCCCAGTTGTTCCAAGTTGTAAGCTATCGACAAACTAGAAAGTTGCTAAGAATAAAATTTTACATTCCACGGGTTGTGGGGTCAAACCAACTACACCAACACATCCAGGTGGGCAGGTAAATGCTAGGAGAGGTCTCATTTCATGCGCCAAGTCTCTCATTCATTCCAGGTTGTAAGCTACTAACAAACTCAAAAGGTGCTAGGAGTGACATTTTGCATTCCATAGCTCGTAGGGCCAAACGGACTTCACTAATGCGTCAAGGTGGGTGAACAAATGTTGGGGGAGGTCTCGTTTTGTGTGCCAAGGGTCCCAGTCATTTTGGGCTATAAGCTACTAACAAAGTCACTTTTTCAAAATTTTACAGGCCAAAATGACTGGGACGCTTGGCACATGAAACAAGACCTCCCCTAACATTTACATGCCCACCCCAACATGTTGGTGCAATTGGTTTGGCCCCACAATGAGCGGAACAAAAAATATGGCACTTAGCAATGTTGTGTTGCATGAAACTGAAGCATTTTGCAAGAATACATTTGAATTCAGCACGGTCAAACAGACTGGAGTTGACCAAAACCAAGAAAGGTTGTTGTGGATAGACCCCACATGCACATTTAGGTCTAAACAAAATGTTCCCAGCTGCCATGAATTCTGATAACCGCTCCGTCAAAGTTTGGCAGTTTTTGTGTCTTAGGGATCATAAGGGACTTTGCTAGTAGCCTACTACCCCGAATGACTAGGGCACTTGGCACATGAGACGAGACCTCTCCTATCATTTACCAGCTCACCCCGATGCATTAGCAAAGTCCATTTAGCTCCATGAGCTATGAAATGCAAAATGTCACTCCTAGCACCTTTCGACTTTGCCAGTAGCTTGCAACTCAAAATGACTGAGACACTTGGCGCACGAAACAAGAACTCCCCTAGCATTTACCCACCCATCCAAACGTGTTGGCACAATCATTTTTCCCCCATGACCTATGAAATGTAAAATTTTAGTCTTAGCAACTTTCTACTTTGTTAGTAGCTTATAGCCTAGAACGATTGGGACACTTGGCACACAAAATGAGACCTCCCCTAACATTTACTTGTCCACCCCGATATGTTGGGGAAGTCCATTCGGCCCCTTGACCTATGGAATGTAAAATGTCACTCCTAGCACCTTTCCACTACATGAAACTAAAGCATTTTGCAAGAATGCATTTGATTTTAGCATGGTCAAACAGACTGGAGTTGACCAAAACTGAGAGAGGTTATTGTGGACGAACCCTATGTGCACCTGTGGATCCAAACATAACATTCCAAGCTATCATGAATTTTGAGAACTGCTCTGTCAAAGTTTGGCATTTTTTTGATCTTAGGGATCTTAAGGGACTTTGTCGGTAGTCTATTGCCCTGAAAGATTAGGACCCTTGGCACATGAAATGAGACCTCTCCTGGCATTTACCCACCCACGAGCTATGGAATACAAAATGTCACTCCTAGCACCTTTCGACTTTGTCGGTAGCTTGCAACCCAGAATGACTGAGACACTTGGCACACAAAATGAGACCTCCCATAGCATTTAGCCACCCATCCAGACATGTTGGCGCAGTCATTTCATCCCTACGACCTATCGAATGCAAAATTTTAGTCTTAGCAACTTTCTACTTTGTCGATAGCTTACAGCTCAGAACGACTGGGACACTTGGCACACGAAACGAGACCTCCCCTAGAATTTACCAGGCACCCCAACACGTTTGTGAAGTCTGTTTAGCCCCCACAACCTATGGAATGCAAAATATCACTCCTAGCACCTTTCCACTGCATGAAACTAAAGCATTTTGCAAGAATGCATTTGATTTCAGCACGGTCAAACAGACTAGAGTTGACCAAAATTGAGAGAGGTTATTGTGGACAGACCCCACATGCACCTGTAGGTCTAAACATAATGTTCCTAGCTGCCACAAATTTTGAGAACTGCTCCGTCAAAGTTTGGTAGTTTTTTCATCTTAGGGATCTTAAGAGACTTTGTTGGTAGCCTACTGCTCTGAACGATTGGGGTGCTTGGCACACGAAATGAGACCTCCCCTGGCATTTACCCACCTACCCCAATGCATTAGCAAAGTCCATTCAGCCCCATGACCTGTGGAATGCAAAATGTCACTCCTAGCACCTTTCCACTGCATGAAATGAAGCATTTTGGAACAATGTGTTCCTTGCCACCATAGGCAAATGAAATTGATTTAGCAAAAATCAAGGTAGGTGTTTGTAGGTGGACCTAAGATCCACCTATACATGTAAAGAAGATGTTCCTAGGTGTCACAATTTGATGGAACAGTCGATCCAAAGTTTGTCATGTTTTGTTTCTTAGGGCTCTTGAGAGATTATCTGCATTCGATATTCCCAAGAATGACCATAAGGCTTTGCCACTGAAAAGACATCCCCCCTAGCATTTACCCACCCACCCGGATGTGTTGGTGCCATCTGTTTGGCCCCAGGAGATGTTGAATGTAAAAATTCAGTCATAATACCTTTCTGGTAGATGAAAATTTAGTACTATAAAGGTGTTCTCACTTGATCCAATGTCTTGTAGGGCATCAACTGAGGCTGCCCTTACCACTTCTATCAATTGTTTATGATTAAAACTCATTAACACTCATTATGAAATTGTAACATCATTAAAACAAATTAGAACTCATAGTAAATTTTTAAAACTCAATATGAAATAGAAAGTGAATGACATATCATCGTGAAATAATCATGAAAACCTACCTTACTTTCCTTCCAAAGGCAACTTCATAAGGATTATGCCTACTTCCATCATACTAAAATCATGCATGCGAATGCAATTGCACTATTTAGCTAAAATGAGTAGCTAAAATATACAAGGTGAAATCAGGATAGCAAAGAAAAATAGCATACATTTCTGTCATTCCACTAATTCAATCCAATGAACCATCAGGGTCTGCTTTACTCTTTATTGTGTCAAGTATTGCCTCATGATCAGAATTGCGAACTTTCCACAAGGTCTTGTCCAATGATCTACCCCCATATTTGATCAAATGAATGTTTGAAGCCACAACAAGGTTAGAATAATGAAGAATCTTCTATGTGGGTCAAAGTCCTCAAACACCCACACATTAGACTTCTTCAATGGGTACCTTCTAAGCCATGTTCCAATAACAACCATTGATCCTGTAGGGTACTTGATATTTTCTCCATCTATAACAGGGAATCTAATTTCTTTTTTTCCTCAACATAATGACATAAATGATAATCCATTCCTTTTCATTGTCTTTAGCTACAATAACTACATAAACATGCCCTGCATTGATACATGCATTTAGTTCGATGAATATAGTCAACAATACAAGAAAAATACAAAATAAGTTGGCATATTAATTTTTATTAAATTTGAATGTTGATAATACCTGGTTGAACTAGATCTAAAACATGGTCAAAATCAACCAATGATTCAATCTCTATCATTTGTAGTGCTATCAGTAGTCGATACATGTCAATCAGGCTTAGGCCTCTTGTACACCAATCATCAATGCACTCCTTTGACTCACAATCATACCAAGCTTCATATGTACATGAATAACACAAGAATGCCATATGCCACGTATGAATACTCCATGAACTTGAATTAGAGCTTCTAAAAGAGTGTAGCTCACTTGATCCTATCAATGTACAACAGTCCTCATATTTTGCAATGTTAGTATCATCAACCAACCAAAAATATCTATGAACTGTAGACTTACCTTCATTACCTGGACCCATTGTAGTGTTACACCATTTGACAATAGATCTCGCATCTGTCAACTTTGCATTGTCTTTGTACTTCAACTCTTCTTGTGTCAATTCTCTTTTGATACATGCTCCTGCACCATCATGCTCCCCCTTTCCATTCTCGGCCTCACAAAAATTCCACATATGTTGACCACCATTAATTGTATACATCCTACTCAACCAGTAGAAGATCCGCGCATTCTTGAATTGTGATGCATAATTATCTGACCATATGATATGCTGATGAAATGATATGTTCCTGCTGGCCAAATCATGGTAGAACATATGAAAGAAACCTTGCACAAACTCTGTATAATGTGTGCAATCATGACTAATATAAAAATGATATTCCCTCAAGAACTGCATGTCATCCTTTGTACTATCTTCTGCATGAATGAATGCTATTTGCACAAATATAGCAACCTGCATATAGTTGTAATAATGTGATTACACCTCATTCTATGGCTGTAGTGTGTAGTTCTTTGCAAATTCAACAACTTAAACAATGGTACCAAGTGGAAACATGTCCTTGCATAACTTGAATTACAAGTCCAACTATCGAGCTCTATGGGTATGCCTTAAATACTTGTACACTATACTATCACGAAATGTAGACATAAACTAATACACTAGAATCTTTTGAATAACCAAATCACACCTCTTTGCTTCTTTACTATCGTTTGTATTGTAGGCCACTGTTTTATACTTGCCAAACTCTACTAGTTCATTTCCAACCGCATGTGTGCTTTCCAAATGTTCACATATTGGCATACATTGCAAGCCACCGCAATGCTCACATGTGCCATCCAAGCATAATTTCATGTAGAATATTTGACCTTCCTCTCTTTCACATAAAATTGTTGATATGAAGTCTCTTGAAGTAGTTGGTGGGGCATGTATGCCACAGTCCTACAAAACATTGTTAGTATGCAAATCTAAACATATAGACCAATAAACATCAAAATGGTTAGAAAAATCAATATATAATCTACAACAACAACTAGTGCATGTGTGATTTATTTTGACATAGAAAGGTTTTAGCATTTCAAAATATCTTTGACAAATTTTAATTTGAGGATACATCTCTTGAAATTTCTTTAAAAATTGTGTTTGGGTCACATCCAAAAAATGCTTTAGATGTGGCTCACAGTTTTGAAAACCAATTCTCCTCCTCACAACATATCTTGCATTAGGAGATACCCTTGTGTTATTTTTCTAAAATTCTTCAATGATGGATATCAAGGCTTCAACAACAACTTTGTCTTTTTGTGGGAGTCTCCCAGAGAATGCCCACAATTCATTGATATTTGGGTCCTCAACTCTTTCACGTCTTCCAACGGCTCTCATTAGAGTTTTTCTACTTATTTTCAATGTTTGACTTGTCTTTCTAATGAGGTGAGCTTTCTTTGTTTGTTAGATTACTATTTTCGATGTAATGACACATCGTGTGACAAATACTATCCTTGGTGCATGAGGTGGAACCCACACTCTCATATGCACTCATTAGATTCTTGACAATTGATTTTTCACTTGAGGCATCCGATGTTCTTAGGCCAAGAATCTTCATAATGGGCCTAAATTTTAGATTTCTCATCAATTCAACAAATAGTTGACATCTTCCGGTTTCATTTAAATTATCAAAGAATAATTTCCGTATCTTATTCGCATATCTTTGGCAAGTGCGCTTGGGAATCTTATCGTACATGGGCTTCAACACATTCTCATTGATATCTATTAGAAACTTAGGCTTCCTATACAAAATTATAGGAGGTGTTTTCATTGGTAAATCTGACTCAACATTAGGAATTTCTTCAATATTTACTTAAGATAGGATAGATGACGTACCCTCAATTGGAGGTGAAAAAGATGAAAAGGCTTGAAGTTGAGATGGAGAAGATGGTGTACCTTCAACTTGATGTGTGAATGATGGTGTGCCACCAACTTGAGAAGAAAATGAAGATGTACCTTCTACTTCACCTGTGAAAGATGGAGTGTCTCCAATTCAAGAAGACAATGATGGTGTTCCTTCAACTTGACCTATGGACGATGGAGTGCCTCCAACTTGGAGATTCTCTTTCCTCATTGAATGAAGGTTTTGCATTCATTCCCTTTGTGCCACCAATTCCATCTCTCTCTTAGCTTCATTAGATGTGTCATGTTCCTCTTCAATTGGCAATGGTGGAATGTCTTCTTGTATGGTTGACAATTTCCTACTTTTGCGAATTCACCTCATTCTTTCTCTTTTCCTCTCATTCTCAGCTTCACGCTCTTTTAGTGTTGGAGTCTTTTCTCATTTCCTCGGCATGATGATTATTTCAACAAGCATGATGAATAAGACAATGATAATTAGAACTTTGATAATGACAATGAATAACAATTGACAATGAATAACAGTTGATTCATAACAGTAGAGTCTATCCTTTATCAACAGCTGATAATGAAAATGAATAACAGTTGATTCATGACAGAAGAGCCTATCCTTTATCAACAACTGATAATGACAATGAATAATAGTTCATTCATGATAGCAGAGCCTATCCTTTATCAACATCTGATTCATGACAGCAAATCATATCCTTTATCAATTATCTTGGTATGGTTCTACAAGTCTAATTTTTAGTAGAGTTAGGGTTAGGGCAGAATAACAAGGTGTAGAAATTTAGGGTAGAGTTTTGTTTCATGATGACCTACTTGTAAAGGAGGATCTTTTGTGAGTTTTAGTACTATCCTATTAACCATGACTGTCATGAAGTTGTTTATAATGCCTTGTCCAAATATCTTTGATATTTTCTATAGGTATCAATAAGGTGAAGGTAGATCATTAGTGCAAGGTTTCCAAGATAAATTATCACAAGTAATACATAACCATCACCCTAAGATGCAAAGGTATTGTCCCATGATGAAAAGATAGCCACCACTATCATAAAAATTATTGGAGGTATTTAGGATTATCATGATATACTTAACTCTAGATCATCATTTCATGTAAAACAAGTTGTCCTAAACTATATTTTCAGTATATCCCATATGTGAACATTATCATATACAATGATAGACAAATTTCTTATGGAGGTGATGTTGAGGGAAAAGACTATCAAATTGCACTATGACTATTACAAACAACCACATAGACTGTCACATCATAAACATAGAAGACTATCATGAAACTCTAGATCACTATTAAGGTTAGATATTCAAAATATGCAATAGGCTCTCACTACCCTATTCACATGAAAGATTACAATATCAAATGAAAGATTATGAGGATATCAATATGGTGTATGGTACTCCTTAGGATTACAAGATAAGAGATGACAATGATGAAAAGGGCTGATAGTTAGTATGCATAGAACTAGTCAAATTTGGAGGAGAAATAGCACTTTCAGCTACTATAGGTATTTTTACATACAACCATTGGCAAGGGAGTCACCATAGTGAAAATACACTTGTAGGAAAGGTGGCTACTTGCAGCCATATGACTTGCAAGAAAAGAAGAGTGTGAACATTACTTCACTTGCACCAATTGGGATATAAAGTAGAAGGTGGCTACTTGAACCCCTAGGACTTGTAGCAAAAGAGAGAGTGAGAAATATCTCACTTGCAACAACAAGAAGTTATAGTAAAGTAGAGGCTACTTGCAACAACTTGACGTGTACCCATGGAGTGATGGGCAAGGAGTGAGGTGCTTGGGGTAGGCACACTTGCTAAAATAGGGAGATTGTTGAGGTTTGAGGGTAGCATAAGAGGCAATGTTGCAAGGTGGCCAAGGGGTTATGAAGAGGAGTGATGGTGTTGCACACACACATGCAAAAAAGGTAGTATAATGAGAGTTCTCATGTGGAGAAAGAGAGGTTGTTAGATCAACAATGAGGAGTTTGGTATTTTATGCTTGAAAAGTACATGGTTGCTAGTAGAGTAGAAGCAACCAAATAAGAACGGGTCATGAAGATGAAGAGGTGGTAGTGGAAGTGTTGGTTGCTGATGTGGTTGCATTAGTTGTGTAATGAAGGTACGAGTTGGTTTCATGGTTGTGAGGTGCACAGAAGATCTAAGAAGGAGATCAAGAGGCTACATGAAGGTAGAAAAATAGTAGAAAGGGCGGCAATAAGGAGCCATGATTATGGAAGGACATTGCAAGTAGTGTGATTTATGACAAAGAGATTTGAAGGGCTATTTGGATGCCATGGTTGGGTGGCAAAGGAAGTTGCAACGACATTGAAGGAATCCATTTGAGGAAGGATGGAAAAAAGGATAGTTGAGTAGATGTTGGTTGCAAAATAATTAGTTGCAAAGGATGAAGGTAGGAATTTAATGCCTATTATGAGTGGTAGGTAGTGGTGGCTTCAAAGAGGTTGTAGAATGCATATACTATATCAAATGCAAAGGTATTGGCACTGTGGGAGAAGACAATCATAGTTTGTAAGTTAAACAAATGCACACTATCAATAACAGTCATGTTTCAAATTCTGCTTATTTCATATTGTTTGTTATGTATCATGAACAGATAACCCTAAGAATAAATCCCTCATAGATTGTATCAAATCCTATGAACATTACCAATTATATGCAAAATAACTAGTGACGTAAGAACACCTAGAAACAAACTACTTGCTAGTCTATCATGCCTAGGTTTATGGATAGTTATTTTTCTACTAATTTTGGATGATTATGAGGATATCAATGCATGGTCACCTATATTATATGGTACTCCTTAGGATTACAAGGTAAGAGATGACAATGATGAAAAGGACTGATTATATACAGACCAGAATTATCAAGCACCTTAAATGGAGTATGAACACAACTAGGACTATCATGATAGTCAATAGGAACATCAAACCCTATGAAGATAATTTCATATCTTGTCAAGGTGTAAAGGAGGGGTTTTCTAGGAATCAGAAATGTATAGGATAGTCATTGTAACCTTGGGAATATCACATGACATTGTTCAAATAATAGTCCAAAATAAGAATGATCAAACCCTAGGGCTTTCGTAAGCAAATTGGTGCATTACAAGGGCAATCACAGGATCATTGAAGGATAAATGGTGAGATAGGTTATTAAAGCATAATATAATGATGAGAAGATGAGAAGGAAGAAGATCTAATGAATATCTAAGAAGAAGTTCTCATGACAATGTAAATAGAATGTTTCTATCAAGGAAATGTGTTTATTAAAAATAGATATGCTCTAACAGTAACTCTTTGTTGGAATAAGGTGCCATAAACCTTGTAAATTCCAATATTGTATTTATCCCATTTATTATTTGTTATTTGTAATTACCCATAAGGGAATGAGGTAGTCTCATTGACAGTGGTTATTTCAGAGTTACCGGCGGGAGTTATAGAGTGATATTTACTGTTGGCAAATGTAAAACTCATGAGTAAATGAGTGTAGGAATTCCCCTTGGAGAATCTGCTATTTTTGGCATGTATGACAACTTGTCACAATGTGTTGTAAGTGGATTTATGGTAGTTGCAAGTTGTCATAAGATTCCATGCATGTATGATGCATGTGATACCCATTATTAGTTGTGGTTGCTATTATTAGACCCAGGTGCCCATATTGGGAAGATTCTTTGTTAGTGGTATCTATGATGGTTATGACCCATCATAAGATGCTTTTACATGCTATTCTTGGACCTGGGCACCCAACCTTGCATGGGCAAGTTATTTCCACTTAGTGGTTGCATGTATGACACCATTTAACGCTTGCATGTGGGGTTGTTGAAGGAGAGAGAAAGTGGATGCCCAAATTGGAGGGAAAACTCCTTAATAAATATTTGTCATTGTATTTGTTGTTGCATGTGAGATGTTAGGTACTCAGGTGCTACCGGAATGCTATCAAGTTGAAGACTAGTGGAGAGAGTTGTTGAGTGATTGTATTGTACAAATCTTTATAGATTAATACAAGCTTGTGCCTCTTTCTTGGTGGAGTTTTTTGCCTACAAGGGTTTACTCCACGTAAACACTGTGTTGTGTGTTTAGTTTTCTTTTTTGATGTTTCTGGGTTTGCATATTTTCATTTGCATGTTACAATTTCTATTGGTAATACACAGTTAAGATTGTAGAAATTATATTTGAATCAATTTTCCATTTGTGTAGTTGTGCCTTTAATTTCTAACATTTGATATCAGAGCCTAGCTAGCTTTGACTCTTAGGTGGTAGTGTGGAAGCTGTAGCTACAGTGGGAGATTTGGTTGTGATTGTTTTGTAGATCTTGTGTTGATATTATGGTTGGATCCACCGTTGCATCAACCTCTTGTTTGGACATTGAGAAGTTCAATGGAATGGGGTATGAGTTGTGGAAGCTGAAAATGGAGGATTTGTTAGAAGAAATAAACCAGTGGTTGGCTATTCAAAAAGAGAAGAAACCTAATGAATTCTCTCCAGATGAGTGGGATAGACTGGATAAGAAGGCACAAGGAACCATCCATTTGTGTTTGTCAGATTCTGTCTTGTTGAATGTCACAAAGGAAGACACTGCACACAAGCTATGGAATCAGTTGGGTGAGATCTATCACGCCAAGAGTATGGTAAATAAACTCTATTTGAAAAGAAAATTGTTTTCCATGAAAATGAGAGAAGGTGATTCAGTTGTAGAGCATTTAAATTCTTTTAATTTGTTGTTGAGTCAGCTTGCTTCAGTAGATATTAATGTTAGTTAGGAAGATAAATGTATCTTACTACTTTGTTCTTTACCTAAGTCTTGGAAGAATGTTATCCTTGCTATCACTACTAACCTCATGGATCCAAAGTTGGATGCTCTTGTTTTAGTGCTACCATCACATGAATTGAGGAAGAAGAGTTCGTATAGTTCAGGGGATGCTCTCAGTGTCAGGGGAAGGTCTAAGGAAAGAGGACTAAAAGGAGATCAGAAAGGAGCTAAGGACAAGTCCAAGGGGTGATCTAAGACTCCTGGGAAGTGTTGGCAAGAGACACATTGGAGCTTCATGATTGTTATCATTGATGGCAACAAAGTTCATCCCACACATCCGCAGGACATGATGTGCCTACACTGGAAGTCAGATTGAAGAGTGTTGTGGTTTGATAAGCAAGAACAGAGCATGTAGAATGTCCAACAGTCAAGTCTGGATCTATTAGAGAAAGTATTCTTGTAAAGTGCAGACTTGGGGAAGTCAAGAGGTGTTCCTTAACTAATAGATTCTAGGGATTGAGCCTCCGGTGTTGAAAGAGTGAAGAGATATGAGCATCTAAGTACTGGGGTCCATTTTGTAGAACAGACAGAGGAAGAACTGACCGACAAAGCAACAGACTTATTCCGGATGAGATGTTGATGGTGATCAAGGTTCTTAAGGTATCATTCATGATTGGCTAACATGTTAGATGACTTCTATAAGTATCTTTTTGATCTGCATCTCTTGGTAAGCAAGGATTCAGCTAACAGGCTAGAGTTTGGAAAAATATTGACTATTCCAGATGCCGACTAGAAAGAGGATGAAATCATTTTTGTAGATATATATACCAGATGGATTTTGATGTGAAGGTGTGTGTGGTATTTGTGAAGTGCGAAGAAAAGCAAAAGAGCAGTGTGATAGGTCCAGTATGTGAAAGGACAGCAACACCAAAGAAGAGAAAGGATGAAGTGCAGTAGATCAGTATACTGAGCCTAACCAGAACTAAACTCTAGCATATGTGGATGCTTCTCATCAGTTCAAGTATTGTGTTACTCTCTTTATAAATTGTAGACAGTGAGTCTCTTGTAGGCAGTGGGCCTCTTGTGAGTAGTGTGCTCGGGCAGTGAGCCCTAATTGGCAAGTGACATTTTGTACTTCTATTCTTCTAACAGAGAATGCATTCTTGGGTTAGTCACCCCGTGGTTTTTCCCTTAATAAGGCTTTCCACGTCAAAATCATTGTGTTATGTGTATTGACTTTATTTCTGATTTCATGTTTATGAATGCTTATTTTCTTTGATGTTGCACTAGTTGTTAAAGAAGAATAGAAAGTTAAATAAATCAAGATAACTGATTCACCCCCCCTCTCAATTATCAACAATTGGTATCAGAGCCAAGTTCCTCCAAACAAAGCCTAATGACTTGAGGAAGATCTGGGAATTAAAATGGATGTGTATGGTATGAGGGAGCAACTTCAGTCAGCCCTAGATGATCTTGAGCAATCTAATTTTGAAGTCAATGAATTGAAGGAAAGAGTCAAACAGGCTGATGATTTCATAAATGAACTAAAAGGGAAACTAATTCTCTCTATGAAAAAGAGAAAGGATCTACTTCAGCAATTGGCAAGTCAAAGTGAAGAAAATGATACAAATGGAGATCTAAAGGAGAAAACCAAGTTATGTGAAAAGTTATCAAAAGAGATCATTATGATAAGACATGAAATGGAATCGGGAGTTATGAAGTTTACCCAAGAAATTGAAGAGAAAAGAAAAACTGAAGATGATCTAAGACAATCTCTCGAGGAGAAATCAGAAGACTGCCACAAGATGGCTAGAATAATCAAACATCTTGAATCTAATCTTGAAGATACTAAAGATAATGAAGAAAAATTTGAGGATCAAATTGTCTCTCTTAAAAGGGATCTTCAAACAACAAATGAATACAAAGAGAAATTCAAGATAAGTTCTGCTCAACTTGAAGTTCTTCTTGAAAGCCAAAAGAGGGTAGATGACAAGTGTGGCTTGGGATATGAGAAAGGTGAAAGCTCTGGATCCGGTTAGAAGAATTTTGGATCAGAAAATCCAAGGAACAGGCCTAGAAGACCTCCGGTAAGGCAGCCTAATGCTCAAAGATATCCATCCTTCAATGGATGCTGCCACAACTGCAATAACTTTGGTCATAAAGCTAATCAGTGTAGAAAGAGAATGAATCAGACTAATACATCCTTCTCCAGACAATGTTTCAACTGCAAAAGGTATGGTCACAAATCTCATGAATGCAGAAATATGCAAATGAACAATTCATTCAATGGCAGATGCTTTGCATGCAATAGAGTGGGTCATATGGCTAATCAATGCAGATCAAGAGGATATCAATCAAATATGCAAAGAAATGTTGTTTGCCACAATTGCAATAGATCTGGTCATATTGCCAAATTCTATAGAAGCAAGAATCAGGACAAAAGAGGTCTGGTACATCATAATCAAAATCAAGACAAAGGAAAAAGAAAAGTGAATGCACGGATGAAGTTCAAAGTGAGATGAATAAGATTTGGGTGAAGAGAAGTGTAGAGAATGTAGGGGATGGATCCGCACCAGAATCTGGTGCTGATATTCCTTCCAGAAATTAAAAAGTGAGCTCTGGCTCAGGCGGAGACACAAGGAAAAACATTCTTCCCCCAACCAGTTAATTGGTGCTAGAATTGGCACAAGGAGAGTTACAGATTAAAGGGTTCTCAGAGAAAGCATATAAATGATCTATGGTTAAGATATGGAAGATCCGTAAGAAGTTTAGAACAAGTTAATTTACCGAGATTGATCCAGTTCATCAAGACATCTGATTAAGGAAAACAAGGCAAACCGAAATGACTTAAGTTGAGCATTTATTGCAACGTGGTATTAGGGTTTGCGGAATAATATAAGGGTTTCTTATCAAACACTTGTTCATTCTACATTCAAGAAGAAGTGAAAAGGAGCTCTACAACAAATCTCCTCAAGCCCATCAAAGATCATATGCAGAAGTCGATTCATCTAATAATCGATCCGGCTCATTTCGTGAAACCTAGAAGCGTAAAAGGTATTTTTCGTTGCTGAATATCCTTCTATAAATCTTTTGAAGATGGCTACTCCAAATGTTGTAAAGATTTCTGATAGGCCTCAACCTAAATTTAAGAAGCATCCTTATAAATATCTAGAAGTGGATCCCTTAGGGGCATTTTCTAGCATTCCGCATGGGGTTTTGCATGTTGAAGATGTTAGGGCATATATTCATGCGAACATTGAAGAGTTTAGAGAATCCAAGCTGTCAGATATCTATCACAATTAGTTAATAGATGACTCTTTTGATCTCAAACCTCAGTATAAGGCTATTCAAGACAAACATTTTACACAATGCATTCATTTCCCCTATTTTCTGGAAGATGAATGGGTCCGGTATATTCTGAGATGAATGCATGACAACTTCATGTGGTTGAACAGGTCGTTTAAGATCACTAAGGATGCTATTAGGGCTGTAACCAGATTACACTCAACCGGTGAGATGCCTATTCTCAAATCTGTCAAAAACTAAATTGTAAGTGAGGCTACCGGATCGAAATTTGATAAAAGAGCAATGACAATTGAGGATATCACGGATCCGGATATCAAGTTTGCATCAATGATAATAGGATATAAGATATATCACTCCAGCAGGGAGAATTCAGTATCTAGAACTGTTGTATATACTGCTTATGAAATGTTGAGGAAGAATGCAGACTATGATCTTTGTGAGCTCCTTCTGAACCAAGTCTTGGAGAATCTGCAAAAGATAAAGAAGGATAAGAAGAATTCCTTCAAATACGGTGGTTTGATACTCTGCCTATTCTTTTACTACATGAATGAGCTACCCAGATCCAATGGATGGGTATGGCAAAATAACAGACCGGTTGCAATTCAGATTAGAGATTACTTGCATGGGCTTGGTGATGCCAAGGCACAAAACACAACACTATGGGGTTACTTCAAAAACTTCCAAAGCATGATGCAGGCTAGAGAAAGAATTCCCCAATCCCTAGTCAAAAAATATAAAGATATAGTATGCTTTATGGTAGAAACTGATTAGTCCCTAATGGAGGTAGTGGAACCTAGAACAGTGTGGATCATGCCAATGGGATATGAAGTTGATGAGAAAATTGTAGAGCTGCATGTTCAACACATGCTAAGTCAGCCCAAGGATCCTAAGGCAGAAAGGTTTGGAACCTTTGAATAATTAAGTATAAAAATCCATGTGGAGCTCAGACAATCAGAGATAAAGAGAAAAGTGAGAAAAGAGGTAGAAGAATTGGCCAAGAGGCATGGAATCTCAAAAGAGGCAATTAATGCCAACAAAGAGAAAATGGAAAGAGTGGAGAAAGAAAAACAAGAAACTGGAAAAGAAAGTGCTCCAATGCAAGCCCCCTCCTAGACTAGATCAACCAAAATCTCTGCACCTACCACTTCCAAGGGTCAAAAAGCTTCAAAACTAGAAGCTCAGACATCCAGAAAAGGAGAGAAGAGAACCAAGAAAAAGGCAACAAGGTCTTACACAAGCCAAAAGGATGAACAAGAGACTGAGTCAGATGAGGAGGTAAAGAAGATGAAGAAAAAGAAGAAAGTATACGGTGAAGACAAGAAGGCAGAGTTAGAAGAGTTTGTTGAAAGGCCCACTCTATCCTTAGATGATGTAGTTAAAGCAGTCACTATGTATGGGAACCTGCAACCAATAACAGAATTCTATGATGCATACAATGATGCAGATAAAAAGATTCTAGAGGAAGCCACAGTTAAGTATTTGAACATATACAATAAAGCATTTATTGAAATCATATAGATCTCATTCCCAAAAGCCTAGAGAAGGAATTAGAGATAAGAAAGAATAATGTCAGGGTAAAGGATCTTGAGATCTGGGAACAGATAGCCATTCAGCTCTTTCCTTCAATCACTCCAAAGCAAATGAATATGATTTTCAAAGATTGCAAGGATGAGTTCCGGAGCAAAGCTAGAATGAATCAGCTTATGCTTGATGAAACTAACAAAATAGGAAAAGAAATAGAAGAGATTCTCTGGAATGCCTACAAAAGATTCAACATTCCTATTGTAGAGGACTTAGGCAATGATCCCTCAGCTACAGGTGTTGAAGAAGAATCTACTAAGATAGTGGCAGAAAAGGTAAAGGAGATAGGTGAAGAAAAAGGTAAGGACTTAGGTTCCTCTACTCTGGAAGAGGAGGTCCATGATCAAGCAAACATCTCTCCTCTGATTTCCCCTGCAGACTCCGGATCCAAAGAAAAAGAAAGAGTAGAAGAGAAGATCAGTCAAGAAGTAGAAGAGAAAGAAAAAGAAGACGACAGTAGTAAGGCTACAGAAAGAAAGAAAACTCCAAAAGAGAAGGCCAAAGATGATAGTGGTAAGAATGCAGAAGGGGAGAAAACCCTGTCACCGGCAAGAGACACAGCAGAAGCAGTCAAAGATTTCCTAACCAAGGAGATGATGGAATTTGATGAACTGGAACTTCTTCAAGGACGGTTCAATTTTGACTCCCTCTCCCTGGTTCAAACCATGAAGCTAGAATCCTTTACTTCATCAAAGGCAAAAGAAAAACTTCTGAAGTCTCACATGGAAGACTGTAAGCTCATAGAAACTGCATCCAGCGTATTGGAGAAAATCATGCCATCTTTTCAGAAAGATCCCTCAACCTCTTCATCCGGTAATCTCAAATCTCTAGTAAATAGTGTTAGTACACATTTTGAATCTCTAGAGAAATTAGCTAAGGAGAAGGTCTGGAAAGAGTTTTTGGATAAGAGATTCTTGAAGTTACAAGGCTTTATAACCAATGATAGGAAAGTTATGAACATTGGAATAAAGAGCTTAGAAAATACTCTTAAAGATGGAAGAGATATCTACAAATTTTGTTTATCCTGGCCTAAAGTGACCAAGGATATTGAGAAGAAAGTAAAAGAGAAAGAGGATAAACTGACAAGTTTATCTTAAAGTTTTGATCCTCTCTCCGTTTCTATAGTAAATCAAGAATGTCAGACTATTACAGCCATAGCTGAAATAAAGAAGCTTGAGAAGGAGAAGAAAAATAGAACAAACAGGTTAAGTGAACTCAGAGGGATCATTATCCCTAAGTTAGAGGCCATGCATGAGGCTCTAACTGATGCTCAGACCATAGTTCGGACCAGTGATCCAACAGATCTCAAGAGGGCAGAAGCTTTTGCATTCCTCTTGAGTGGTCACATCTCAATTTTAGACAGGATGAAGCAAAGTTGGGTGACAGAAGTTGTACAGTTGAAGACAACTTTTGCAGACATATTACATTATATGTAAGTATAACCTATTTATATACTTATGTAGCTAAGTATAGTTGAATTTTTGGGCAATTTTGGTGTGCGGACCCTACCCTTTGCCATTGATGTCAAAGGGGGAGTGAGGAACAGTGAAAAATGTGGAATCTAACTGAGGGGGAGCTCTGGTAAAGTGTACATTAGAAGAGAACATCAACCAAGGGGGAGTATAGTATAACACTTAGTCATTTTTCACTAAGTGTTGCCATCAATGCCAAAGGGGGAAATTGTTGGCAAGAGACACATTGGAGCTTCATGATTGTTGTCATTGATGGCAACAAAGTTCATCCCAAACATCCGCAGGACATGATGTGCCTATATCGGAAGTCAGATTGAAGAGTGTTGTGATCCGATAAGCAAGAACAGAGCAAGCAAAATGTCTGACAATCAGGTCTGAATCTGTTAGAGAAAGTATCCTTGTAAAGTGCAGACTTGGGGAAGTCAAGAGGTGTTTCTTGACTGATAGATTCCAGGGATTGAGCCTCTGGTGTCGAAAGAGTGAAGAGATATGAGCGTCTAAGTACTGGGGTCTGGTTTTGTAGAATAGACAGAGGAAGAACTGACCAGCAGAGCAACAAACTTATTCCAGATGAGATGTTGATGGTGATCAAGGTTCTTAAGATATCATTCATGATTGGCCAACATGTTAGATGACTTCTATAAGTAAATTTTTGATCCACATCTCTTGGTAAGCAAGGATTCAGCCGACAAGCTAGAGTTTGGGAAAATATTGACTATTTCGGATGCTGACTAGAAAGAGGATGAAATCCTTTTTGCGGATATATATACCAGATGGATTTTGATGTGAAGGTGTGTGTGGTATTTGTGAAGTGTGAAGAAAAGCAGAAGAGTAGTGTGACAGGTCTGGTATGTGAAAGGACAGCTGCACTAAAGAAGAGAAAGGATGAAGTGCAGTAGTTCAGTATACTGAGCCTAACCGGAACTGAACTCCAGCATATGTGGATGCTTCTCATCAGTTCAAGTATTGTGTTACTCTCTTTATAAATTGTAGACAGTGAGTCTCTTGTAGGCAGTGGGCCTCTTGTGAGCAGTGTGCTTGGGCAGTGAGCCCTACTTGGCAAGTGCCATTTTGTACTTCTATTCTTCTAACAGAGAATACATTCTTGGGTTAGTCACCCCGTGGTTTTTCCCTTAACAGGGCTTTCCACGTCAAAATCATTGTGTTATGTGTATTGACTTTGTTTATAATTTCATGTTTATGAATGCGTATTTGCTTTGATGTTGTACTAGTTGTTAAAGAAGAACATAAAGTTAAATAAATCAAGATAACTGATTCACCCCCCCCCTCTCAGTTATCAACAAGAAGAACTAAGTTAAGTGTTGGAACTACGGTAAAAGGAGACATGTGAAGAAGGAGTGCAGGAACCCAAAGAAATAGTGGGACAGTGCTTCAGATAAGTCCTCAAATGAAGATGAAGATGTTTTACTTTCCACATGTAAAGTTGTTTCTAATGAATAATGGTTGGTTGACTCAGGATGCTCATTTCACATGACCCCGCATAAGGAATGGTTTTCCACATATGAAGAATATGATGGAGGTAATATCTACTTTGGAGACAACTCTACATATCTGATAGTTGGGAAAGGCAAGGTACTATTGTGTTTCAGTGATGGGGGAATTAAAACCCTCCCTGGTGTTTATCATGTTCCTAGATTAGCTAGAAATTTGATTTTTGTTTCAAAGCTGAATGATTTGGGAATACATGTGACTTTTGACAAGCATGGTTGCAGATTGGTGAGAGGGAACTTGGTGGTAGCGAAGAGAAAGAGATTGGGAAACCTATTCAAGCTTGAAGCCACTACAGTTTGTAATGCCTCCTATGTATCAAAGGCCAGCATTGAAAATACATGTATGTTGTGGCACCATAGATTGGGTCACACAAGTAATAATGTTTTGAAAACTATTAAGAATAAAGATTTGTTGGACGATTTCTCTTATTCTAATGTGCACTTTGATTTATGTGAGCATTGTATGTTTCGTAAACAAAATAGAAAGTCATTTCCTTTAGGAAGCAATAGAGCAAAAGAGAAGTTAGAAATTATTCATATGGATGTGTTTGGACCTGTGGATAATGATTCTATTAGAAAATCTCATTATTTTGTTACCTTCATTGATGATGTGTCTAGATTTACATAGATTTATTTTATGAAACACAAATCTTAAGTTTTCACTAAGTTTAAGGATATCAAAGTCTTAGTAGAGATCCAATCAGGTTTGAAGATAAAAATATTAAGATCTGACAATGGAGGGGAATATTGCTCTAAGGAATTTGATGATTTTTGCAAGCATGTAGGTATTATCAGACAAAAGACAACTCTGTATACACCACAGCAGAATGGTGTTGCAGAAAGGATGAACTGAACAATCATGGAAAGAGCTAAAAGTATGTTGAGTGATGTACAGTTGGATAAATGCTTTTGGGCAGAGGCTATGTGTACTGCTTGCTACTTGATTAACAAATATCCTTGTAAGGCTCTTGATTCGACACCTTATGAAGTGTGGATAGGTAAGAAAGCTTTTGTTTCACATTTAAGGGCTTTTGGCTATGAGGCTTGTATTCATGTGCCTAAGGAAAAGTGATCTAAGTTGGATCCAAAAGCTTAAAAGTGTACATTCATTGGATATGGTGATAATGTCAAAGGTTATAAGCTTTGGAATCCACTAACCGACAAGATTATCTTTTCTAGATATGTTATTTTCAGGGAACTTAGAGCTATTTATGAACCTGAGAAGCCAAAAGAAAAACATGAAAAGGTAAAGAGAGTGTACTTTGAGTTAGAGCAGCAAGATGCACCTCAGGAAGAATAGAATGATGGATTTGGGGGTGAAGAAGAAGAAGAAGATTCAAGTAGTTCTGATGAAGAAGAATTTGTTTTTATAGAAGTTGGTACAAATGATCATGCAAAATAACGAGTTGAGACTCTTACTACACCCTTGAGGAGATCCACAAGACAACATGGTGCAGGAGCACCCTGAGACACTGAGAATCTAAGGATTTCATGCATATTCTGTATGTCCAAAGTGTCATGTTGTAAGGCCTTAGCACCATATTGAATCATGCTTAGCCGAGTAACGGCATAAAATTGAGTCTGTATACGTGTTGTAACCAAATTGAGTGGATGTAACTGAATGACAGAGGTGGTTATAGGTTGATTCACCTTCCATCTTATGTAACTGCTGATATGTGAGTCTATATAGTCATTCTATGTTCATTAAGGAAGGATATAGAGTGAAAAACAAATAGAGAGAGAGGAGAGCATTGATTTGTATGTATATTCTTAGATGAATAAAAAGTTTTGTTTGATCTAATTACAGATATGTAGATCAGAAGCATTCCACTAGTTGAGATTTCTTTGAAATTAGTGGAATGACTTCTTTAGGAGTAGATATTTCTTGTTCTGTTGAGTTTTGTTGTTTCTGTTAAATTGTTCAGTTGCAAAGTTGTAGAGATTTATATCGGCATAAGTTTCATATTGTCCCGCCGAATGTACATTACGAATGTATATCGCAAAAGCACGTTGAGAATGTATCTCGCAATTGTATGTCGAGATTGTATGTAGAGAATGTACATTTCGTATGATACAAAGGGTGACAAGTTGTAACGGTGAGAACATGGTAAAGATACATTGGTCCACCGGTAGTAGCAAGTCGTGTATTGTATATACAATAGTTTGCCATATTGGTGTGAGTGGTAATATCGGGGGACAAGTGCAAGATCCCGCCGATGAAGGAAGTCTTGCCGAAGGGTCATAAAGTGAAATGTTCGATTGAAACCACATTTTCATTGAACACTCTGCATCACAACAGAATCTAGTTGACAGGTATAGCCCACTAGATTTTTATTATGTATTTGCTTTATTGAGTACTAACGATGAGCCTAGATCCTACAGGGAAGCTATTTTTTTAGATGTAGTGAGTCTTGGTAGTTAGCCATGCAGGAGGAGATGATGGCTTTAGACTCTTGTAACACTTGGGATCTTGTTCATTTGCCCAAAGGAAGAAAGGCTATAGGTTGTAAATGGGTCTTCAAGAAGAAGTTTAGAGCAGATGGGTCATTGGAGAAGTACAAGGCTAGACTGGTAGCCAAAGGCTACTCCCAGAGAGAGGGGGGTTGATTTTGGTGAGATATTCTCTCTTGTTGCTAAATTGACTTCTATTAGATTTATATTATCCATTGTTGCAACTTATGATTAGGAGATTGAGAAAATGGATGTTAAGACTACGTTCTTGCATGGAGATCTTGAGGAAGAAATTTATATGCAACAGGCTAAAAGTTTTGAGGTAAAAGGGAAAGAAAAATGGGTTTGTAGGTTAAAGAGGCCACTTTATGGTTTAAAACAGTCCCCCAGGATGTGGTATCAAAAGTTTGATTCATTTGTGTTGAAATTGGGTTTTGTTAGAAGCAAGGAGGATCATTGTGTTTACATTTATTGTATTGATGATTCTATATTGGTTATTACATTGTATGTTGATGACGTGTTATTTTTCAGCAATACTAAGGGTATGATCAGTGAGCTTAAAGCCCAACTTTTACGTGCATTTGATATGAAGGATCTTGGAATTGCCATATATATTCTGGGAATGGAGATCAGAAGGGACAGAGGTAACAGAAAGCTTTAGTTGTCACAAAGTAAGTATGTGAATACCATTTTGCATAGATTTAGTATGCAGGACTGTAACCCAGTTAGAGTTCCTTTACCCATCGGTAGTAAGCTTTCATTAGATATATGTCCAAAGACTGGGGATGATCTTGAGGATATGTCTAATGTGTCATATGCTAGTATTGTAGGGAGTTTGATGTATGCAATGGTTTGCACTAGGCCAAATATTGCCCAAGCAGTGGGAGTTTTGAGCAGATTTATGTCTAACCCTGGTAGACAACATTAGAATTATGCGAAGAGGGTGCTTAAATATCTTTCAGGTACTCCTAATTATTGTTTGGTTTATTCTGGTATTGATAGTGCTGATAAATCTTTAAACATACAGGGTTTTGTTGATGCAGATTGGGCAGGTGACTTGGATAGTCGAAGGTCCACTAGTGGCTATGTGTTTACTCTAGTTGGAGGAGCAGTGAGTTGAATCAGTAAGAGGTAGCCCACAGTTGCTTTGTCCACCACAGAAGAAAAGTATATGTCTTCTACTCATATCTCTAAGGAGGCAGTTTGGTTGAGAATATTGTGTACAAGTATTGGATTTGATTGCAAGATCATTCAGATTGGTTGTGATAGCTAGAGTGCTATCTGTTTGGCCAAGAATCCTATGTATCATGCTCGGACTAAGCATGTTGATGTTCAGTAGCACTTTGTTCGAGAGTTGGTTGCAAATGGATAGATTGAGCTAAAGAAGATAGACATTTAGGAGAATGTTGCAGATTCATTGACCAATCCTGTGACCATAGAGAAGTTCGTCTGGTGCAGAGAGGCCATGGGCCTTGTTTCTAGTTCCTGATTATATTTCATTTTTTTTCCTATGGGTTGATTTACAAGGTATAAGTCAAGTAGGAGAATGTTGGAATAAGGTGCAATAAACCTTGTAAATTCCAATATTATATTTATCCCATTTATTATTTGTTATTTGTAATTACCCATAAGGGAATGAGGTAGCCTCATTGATAGTGGTTATTTCGGAGTTACCAGTAGGAGTTACAGAGTGATATTTACTATTTGCAAATGTAAAACTCATGAGTAAATGAGTGTAGGCATTCCCCTTGGAGAATCTACTATTTTTGGCATGTATGACAACTTGTCATGATGTGGTGTAAGTGGATTTATGGCAGCTGCAAGTTGTCATAAGATTCCATGCATGTATAATGCATATGATACCCATTATTAGTTGTGGTTGCTATTATTAGACCCAAGTGCCCATATTGGGAAGATTCTTTGTTAGTGGTATCTATGACAGTTATGACGTGTCATAAGATGCTTTTACATGCTATTCTTGGACTTGGGCATCCAACCTTGCATGGGCAAGTCATTGCCACTTGGTGGTTGCATGTATGACACCATTTAATGCTTGCATGTGGGGTTGTTGAAGGAGAGAGAAAGTGGACACCCAAATTGGAGGGAAAACTCCTCTATAAATATTTTCCATTGTATTTGTTGTTGCATGTGAGATTTTAGGTACTCAGGTGCCGTCGGAATGTTGTCAAGTTGAACACTAGTAGAGAGACTTGTTGAGTGATTGTATTGTACAAATATTTACAGATTAATACAAGCTTGTGCCTCTTTCCTGGTGGAGATTTTTACCCACAAGGGTTTTCTCCATGTAAACACTATGTTGTGTGTTCAGTTTTCTGTTTTGATGTTTCTAGGTTTGCATATTTTCATTTGCATGTTATAATCTCCATTGGTAGTACATAGTTAAGATTGCAGAAATTATATTTGAATCAGTTTTCCATTTGTGTAGTTGTGCCTTTCATTTCTAACACTCTTGAGGATACAAATTGGTTATGTCATGTGGTTAGTATGGTCAATTGACCTTTAAGGACTTGAACTTGTTACATACTAAGAAATTTGTGGATTGTTCAAGATCTTGTTGAAGAGTTTGATCATAAATTGATAAGATAGTGATAGAAGCCTATGTGGTAACCATGCATTCAAAGTCAAATTGTGCTATGACTATTACAAACAACCACATAGACTATCACATCATAAACATAGAAGACTATCATGAAACTCTAGATCACTATTAAGGTCAGATATTCAAAATATGCAATAGGTTGTCACTACCCTATTCACATGAAAGATTACTACATCTAATGAAAAGGTATTGGCACTTTGGGAGATGACAATCATAGTTTGTAAGTTGAATGGCCAAGAGGATGATAGTGACAATTCATTACTATATGAGAACCAAATATATATTAGATTTGTAGCATCAA